>CM031236.1:45633367-45746318 GCA_018340775.1 Taxus wallichiana var. yunnanensis
CCTCATCAACTATACCAATTCAAATGATCAAATACATTCACTTTATATACATAACGCAACTCATAAATAAATCTATTTTGCCATGATAAGGTTAGTCTTCTCAACATAAAAAAACCTACATAGTCATATAAAATCATATGAGAGGACATATAGGATCTGAAATTAGATCAAGACACACAACAAACATAACTAGGCCTAAAATAAGTGCTTTCTCTCCAATGAATGCAATATGAAATCCAAGGCACAAACCAGATCCATCATGCCTCCAAAATATTCACACATGTCAAGGAAATCCTATCAAAACCTTCCAAAGGATCAATAACCTTTTCATCATCCACATTTTCTCCATGATGAACCCACCGAGTAGGATTATTTCCTACTCAACTGGAAGGTACCTCCAATGTGACCGCTCTTCAAAATGAAGACCGAGCTTCCAAAATCTCTCAACCATGGAATGCAACCACTCATTTGAAATCCAATAAACTATGGAACATTATAAACCATGATAGACTTCATGAATCATCACTATACAGAGCCATCAAAACATATATTTTCCCTTCAAGCTACCTAACTTCCTTAAACCAGGTTTGAGGAATCAATCTCTTCAAACACCTTAAATGAAACTTCCAATCTTTACCAAATTATGGAATACATCACCGTAGGGATTCCACCAATATGCTCAAACACACACAAGTTTATGTCGGTAATGGAGAAAATAACCAAACACACTTGTTTCAACACACCTTATTGAGAAGCATAATAGAAGGCTGAATAGGCCATTGAGCTTAATCCAAAATACATATTTATTAATCCTTACAAACACTTGTTTCAACACACCTTCTTGAGAAAAATAGGGCTGAATAGGCCATAGATATTACTCCAAAATACATATTTATTAATCCGCTGACAATATAATTGGACTCCCACACGTTATCCATGCACCATCTAATTCAAATACAACATGCAAACAAATCAACTCAAACCATCATGACTAGTTTTGCACTTTCTAGCCCTTTAGTGATAGGGCAACTTTGGAGACCTGTTACAAAAAAATTCTCCACTCAACTCACCTGAAAATTTTCATGGACATCTAGAAAACTCCCAAGGTATTTGGAACAATTCAATTCTCATCATGATACTTCCATCTAGGACCTAAAATAGCAAATATCCATAAAAATATTTTCTCCATCTTGTTCGAAACATGGAACATGAAACCACCACCAAAAAGATCCTAAAGATTATTCTTCATCCTTAAGAAATAAAATTTTCATGCCCAATCCATTTTGAGCCCAAACAATTCATCTTTCCTCCATCACTTTAGAACAATTGGGGTTTTAGACCACATTTGCTTCTTAATGATTGTTCATAAAGATCAAATCAATTACCGCTTTATTTTCAAAACACTCTTAGATCCATGCCAAAACATACCTAAAATCCTTGGGAGTACCTAAAAGCTTCAGTGGTCCCATGAAAATATCACACGTGTGGGTGAGCATTCAAAGTTCACCATCGAGTTGGTTTTTTCCTTCTCAAGAACTCAATATGACTAAAAATCATTTTTCTTGCCTTCTTGTTTGACCCGTGACATGAAATTTGACCTAAAAACTAGAGATACCTCCTTCATCAACTATCCCAAGTCTCATTCAAGCTCAATATGCATATGAAATTCTCGATGTATTAAGACTTACCTTACATTTCCTTGCCTTGTCTTGTAATCCGCTTTCAAAATGAATTTCATCATGCACTATATACCTGATAAATAACTTGATGCACCTCCTACACATGTTGTAAAACCTCAAAATACTCCTTACATGCTCCAAAAATTCTTCCCTGCTCCATATCTCATGTTACCAACTCATCATGCTTGACCTAGGTTTAGAATTAGTCTAAAAATTTCCTAACTCAACACATACCTCTCTTGAAATAACCATGATGACCTCTTATAGACTCATTAACAATTTTGAAAGATCATATTGACCATGATTGACCTCATGAAGACGTCATACAATTCTATAAGAGTACACTCACTAGACCATAATAGCTTGACCATGCTTAGACAATGTAAATGCTCAAGAAAATCATATGGGAGATAACACCATTGGACACTGCCAATCAACCTTCAAGCTTAAAAATGAATGACACCTCATGGAGACACCAAAAATCCTTTTCCATTAATGAAATTTGACATCAATGAAAACACCTAAACACAAATTAAAATTTGGATCATATATGGAATGCCGCTAATAATGAGAGGGCTTTGGTAATTTAGAATGAGACATTTTTCTCCGGTCTGGCGAACCAAATAGGAAATATCAATCGAGAGATGTTTGAAATTCATAATGGATACCAAGGAATTGACTTGAACTACAGGTTAGATCCACCGGGCCATTGGTATTTTTCCATCCTAGTTAGCATAAGAGTCATTTTTTGTCATGTAGTATTGTGTTTTTACTTGCCAATCAGATAGAAGATCCAGATCCTAGAAATAAGATATATAAACAATCCATATAATTACTCATAGTTTTCTCTTCTTCAATCATGGTCAAGAGTCATTTAGCAAAGTGCCCATTAGTAGTTTTTTCATTAATGTGAGGAGAGAGAGACACCTTTGAATAGACCTGCAAGAAGATTAATTAGCAACAAAAGGTAATTGAATTCTTCAACAACTAACACATAAAGAGATGGGGATAAAGGGTAGCCTTGTGTAATAGTATTTAAAAGGAAAAATCTATGAGATTGTGTTCCATTGATGGTCATGCAGCCCCCAACATGTTGTAACAACATATCAAAATTGTGAATAAACCAGGGGTTGAATCCCAAGGCTTGCAACATGTGTATGATAAAAGGGCCATTCAATCCTATCCTAAATTTTCAAAAATCAAATTTAACAAAAATATTTGTAATCAGATTCTATATCCCATTCAATACCTTCCCAAAATTTGATGACATTGTCAAGAATATATCTATCTTGGATAAAGTTAGTTTGTTCACTTCTCCGATAATGAGGGAATACGGTCCCTGGCCTAATATCTAGAGATTTAGTAACGATTTTGTAGGAGACATTATATACAAGTAATAAACATCCGATTGGTGAATTATTCAAGGTTTCCAATATTAGCGATGAACTTGATGTTTCATTGATTGATAAGCTCACCGGCATTATTGGCCAGTGAGCTTCCAAGTTGACTTTGTCTAAGTCTAGCACAAACAATGTTCCATAGTGATTGATAGAATTCACAAGGGAAACCATCAATGTAGAGGCTTAATCAATCGGTCATTTACATAATATCTTCTTTAGATCACAAACACAAGATTTTGTCACAAGTAACCCATTGGGATTTGAAATTTTGAAGGAAAACATAGAGGCATTGTGCAAGAGCATTATCCCGAGCTAGGGAGAGAGCTTGAACAACAAAACACCATTGTAGTGATGGATAAAGGCATGTATGATGTCAAAATTTAGTAATTCTATCATTAGAATCCTTAATAACGTTGATTATGTTAAAAAATATTTTGGGCTTATGCGAGAGAAAATAATTATTTGGTAAATCTATCCCCTACTTTTAGCCAATCCATATGGGCTCAAAGTTGAGCTTCAAAATATTTATACAACTCCTCCACCTTCACCTTATGTTTCAAATGGTTTCTTGAGTTTGAAGTTGGGGATTGATTGGTGAGAGATCAAGAGCTTGTAAGGTTATTTGTAATTCACAATAGGCCACTTCATGAGCTTATTATTAGTATATAGCCACTTGTTTTCCAGAAGTCCTAAGAAAGGTGGTGGTATGGGTGATGGCATCCACCCACTAGATAATCCATCCCGAGTTCCCATTGGGGCAAAGGGAGGCATATTCCAAACCCTAATGATATATCCAACCGTTTTATCATGCTTTAAGATGTGCAATGTTAATATAAAAGTGAGACTTAGGTGGATCGAGTTGAATGTTGGACCATTCAATATAGAAATTGATGGGAGAATGGTCGAAAGAGTAAACCCATCAACCATTAAAAATTAGAAGGCCATTATATCAAGAAAGAAAGAAGATATGCTGTTAAAAGTGCCCAATCCATTCATTTAACAAATCTATCATGTCCCTCCTTGAAATTAGACAAGGTGGACCAAGAGGAAGTACAAGATTGTTGACAATGATGATAAGGGTACAAAAATCCCAAGCTTATTATGCATATAAAACCAAAACTTCCTTTTCTTGATGCACCAACACATTATAATTCAACCTTGTTTATATTTGGGTTTTACCATGTTAAAATCTCACAGGAAGACCCAATGAGCATCGAGAAGAGACCCTGTAAGAAATATCCAAAATTGAGCTCATTTTATCAGTATCAGTAAGATATGTAGAGGTTGGTGAGCCCAAGAATACGTCCATCAAAATAAAAAAGGTCACACAACCCGATGGGTAAGGTCAAAACCACAAGAAACAATATTTTGAGAAATATCTAGAGAAAGTAAAAGGTGATGAAACCTCCTTTACTAGGTTCATGAGTGGGACACCTCAAAGAAAGGGCCCCAACTAGATAGTAAGTGCGAGTAATAGAATGAAGTAAAATACCCACAATTTTACTTCTTGCAAGACAAAGAATTTCTATATTTGTGAAAACTGACAATGAATTGTCTCGACCATATATTTACGGGTTAGCTCAATAAGGCCTCAAACATTTCAAGAGTGTACAATCATTGGACACTATCAAGGTGCATATTGTATCCCTAATTGAGGTCTTCTGGGGTCTTGCAAGCTTTTTGGAAAAGGTTTTATTGTGTAAAATGAAATCACCAAGCTTTTGACATAATTTCATTTTCCTCGAGCATAGTTGCTCTTCTCCGAGAGGTGAGGGGTTTCACGTGTAACCATGAAGGAAATGTTTGTGGTCGAGGGATACAAATCCTCAAAGGAAGCTCAAGGAGAAGGCTTAAAATGTAGTTTTAATAATCGTGAGGCAAGATTTGAGTCTTGTGAGGGAATAATAGTGGATATGGAAAGTGGGGTACAAGAAAATAGGGGTGGTGAAGGTGAGCAAGGTGGGTTTACTAATATTAGTGGAGGCCGATTTTCCATACCTAGGTTGTGGGTGATACACATCAAATTGGGGTTGAGGCACCCCGAGAGGTCGTTGAGTTTTTCTTATGGAAACATGGTCAAACCATCACCAAAGGAGTTAGGTGACTTTACTTTCTCAAAAGTTTCTCTTCAGGCCCCAGCATGCAAACTTGCCATCAAGGAGCATTCCCAATCATTGTGGGTTGAGGATTGGCACATGAAGCATGTATTTAGATGGTTGGCATATAACACTAATTTGAGAGAAGCATGTGTCACTAGCTTGAATATCAATAGTTTCCTTTAGTTCTTTTGCCTAACATATTTCCACACAAACCCTCTTTCATGAGCAAACTATATAGAACTTGGGTTGTTCATAAGACACAAGATGCCCAAGGGTTGAATGATCTTGTCAAAAAGATACAAGAGGCAAAGGTGAGAGCCATTACCTCATGGAATACTTTTGGGACAAATTTGCATGATCATTTTACAAGTGCCATTGTCCAAAGGATGCATTTGTTGTGGAGATGGCCATTAATAAAAAGGGTAGACATAGCACCACTTAAAGGGTGAAAGGGACGGTCAAATCAATACATAAATGTGGAGTAAATTTTGTAAAAAAATACTCCTATCTAGATCAATGAAAAGATTGGTAGTTTGATGGTTGTACAACAATAACATAAACCCTAAACCTTATACAAAGCAAGAAAAACCTCAGCTAATGGGCATATTTAAATTCGCAAGTTGGGAAAAAAATATAAATGACGACCAAACATATTTTAGATTGACAATCAGTTATGAAAAAACAAATAACTTTGAGATATATGATTTTGTGATTGTTTCATGCATCGGTTTATAAAAATTATTTCGTCATCTTTTGCCGCGATAATCACAAAGCAAATTGAACTCTTTTATCAATAAGCCACATGATTTTTCATTTTCATCGTTCCAATCACGTCCAAATTACAATGCATAGTGATATATACCTCATTAATCTTCTGTGCTGTGATATATAATGATTGTTAATATAATAGGAAATATAGAGATTATCAATAAAAATTTGGATCTTTCACTAAATAGTTGGTCTGCATAATAGAGATTATCAGACAAGGAATGGGTATGTTGGATCTTTCACTAAATAGTTGGACTGCATAATAAAGAGTATAACTGCAGCAAAATCCAAATGATCACCTGCAGATCTTCAAGTTCAATTAATTAACAATTCTTTAAACATGGTATGATGATTTGTCTCTTCTAGCATATGGTATGAAATGCATTCATGCTAATCGATGAATAATCCATCCAAATATCCCAAAAAAGTTTATATATCAATTTATCGCTATCACAATAGTAATTTACCATATTTTCAGATTGAATATTAGGCTGAAAGTGATGAAGATGATTATTTAGACTAAAGGATTGTACCAAACTATGATTTATTTTCCGATTAAAGTTTAAAATTATAAGAAAAAAATTACATACTAATGTAGTGTTATTGTCATTTGTACATAAAATCGATATTAAACTTCGTTTTAAAATATTTTTTATTAGTCACATTTGTTGATTATGTTTAGATGCAAGGACCCGCTTTAAGAGATAAAAATTTAGAAGACGTCGAGCATGTTCCCTTAAATTTCTCATCCGGATCAATTGCCAAAACACAAAACAACATTAAGTGTATTACCTTTTGTCAATTCACTATATGTAACATGTCTCTTATTAATTAGATGCCCTAAATCTTTTTGTATGAATGTGTAATTAATAATGAATATATAATAGTTTTTGAGATAATAATCCTAGTTAGATATAAAACCTTAATATGACTTTATTATGTTGAGAGACATTCTTATAATGGCAACTAAATAAAGTAATTGTATAAGCTATTCAATTTTTTTAGCCTTTGAGTTGATGTCTTTAAATTTGATGTCCATCCAACTATTATTAAAATATTTATTTATTTTTGGAAAAATCAATCGAAAAATAGTAATATTGTAACTATATGATTATATTTGAGACCGATACAATAGCTATAACTTAATTGATTCAATTTATTATAAATAAGATAGAAATTGGTAGAAAATACAATGAAATTATTAATCAATATGATATGTGAAAAATCTAAAATAACAATTTAGAAACAATATTTATTGGTGTATCTAAAATACACCAAAAGATACCAATTTCAAAGTAGCTATATTATGGAAGGGCCCTTGGTTTATTGGTGATGTTGTTAGGCTTTACAATGAGCTCACCGAGGATCAAGTTGCCCTCAGGAGACTTGTACCCTATGTGACTTTAACTGGTGTGGATGCCCCTTATGTGTAACACTAGTTTAGTGTACACTTACTTGTAATGGAGAATCGTTCCTGTGTTACTTTGACGGTGTGGATGCCCTACGCGTAACACTAGTTTAGTTGTACACTTACTTGTAATTGGAGAATCGTACCATGTGTGACTTTGATTGACGGTGGATGCCCCTTATGCGTAACACTAGTTTAGTTGTACACTTACTTGTAATTGGAGAATCGCACCTATGTGACTTTGACGGTTTGGATGCCCATTATGTGCAACACTAGTTTAGTTCTACACTTACTTGTAATTGGAGAATCGTGCGTTGTGTGACTTTAATGGTGTGGATGCCCCTTACGCGTATCACTAGTTTTGTTGTACACTTGTCATTGTAAATCCGCTTCTCGCCTAAACATCACCAAAGATGCCGACAATCCGCTGATCCTAACTATCAAGTAAGTTAGCACAATGATCAAACAAAATGATGACAACAATGCACTTTCGCCAACCACCTGCACCACATAATATTTTCGATTAATGTTTTGAAAAAGTCCGATTTATTTCTGTATACAAACATACACGAGACTTACACATACGGCCGACAATCTACATAATCTAGTCGCCAAATGAAGTACACTATCAATTTAAAAAAAAAAAAACACTAAATTTGTCAAACATTATGAAAACCTAGAAATTTATTGGTGTAGAAATTTATTATGTGCTATTAAACATAGAAACTAATTTATTATGTGCTAAAAACATTAAATTTGACGGAATGTCGACGACCCTCCCCGTTGCAAATTCTCAACAGCGAAATGCGGTGGAGAAAGGTTCAGACTGTTCTGTACATCTCTAAACAACAAAAAAGAAGAAAATGAAAATTTGAGCGACGATTGTAGCGGAATCGAACCACTCCTCCTTTCATTCCCCGTATACGATGAGCGTTCAGAAAAAGAAAACTAATTATAAGTAAAAAACAAATTTTCAATTGACAATCATTCTTGCAAATCAGCTACGAAAAAAACAAATAACATTGAGATATATGGCTTTGTGATTCTTTCAGCCGTCCGCCTCCGACTTTATTCAATATAAAAATTATTTCGTTTTCGTTTGCGGCGATAACCTCAAAGCAAATTGAAGTCTTTTATAAACAAGCCACACAATTTTTCATTTTCATCGTTCCAAATTACCAATGGAGACTCTGATCATTCCCGTAATCCTGCTTTCCACTCTCTCTTCGCTCTCATATTTTCCTTCTGACGAAGCTCAAAACCGCTACAGAAAAGAATCTCCCGCCTGGAAATTTAGGGTTCCCAGTAATCGGAGAAACATTTGAATATCTCAAAGCCCGCAAAGCCAACAAAGCCAACAAAGCCAAGAATGGATTCAACAAAAGCTGCAAAATACGGCCCTGTTTTCAGAACCTCTTTAATGGGGTGCCCCACAGTAGTCCTCACCGGCCAAGCCGGTAACCGCTTTTCCAAAACGACTACAACAATATTTTCACAAAGCAATCCACTCGTTCGGTCACAAAGATCTTCGGCCGCCGAAGTTTACTGGAACTCCCGGTGGAAGATCACAAGCGTATCAGAGCCGCCATTATGTCGTTTCTTAAGCCTGAGGCGCTGCAGAAATTCGCCGCCAAAATGGATTCCGTCATCAGACGGCACTTTGTGGAGTGCTGGGACGGGAAAGATAGCGTCACCGTGTGGCCGTTGATGAAGCAGCTTACTTTCCAGGTAGCCGCCGATTTGCTCTTCGGTTTGACGGACCGTCGAGAGACGGAGATTCTGTGCGAGGAATTTGGTCGGGCGGTAAAGGGGCTTTGGGCTCTTCCTTGGATTTTCCCGGTACCAGTTTTCGCACGTGCATAAAAGCCCGGTCTAATATTTCCGACACGTTGTCGTCCTTGTTGGCAGCGAAGAGGAGGAAATTGCACGTGGGAGGATATCCAGTAGGGCCGACTTGATGACGTGGCTGCTGACTATGAGAGAGATGAAGATGACGTGGCGCTGACGGAGGAAGAGATCATTGATAACATAATTGTGCTTATGATAGCCGGGCATGATACCACAGCTACTCTTCTAACACATCTGGTTCGAATGTTGGCACAAAACCCTCATGTCCGTCAAAACATTATTCAAGGTAATTCAATAGCTTTGCCTTTCTCAATTCTTCTTTCTTTTTTAACCCCCCTTTTTTTTCCATTTTTTTCTGAAAGGTCTGTATTTGAGTCTTCTTTAATTTAGATAAAAGGTTTGAGGGATATCCATTCCATTAAAGTTCTATGGAGCATGATCTTTGGTGTGTTTTTTGAGAGCTTAGTTATTTCATTAATGGACTAACGATTGATTGGTCTTTGTTTTAATTACACCGAGAGGCGTTCTACAATGACAGGTAAGGTTGTAATGGAATGTGTTGTTCAATTTTATTCTCAATATTAAATTTGACATTCATTTGACCGTCATGTGATAGTTCATTCATAGATTTTACTTCTATTGGATTGTAGCTTAAATTTTCCTTTTTGGACAAGTAGAAAAATACTAATATTTATCATAACTAGATAGGTACCTCAAGATTGATATCTCTTGGCATATTTAGATAGATGTATTTAAGATATCTATACTAGTTACATTATATTTACAATAAAAATTATATTATCTTTATTAATATATGATGGTTTTTTTTTAAAAATATGTATTTTATGTGATAGAGCACAAGGGCGTCCTAGAAGGAAACAACCTAATGAGACTCTTAGATGAGGAAGATATTAAAAAAATGAAGTATACGTGGAAGGTGGCGCAGAAACATTGCGATTGACACCACCTGAGCTTTTTGGCGGGTTTAGAAAAACAATCAAAGATGTGGAGTATGGAGGCTATAAAATTCCCAAAGGTGACGGTGTATGGTCTTCATTATTTAAAAAAATGAAAAATAACTAATAATATAAGGTTGTAATTTTGTTTTAATTTTTTTTGCAGTTATATTGGGTGACTAGTACTACACATAGGAACAAGGATATTTTCAAGGATCCAGAAAATTTTGATCCATCTCATTTTGAGACTCAACTTGCCCCTTACAATTTTATTTCATTTGGAGGCGGGCCTTGTGTTTGTCTGGATATGATTTTGCAAAGATGGAATCAATAATATTTTTATACCATTTAACATCTAAATACAAGTGGTCAATGATGATCCCCAATGAGAAAATAACTTGTGACCCTCTACCGCATTGCAGTAAAGGGATTTTGCCAATCAAGCTTGAAGCCCAAAATACACGTGAATAGATATGATCATGTGTGGTTTTAAATGTATGTATGTTGTATAGAAGCACCGCAGGGTGCACCATAGCTTTGAAGTGTATAAAACTATAGTTTTCAAGAAAATATTGTAATTTGCACTAGACAATACTTCATTAATAATAAAAATATATATTTAAATTTAATTTTGTTTGGTTCTTACATATTAGAAAGAACCATAAAATTTTGGTCATGATACTATAACTACCATTAATTCCTCGAAATTGTTTCACTTGTAGTAGCATCCCTTAAAACTTGTCATTGTTTGCTTAAAAATCATGATACCTTGTACACAAACCACAACGTAATATAAATATGGATACACCCTTTTATTATAATACTTGTTCAATATTTATCTTTGGTAAGGACATTTTTCACTTTGTTGTTAATCATAATCATTAATAATTGAACTTCTCTACATGATTGACTAATTTTTGTGTTGATGTGATATTTATAATGCTGAATTAAAAGATCTAAAATAATTTTTTAAATATCAATTTGACCATTGAATCAAGGTTTGAGACATTATCATAGCAATTATGGGTTTTAACATTAAATTATACTTTTGTTTAAAAATGTAGGAACCAGTTTATTTACACCCTTATTAGATTATTAGAAATCTAAGAATTTGTGAATCAAGTACATTAAAGGATGTAAGCGGAGCTACAAGGGTTATTTGATTAATTAAATTCCAATATTAATCATACAATACAATAATAAATTTTTAATGCTTAATTATGTGCTATAAACTTGAAAACAAAATAGTATGAGCACACTTGGCTGATTAGAGATGATTCTAGAAGGTTGAGGAATGTACACTACGAAACATGAATATCTCGAACTTAATAATGTTTCATTCTAGATAGTGTGACTGAAACTAATGCGAGGCAAGATTGTACACTTCTTTTCAGACCGTATGTATGGTCTTGAGTCTTATGCTGAGGTTTTCGACCTATTTCGCTTCGGCTCTATAACTTCCCAACACTGTCACCTCTTTAGAAATGTTTGTCTGCTATCAACCCTAATTGTTAGTCATCTTTGTGAAGCTCTCGAATATTCTAAACATGATCTCAAACCCTAGCCATTGATGGGCGACCTTGAAAAAAACATTAGTTGGGATGTGGGCAGCTTACAAGACCACCGACCTCGACACTACTTCGAAAAGGCCCGAAATCGCACATTATTCTTCACCCAACATGTGATATCTAAATGAATGCAAATAGATTTGGAAAACTATTTGACAATGCTTGAGTTGAGTTTGGATCTTGCTAAAATAATTGGAAAAGAGATGTTTAAGTGCTTTTGGATGAGAGAGATTGATGTATTGACTTGGTAAGAAGCTTCAAACATGTGTAGATTACTGCCCCAAAGGCGTAGATGTATTTTTGTGAGAATTAGGGAGCTCTGGCTACCTTTTGCAAGTGTAGGAAGTGAGTGTATCAATGTAGTGTCATAGGATTTCAAGGTTAGAAAATCAGTGTAGTGTTAGCTTAAGAGGGCTCAAGATCTCACGGAATGGTGTGCACATCTATAGAGTTGCAATCAAATGATAATGTGAAATTCCTCTAAGCAATTAGTAAGAAAAACATGAACTCAGTGGAAATTGTGAATGCAATTAGAAAAATAGTCTACTCATTCTCATAGATAAAAAGAGGGCACATATGGCGGTGTTGTGTAACTCGCATGCATCATGACAATCATACCTCTATGAGGTATAAAGGAGTTATAGTTCACAATTAGAATTTAACGCTTGTTTGACACTTATGACAACTAAGATGCATATGATACTTGACATATTCTATTTTGGAATCTATCATATGTCATATAACTCCCTGAAAGACCTCGACATGCCTAAAAGTGAGATTAATCGCCATGTGTGATGTGGATAGTGCCCAATAAACTAGTAAAAGACAAAAATAAATCCTCACACCAACACCACCCCTTAATCAATGCTTAGGTAATTCAAGCAAAGGAATCATATAAATATAAATTTATGTGATCATAATAAAGGACCAAACACTAAGCATTAGCTATCACCACCTAAGGTTGCATCCATCAAGCATCTAAGAGCTCCATTGCATCCATCTAGCACCATCCAAGGGACACAAGGGTTGGTTATTTACATGCATACACTTCATAGGAGGGAAGTTCATTCTATTCCATGCACACATCTATTACATTTCTTTACATCTAGCTTACTTTTTCGCTATCAAGTGTGACACACACAAGAGCCACCTAGGGCACAATTCCACACACACACACACACATAGAACTACATTGGGTCTGAGATGTAGTGTAATGCTCAATCATAAGTTCACCATTGTGATAGTTGAGGAATCGACCCCTCATTTTGCATCTTTCTTTTTTAGGATTTGATGTCTATTTGAGGGTTTTGCAGGTCATTATTTCATTAGGTTTCAGTGACTCAACGTGATCATTGTGTGACCTCATAAGTGACCAAAGGTGAAAAACAATGAACAAATGAACACCTTGTGACCACTCAGAGGAGGTTTTTGAGAATTTTCGTAGACCTACAGGCACCTAAAAACAGGCCTAGGCACCCCATGGTGCTCCCTGTCCCTCTCTAGTGGTGCCCCGATCCAACTTACTCAGATCTACATTTTTTTGGGCTTTGTGTGACACTCCCTCTCTTTTTCATTTTCATCACTTTTACACACTCCATATTTTATCATTGAATCAACTAAGTCTTTTTTCTCTCTCCTTTGTAACTTAGGGTTTCATATTTTATTGCTTAGTTTGCTTGGGTTAATTTATGTACTTAATTATTTTTTATTTATTTACTACTATAATAATCATAGATTAGGCATATAAATTCACATTTTAGCTTAATCATTTTGGTGAACCCATCTCATTGAATACTCTTGGATCTTTCTTTTTCTTCCATCATGGCTCATAAGGTCTCTCAAGTCTCTTTGCTTCAATTTCTTCAAATGCACCCATCTTGTAAAGATTCTCTCCACAAAACCCTAGACATTATGTATCTCCTATCAACATGTTTGCCTACTCAAGTCAATGTTATCTTTGATCATCTTTTTGATGACTCTCTTGGTTCCAATTCCAATCAATCTATTTTCAAATCCATTCAAGCTCTTCATTCTTTATTTCAAGATAAATTTTAGGCTATGGAATCCATGATTACATCTCTAAAATCTGAAATCCAACATCTTAAGGATGCTTCTCAAGCTCATGTTTTTCTCCTTCTACATCTCATCTTCATTATATGTCTTCTACATGTGCTCATATTAGTGAACCTCAAATCTTTCCACTCCCGTGCCTCTCAAGTTTACAATCAATGCTAAGCAACAAGATATTCTTTCAAAACTCATAACTCATCAATTAATCATCTTGCCATCTACTCATTGCTATCCTCCTTATCGACTTGCAAAATATCAAGGTCTTCCATATTGCAATTATCATCAAATCAAATGGACATAATGAAAATGATTTTTATGCTTTACAATGAAGAATCAAACATCTTGAGCATCAAGGTTTTATCTCATTCACTACACAACATTCTATTACATGGTCCTCTCCACTTGTTACATCTCAATGGGTTCCTAAATATGATTCATTTTATGTCTAATGAGCATCAAGTCATCACTTCTAATGTTTTTCTTCTTTCACCACTCAAGTGCCACCTATGAAATCTACTCAAGTCAAGCAACCACCTCTCAAAATTAGTCTCACTCCCCCTCCTCTCAAGGCATCTATGGCACTATCAAGTCAACCTAAGAAACCTCCTTTAAAAATCAGTTCAACACCTCCTTCCTCTCAAGTCATCCACAACATTACCAAGTCAAATTACGCAACCACCTCTCAAAATCAAAGTCCACCTTCTTCTCTCTATCAAGCCATCATTTCAAATTCTCATCATGTCATCTCCTTCCTACATATATCTCAACCAATCACTTTTTTCAAAAAGAAACTATCTCTCTATGATGGCCAAGACACATTTCAAATTTTTCCACCATCACATGGTCCTACTATTCTTGGGGGCCTACCATTGTGTTTTTCCCTCTCATCTTATCATCATGACACACAATAACACTCTCTCCCACAATGGCATGGTACCTCTCATACGTCATATCACTACATATATATCATCATCATTGGATACACTTTGGGGGCATCACTTACTTATCATCTCCCCTCTCACATTCATTACATCATCTTATACATCTTATGACATTCCACAATCACACTTTCACATTCATTTCATACACCATACACATGTATCACACTTACATACACATCATACATATCATCATTTCCATCATGACACACTTTGTGCATTATGGTTCACACATCTGTTGACATGAACATCTTCATATACTATACACATCTCTTCACACATCATACACTCTATTCTCACACACATACACATTCATACACTTCACACATCACACACATTATCCTCACACTATACACATACACACATTCACACACATTTACACATTTTCATCACATCACACACATTATACACACACACTTATATATCACACACATTCTACACACACACACATCACACACACATCATACACACATACACTACACATACACACATTTACACATCATCACATTACACTACACATACATACACATCATCATCACACTACATCACACATGCATAATCTCACATATACACACATACACACATTCACACTACATCTCTCTTACATCTACTCTACATACATACACACGGTCATTACCCTATGACACACTCTAGTTCCATGGTCCATACTCAATTGTTGAGGGTATACATCTCAAATGGACCTCATCACACTCACGTGTTTAATCATCACTCACTCACTCACTCACACACTTACACTCTACACTTACACTTTTGCTTTGATGATCACATCTTTTTAGTACACACAATTCAAACCATTTCCCATGATGACACACTCTTGTTTATGGTTCATTCTTGACTGTTGAGGGGGCATAAATAAATGAACCTCATACATACATACACATCCACTGGGGGCACACATTGCTCTCTATCATTCACACTACATTCCATTCCATCTCATCCACAACATATTGCATATCTTGGTTGCATTTACTCTTGTTTACTTACATTTACTTTTACATGTTCACTTTATTACACATGCTAGATAGATATCTTGTATGTCATTATCTTTATCATACACACATGTGTGTTCACTTTCCTTTCTAGTTGTGATCATAGATTCTATAGATCTATTACACACAACATGGATGCTTGGCACAATACCTATTACTAGTCCCACAGAGGCTCCTGGGGGCATCCACTTTCATACACTACATAGGTGTTATTGTTTCATTTTTTTTTTCATACACATTACTTTATCGGATTATACATGTTTTGACATACTTTTTTATCTTTCTAACATGCTAATGGGTGCTTCATGTGCAACATTTTTTTTATGTAGGACTATTTGCTTCCATGGTTGTTTATTACATTATTTTTTTTCATTATTTTTTTCTTTGTATGCTCTTGTTTGTGGGATTTTCCCTTTGTCTTGTGTGCACACTTGTCTGCTTTTTTGGCCACTATGGCCTTGATTTTCTTGTGACATCATGAGTGGTGTCCCATGTTTGTAACCCACTTTTCACGGTCTACATTGTCTTCTTCTTCGTGTTTACATTATCTTCTTACATCTTAGCTTACACATTATCTTCTTAGTTTATACATACACTTTTTTTACATTACATGTTTCTTTTCTTGTACTAACACTTGTCTCCTAGCCACTTTGTTTGTGTGTGCCTTGGTTTCTACCAAGCACATTCCCTTCCCCCCTGTAGGGCACAAGTTTCAACACAAGTGGTTGGTCCTCTTTTGGGCTGCATACTCCTTCAATGACATTCACATGCACCCAAAATGAGGGGGGCATCATTTGGGTGAATCAGTCACCCCATACAACAGTATACAGTCATTACACAACACAACACAATACATCGGTACAACACAATTTTCAGTTTTAGGGCTTAAAATCAGACTTGGGTCCTTAAGCACAGGTGATGACCCTTTCTTGGATGCCTATAACCAGGGGTAATTACACAACATTTTTGGTAGTTTAACATAACTCTACACAAACTCCACACATGGATTTTTATAGGGCATTTTCTTCTTAGCACTTTCACTTTGTGTTGGATCAAATTTTCAAATTTTACACACCATATGTAGTGGTGTCCTACATTGTGGGAAGAAGTTAAAGGTTGGAGGATAACACATTTTTTCTCCCTACACTTCTTCCATATCATTGGCGTGAGATCGCCCCAAAAAACTACTTCGGCCGACACAACTGGCGTGAGATCACCCAAAAACTCATTCTTCTACAACATCTTCAAGGATCCTTTCTACACTTTTTCCTCATCATGGATCAGGTGCACATGTTCCTTTTTTTTTCACATTTTTACATACTTTTTTACATATTTTTTTACACATATACATGTGTATTTGACTACTTGTTCATTCTTCTCTTTTTGCAGGTCCATCCATATGGGAAGTGGTAGTCAACATCATCACATCATCACACATCATCAACAACACATCAATCAACATCGACATCAACAACAGGCACATCATGACATCTACACATGTGTTTCCACCCTAGGTTCATTTTCATCATCACTTTTTTGCACTTTCTCCTCCTTAGCATCCATGCTTCACATTTTTATCACTCCACACTTTTTCTAGTCCCTCGACACATGCTTTCATCATCGATCTACATGGTTATCAGGTACACATCTCTATCTACTTTATGTTACCAAGATTTTCACTCACCAACATAAAGTGGGGAAAATGTAGACACAAAATCACATGCACTTTGGGTAATTATCTAGTCTTGATTACATACTACTATTCATATGATTCCTAAGTAAGAAAAGTACTAATTAACCCATGTCTTTGGCCACCTTTCTTTGCTTTTTTTGCCACTTTTGGTCTTACACCTTTACTTGCTCAGTCTTCCTTTTTATACTTTGACATTTATCATCTGGACACTAGCCAGACCCAAGCCAAGATGCCAGCCGGGTACCAGGCTGCCCTGTCCCCCTCGGGTGCCCCCTTGACCTCTTTGTACTTTGTACTCACTCTTTTGGGTCCTTTCTAGCCATTTGAGCATCTTATCTTTTTGGTAGTCGGCCTTTTTGGGGTTAATTATGAAATTCAAGCAAAGGAATCATATAAATATAAAGTTATGTGATCATAATAAAGGACCAAACACTAAGCATTAGCTATCACCACCTAAGGTTGCATCCATCAAGCATCTAAGAGCTCCATTGCATCCATCTAACACCATCACAAGGGACACAAGGGTTGGTTATTCTACATACACTTCATAGGAGGGAAGTTCATTCTATTCCATGCACACATCTATTACATTTATTTACATTTAGCTTACTTGCTCGCTATCAAGTGTGACTCACACAAGAGCCACCTAGGCATAATTCCACACACACACACACACATAGAACTACATTGGGTCTGAGATGTAGTGCATCACTCATTGTAAGTTCACCATTGTGATAGTTGAGGACAATCTGACCCCTCATTTGCATCTTTCTTTTTTAGGATTTGGAGGATGTTTCCTAAGATTTTCCGTAGATCTTGGAACCCAAAAATAGGCCTAGGGCACCCATGGGCTGCCCCTATCCCTCTCCAGGTGCCCTAGTCTAGCCTATCTCTCTAGATCTACATTTTTTTGGGTTTTTGTGTGACGCTCCTACTCTGTTCACTAGTCAACACCTCTTTACACTCTAGATTTTATTGTGAATTAGCTAATTACCTCTTTCTCCTCCTTACAAATAGGGTTTCATAATTTATCGCTTAGTTTACTTGAGTATCATTTTTGTACTTAATTGTATATTTATTTTGTTGCTACAATATCATCATATTAGGCATAAAATTCACATTTTAGCTTAATCACACAATAGAAAATGGTGAGCCTTTGAAAATGAATTCCAAACTCTATCATAATCCTTTGTAACTAAATACATTTCGTGGTAGTGTTACTACTCCCTATATTCTTCCTTTGTATAAGATATATAAATTGTATTGATTCTTTCTTGACCAACTAATAGGACCGAACCAAGAGAAAATATGTATATGGAGGTCAAGTTCCAATGATCGAGATCATTGGACCAATCAAAATATGTGAATCCATATAAATAAATATGTATACCTCTCAAGTAATGAATGTCATCGATATAAGTTACTCTAACATAGTGAAGTATCCACTTAGTTGCTTTCCAATGTAGCTCATGAGGATCTTGCATGAATCTAGACATGATGCCAATAATGAATGAAAAATATGACTTGGTATGAGTTAGGTAGATCAAACTCCCCACCAACTGGCGATAAAGGGTACCATTGAATAATGGAGTGGAGAAATAAGCTACTAACTTGACTCCAAAAAGGAAGGGAGTGGGAGATGGTTTATAATCAGACATGTTAAACCTAGATAAAAATCAAGGCCATAATGAGGTTGAGAAATCATGATCCCAAGTTAGATTGGGTAATTTGAATCCCAAGGAAGTAGTGAAGCAAACCCAAGTTGGTCATGGAGAACTTGTTGGCTAAGTCGAGTCCTTGTGAAATCAATGATTGGGAAGAGCTACCGTAATCAACAAGTCATCGACATACTACATGAGGATAAGAATGGACTCATCTTGCCACAAAATGTAAAAATTTAAATTAGAGTGACAACTAGTGTACCCTAATGTGAGAAGAAAGGAGTCAATATTGGTATACCAAGCTTAAGGGGCTTGTTTAAGTTTGTAGATAGACTTCTCGAGTCTACTGAAATGAGGAGGAACCTTGAACACAACCCGGAGGTTGTTACATATAGATTATCTAGGTCCCTATGAAGGAAGGCACTCTTAACATCCATTTGATGGACTTCCCATGTGTAGAATAAACAAAGGCTAGGGTGGGTTGAATAGAAGTCATATTTGCAATGGTAGGATAGGTCTATGAATAGTCAACCCCAACAACTTGGGAGAAACCCTTAACTACGAGTTTTTCTTTATACTTTTTGATGTTCCCATTGGAACCACACTTGGTTCGATATATCCACTTATACCAAACCATTTTTCTTCCCTTAGGAAGGGAGTGAGATTCCAAGTATAATTCTTCATGTGAGAGGAATATTCCTCTTGATAGCACAATCCCACTCAAGAATCTCAGTAGCTGCCTGAAGAGACTATAGATCAAAAGTGGAGGAGAAGAAGGTGTGGGGATTAGAAAAATGTGAATGATTTTTCTCTCATTGAAATATGCCCTATCCAATCTTCAACACTCTATAAAGTTTTCGTATCCCAAAGAGAGAGTCGGGAAGAGAGTCAAGCTCAAAATCTTTTGAATCATCACTATAGTGAGATGGAACATAGTCCTCTTCATTAATACTATCGGTTTGAGTAGATTTAGAAGTATGAGTAGCATAGGGATCAAGAACGGGGAGGCTCAACAATATCATCGGAAGAGTCGAATCAAAGTCATAGAGGGTAGAAGGACCTTACCCAGGGTAGAGAAGTGGAAGAAGAAGCGATTCTTCAAATTTCATACTTCTCTTGATATAAATCGATGAGTGGTGGGATTCAATATTCTATAACCCTTCACACCTTCGGGATACCCAAAAAAGATACAAGGTTTGGATTGTGGTTCCAAGGCCTTACGTTTCACTTTAGGTATTCGAGTGATGGAAGTTTAGCTGAAGGCATGAAAGTGCTCAAAATTAGGTTTGCATCCATACGAAGCCTTAGAGGATGTCATCCCTTTTAATTTTTAGTGAAAATGTGGTTCTAAATGTAACAAGCACAATTCATGGCTTCAACCTAATATTATGCGGATGAAGGTATTTAGAATGAATCATACAATTGGTCGTTTCCTTAAGATTTTTTATTATTTATTTAGAATACAACTCCATTTTATAAAGGGTTGTAAATAAGCGACAGTACGTTGTAAGTAAATCTATTCGACATGTAGAAATCATTGAAATTATTCCTCATATACTCACCTCCATTGTCAATTTTAAGAACCTTGATAGACCTTTCAACTTGTTTCTCAACAAGATCCTTGAAATCTTAAAAGTGATTGAAAACTTCATATTTATGTTTGAGAAAGTAAACCCATGTATAACATGATAAGTTATCAATGAAGGTAAGTATATAAATATTTCTAGTGAATCAAGGAGACGTAAAGGGGCTAGAAATGTCACTATGAACAAGATCCAAGGGATGAGAAGCTCTCCAAGATTTTCCCATGTAAAATTTTTCTTTGGGGTTCTTCCTAAGGGTACAATCATCACAAAGACCCTTTGAAAATTTGACCGAGGCAACTCGTTGACCATCTCATGTTGGCTTAATTGTTCAATGTAACGATATTTTAAGTTGCTAAAATTCTCATGTCATATATTACTAACCTCATTTGCGTGAGTAAGCAAGGAAGTGGGAGAAGAGTCAAGAGAAAAGTGGGAAAATGTGTATAACCGGGATTGGCAATCCCAATTCCCTCAACCATTGTAGAGTCACTTTGTGAATCTCCCTAATGATCACTGAGTTACTTGGGTAAATTCCAATCACATTCCCTCACGAGATATGGATGATTTGGTAAACCTGATAGGAGGTTGGTAGAGATATTAGGAACACTTATAACATTGTTAAAGGTACCACCATCTACTTCTACCGATCCACTACCAAAAGCAGGACATAGATGTGTCATCATCCAAAGTTATTTGGGACATACCACATGGTTCAATGTTGAAAAAATCAACATGTGAAGAACCCTTGTGGTATGAGGCACTAGAACCTATAAACCATTTTGATGACAAAGGAACTCTTGCTACTGAGGATTTCCTTTCTTCTTCTTAGATTTGGATTCCTTTTCTTTAGAAGACTTAGGTTTGAGCATTTTTCTTGATAAACTTAGGAACACATATATTATGTTTCTCAATTAAATGAGTTAGGTGGTCAATATGTTTTCTCATGCATTGATTCTCTTCATCTCCGAATTCTTGCAATATGAACACATACAATTGTCATTTTTGGTATAGGCTCAGAAGTAGAAGTGTTTGTGTTGGGTTCAGTTTGGGTGGTCTTAGTTTCATTGTTAGTTGGTCTTTTTTATTTGATTTTTTCTTTTGTTTCTTATCCCTTCCTTTACCATTTACTTGTTATAAGGGTATGTGACATGGAATTGATTGATCCTATTTGAATTAACTTTTCCTATTCTCAACTAATTTGGGATGAAAAGTTGTCAAATGAGGGCATCTTCCAAGCAGCCCCTTAAGTTTCTTTTGTGGCATGAAAGTTAGAAACAAAGAAAAATTATTTGGTGCCAAGATTAGATAATGGATAAGATCAATTGGGCATCCTTTTTATCAACTCCACATTCTTTCAACAATAGTCTAGTGTGAACAAATTTGGAGAAGAAGGCATGTAGGTTATCAAAGTTACTTAGAGGTTAAACCTATAAGTTCATTCTCTAACTCATGAGATCTCATATCATCTTGTTTTATAAACATGTCATCAAGGGTTTCAGGATCCATCAGGTGTTATGGAAGACTCAATGTGAAAGAGAAGGTTGGGAGAAATAAACATACAAAGAAGACCTAAGGATTCGTCACATTGGTTGAACCATTTAGATTTCTCGAGTTTAGCTGTTGGTTCTTTCTCCACTCCCATAGTGATGTGGTATAACCCTTTATCCCATAGTGTTATTATCATTTTGGATTCCATTCAAATAAGTTAAATGGTGTGAGTAAAAGAATGTTGCTAGCATCCATCATGAGGAGAAAGAAATTAAAAATGAGGAAAGAAAGGAAATGCACTCACACCCAAAATAATATTTGTATCCCCCATGTTTGTGGCACTTTATATTTTAGTGTGTTGATTACAATCTAATGTGTCGTGTGATGTGAAATATCTTGCCACTCACCTTGCAATTGGTGTAAAAATGCACAAGTTTGGAGACCACAATAAGTTTCAGTCATGCCTAACGAGATGACACCATAGTAAACAAAATAAATACATTAAAAAACAAGCAAAAAGGAAAAAATAGGTTATGTGTGAGAAAACGTGTCTCATGTTGTAGTTGGGGCTCCCCTTTACGAAAGGGTTTGGTAGATGTGATCACTAACGTAAGTGATAATAAGAGAACTAGTCAATAAGAGGACAAAAATGGCTGAAAAATCCCAATAACCCTAATTTAAGACAAAAGAGATGGTATTTTTAATTTAATTATTTTTTAATTAATTAGTTCTAAATATTTTTAACCTAATTAATATTATATTAAAAAATTAAATTAATCGAGAAGAAAAAAATTAAAAAAATTACCTTTTAGTTAAGCGGTCATCCCATCTCGGAGAGCTAAGAAATGGGAAAGATAGATTGTGATGTCAAGTTGAGCGGGAAAGTGATGAGCCAATCGGGACGAGGTGACAATTATGTTCACTAGTGCGAGGGTGAGATACGTGTTGGTTCCAAGTTGATAGGGGTCTCAACGTGGTGTGTGATAGTTTGCGATTAGTGATGATCATGGAAGAAATAGTGTGGCGAGAGGTTTGGGGAAATGATTCGATGCGGTGAGTCAAATGATGAGGAAAAGGTCTATAGGGAACCAACAAGTTGGTTGGGATGAGTTGGGGCTTAAAGGATCCAAGCTCGAGAACAACTCAAGTTTATAGGGACACAACGAGACAATGAGATAGTAATGCACAAAGTAGTTGAGACCAAGGCTTGGGTGGGTTTTTACGATATGGGAGCCGAGAGAAAACTTGGATGGAGTGTAAGGTGATAGGAATGCACACCAAGGAAATGAGTTAGATGAGCGATATGACATAGGTGTGTTTGAATGATTTTTTTGGCAAGGAAAATGCATAGAGCTAGCTCAATGGTGAATCAAGAGCTCGAGAGGTAAACAAAGATGAGTTCACGGTCATTGCAAAGCATATAGAAAATAAAATAGAGCCAAGTGAGCTTGGGAGGCTTAGGGGAATGCAATAAGGGTTTGATTTTGTGAGGAGAAGAGAATCGCAAAGTGTTATGAGCCCGATGAAGGCGAGGTGAGTTGGGTCAGCTTGGTAACTAGCTCGACAAGCTAGGGCCGAGTTGGTCCAAGCACCAACTTCAAAAACCAAAAACATGAACCTGAAACCTACATTTTTTTTTTTTTTTTAATTTTCTCTGTTGTATTCCATACCTAAAAACACACCAAGACACACAAAACCAAGAAAAATACCTTCTAATACACAAAATGACCAAAAATAATAAAATCTAGCACATTTTAAATCACGGTTCAAAACTTGTGCTAGAGAGAAAAATAAATACAAAACACAGAGTAGTATGCAAGTAGAAATGTGAGTGAAACAATTATCTAAATCAAGTTATGATACCATGAAAGAGGGCTTAAAAATATCAAATAACCACGTGCACATCATTGAGCTATACTCAAACAATAACACGAAATTCCTCCAAATAATTAGAAATAAAAACATGAACTCAAGGAAATTTTGAATGCAATTAGAAAAATGGTCTACTCATTCTCATAGATAAAAGAGGGTACATATTGGGAGTTATGTGTAACTCCCATTCCTAAACGATCATACCTCCATGCGAGAGAAAGGAGTTACTGATTCACAAATAGAATGCAAGTCTGTATGACACCTATGAAAACTATGTCATTGAAAAATTCTATGACGAGATCTTTCATATGTCATATAATTCCTAAAATACCTATGACCCACCTAAGTGAGATGACTCGCCATGTGTGAAGTGGATAATTCCCGATAAACTAACACAAGGAAAAAATAAATCCTCACATGAACATTAGCTTGCTTATATAGAGTTCTATAGATGAATTATTGAAGAAAGGATGACCTAGAGGGAGTAAAGGACCCATCGAAGAATGTGGAATTTAAAGCGAAGATGGAGGATATGCCAATGCAAAAATTTACATATAGGTTAGGAATAAATATAGTATCCTAATTGAATTGTATGGCCTTGACCAAGGATGGAAAACATCCTAAATGAAGTTTTCATCCTATCATGATGACTTAGTATGTGGAATTTTTATATTATGCTCTCGGGATGTGTTGGCATATAATTGTGAAAGGATAACAAAGCTAGACAAGATACCTCGAAAGTGATAAGTGGGAATGAAAAGGTTATTTTTATCTTAGTAAGAGTGCATTGTCAAAACCTACATTGTTAAAGAGTGAATTACCAAGTTTGAGTGTCTATAGAGCCTCTATTTTTAAAGATAAAAAGAGAAAAAATATTGTATCCCTATTGAATAATACCTAATTTATGAAAACATTTGTGTATGAATTACGTAAAAAGTGTTTTTCATTGTTAATAATATTTTGTTTTATCTATATGATAAAAATTTGATAGACTAGATGATAGGAAGTTGACAAACAATCATTATTTATATTTTTGGTAGGCTTGTTATTTGACTATGAAAAATTCTAGCAAATATTCTTATAACAAATTCTAACATAGGTTTGTGATACTCTCTTAGAAACTAATTCTATAAATCAAAAAATTAATAATATCTAAAATTAATATTATGCATAAATAATAAATACTTATCTATATATCATATTTTCTTCAATAAAATTTAATAATGGATAATGTTATTGTCTTTCTTATTCTCTTATGTGTTTTCATATTTGAACAAGCTTTGAGCCTTCATTTATATGAAATCATTTTGGAGTATTAATATTCATTCATTTTAAGGATAATTTAGATTTTCCATTTCATTGAGAAATTATAAGACATTCTTTTTAACTTTGCTACACCCAAAATCAATTATATATTGTAATTTTATCAATTCTTCAACTTTAAAACTATAAAAAATTGATTAAAAAGTGCACTTTATATATATATATATAAACAACGAAATATAATGTTGATTATATAAAAGCTGGGTGGAGAAAGTCACACCTATAATGCCATTCACATCGAGTCATATAGGCCTTGAGAAAGAGGCCATATTACATCAAAACCACCATAAAAGTGTGAACATCAATTTAAAAAGAGTGAACAAAATAAGGAGCTAGAAAACTAAGTCGTAGCTGCAAACATGTGAGATGAAGGACGAGGCGGGGGCATCACGTTTATTATCCTAGCCATAACCGAGTGAACCGAATCTAGGATGGGCTCCCATCCACTTTATTCTTGTTGTTGTTTTTTCCGCTCAATATTTTCAGAATATGGCCAAGAGGGAGAAATGGTAAGAGCCAACTATGGGAATTTAACCTACTAAGGGAATTACAACTAGTGCCACTAAAATCACCAAGCCAACCAAATACCCCACCATAAGCAAGGAAAGGGGGATGAGAGTGACGAGACCACCAACGATAAGGAGAAGTTCCCATACACCATGTCTATGAAACTTATAGGTCTACTTGCTTTCCCTCCAACTACATCTACTGAGACACTAGGTATAAAAGAACCCATTAGTGCTTCACCCACCACTTTGTGTATACACTAGGGTATACCCCACATCATCATCTCTACCCACTACTATATGTGGATCTCAATCCTCTGCTCTCAAAGATCTATAAATGAGCTCTAGTGGGCCCGAAATAGCTCTTACTCTCCTCACTTGCTCGTACTAATCTATACCATATATATAAATCTCGGGAACATCATGGGAAAGGCCAAGCTATCTCGACACTCACTCCCACTGAAATAGCTCGTAACCCCTCGGGAACCTATCTTCTAAACCACATGGTGTGATGAATGCACTACAACTCTATATCATCTTCTACCCACCTTCCATAGTCTCTATAAGGTCTCCAAATAATGGCCCCATGCCTATTCCAATTAGACATGGCCCTATATGTGGTAGTATCAAATCATCGACACCTTAGAACCACCCATCGAGGTGTAGATTTTTTTGGCCAACCCCAATTTTCCCTCATCCCACCCAATGGTTTCCCTATATAAATTTTCTCATACACCCACACATGCAGATAAAGTAGTGGCTCATATACTACCTCCATGATCCTCTTGTATAAATTGATACAAATCTCTATATAAGCATGCCAATACACAATGACTCCACATATACACCGTGATATGCTCCTTAATACTCCTACAAATTTCAAACATCCTATATGAAATTAACACCCCACCTCATTCAATTGTCACATTGGATGCCAATATCACTCAATTAACATCCACAATTGCGGAACACTTGATCTAATAATGTCATCGACATGATAGATGAGTCTGCACTTGCCTATTTACTTCCAAAATATTGTCTAACATCCCTCTGTTTAATTTTTGTATCTCCTAGGGTAATATCCTATATCCTCTCCCCAACCATTGGAAATATAATAATCCTATATACACCCTCTAGTGTCACCTTCATCTTTGTTGTAGGTAACAAAAATGTACAGGTGTCCTCACACCATCTCTCACACAAGGCACTCATCAAATGCATATTATAGGGCACCTCCCCCAATGCAACAATGTGTTGTAATCCATCATGGTCCAAAACATCTCACTCCTCCTCCTCTAAGCCCAATTTCAGAAATGTAGACAAATTCCCACCTCCACGAAACTCCTTGAGTGTATATCTCGCTACACAACACAAAAACGATAGAAAATGAAATATTAATACTCATATAATGAATCAAACTCAAAATATAATATATTAGAAACACTTGGACATGAGTTCCCAACTCCTTGGACACTAACGCCCAAAGATGGGAATCTAGCGCTTAGATCCGTATGGTCCTATCTAAAGGAAAGAACCAACCTTGATGGCGCCGTCTTGGAGAGAAATGCCCAAAAAATAAAAAATTACAAAAATGCTAAAATTTACTAAATATTTATCTATTTTCCTAATATTATATGTAAATGCATCACTTACTAATCTATCTATTCCATGTGTTGACATGACCTATATCACCCTCTCAAACCTCTCATAACAACCTCTCATGAAAATGCCATTTTCTCATAACAAGAAGTCCCTCCTCTTTAATGGGAGAGGTTCCCTTATTCAGAAACGAACCTATTTACACATATACAAAACATGATTTTCTTGTGGAACTTGGATATTTATGAAAGTGTTTTCTATAAGGATCATCAATTACAAAAGGACTGAGGAATGAGAAAACGAGAACGAGCAGAAAGGCACCATTTAGAATTATAGATGACAGAGTAATTCTTTATGCATGCGAAGGTACAGTGAATTGAAACAAGATCATTTGTATCATACTAATAAGATGAAATTTGAAAGACACAAAGTTCTATCAATAACATCTGCAAGAATACAAAGCTTCTTAATATAATATAGACAAATGATCTTAACAAGATTAAATGAAAAGCTTAGGGATAAAAGAGATCAGATAGACGAAGAATGAAAAGCCCTTCTGTATTGATTTCTTTATGATTTATTTACACTTTCAGAAAATAAGCCAAGTTCTTCCTCCTTCAAAATGGTGAGGAGAGGCCATTATATAGTTTACAATTCAGTTACTCTCGGTAACTACTTCTTTTAACTAAAGATTAGTTAAGGATTGCCAATCGCAATACCTCAACTTATTACAATAAATCCGAGAAAAAGAATTAGAAGAGAAGAGAGGAATAAGGAGAAGAAGACAGGTGCTTATGACTGGGAGGGACCCATTGACTTCAAAATCCACTGCCTGAATCTCTTCAATGCCTCGGCTATGTCTCTGCCACGTGTATATTGGTCAATTCACTCGAATCAGGGTTGAAATGAGCTCCGCATGAAAGCACTGTATCTGCACATTGCACAGAGATTGGGAAACCACCAGTGAAAGCCAAACTGCTGTCATGAATCATCTGTGCCATTGGCGTAGGGTTTGTGTCTGTCATCCTCGACCAAAAATCACTAAAGTCAAGATGGCGAACTTCACTTGTCCCCGATATCGGGGCAACACAGACTCTAGTGGTGAGATTTGTTCTTGCCCCTGAAATTTGATCTTCATGTTGGTAGTAATTTGGAGGAGAAAGCTGCAAGCTAGACTTGGGAAGGAATTACAGAGAAAAATGGATACGCGCGCAGGAATTTAGATTGCAAAGGTTCGAGCAAAAGATAGCGGGAAGCAGTGTGCAAAATGCATAGGGGGTTCACTTGTTATATAGCCGTTTAGGAGAGAGAAAGGCAATGAATGCACATTTAATACATACTAATTTGAAAAGCAAGGTATTCAGTAGAGCGGGAAAAATTAGCACGAATGGCACTTGGTTCATTTGGGACATGTGGGATGCGAAAGCGTGAAGTACGCGGCTCGGCCGATTCGGGCGAAGCGGGGAAAAGATGCACAAATGCTCTTGGAACACGTGGGACAAAAGTATGCGAAGTACGTGGCTCAGCCGAGTCGGGCAAAGTGGGGAAAAGACACACAAATTCTCTTGGAACACGCGGGACAAAAGTACACGAAGTACGGCTCGGCCGAATCGGACGAAAATGGAACAATTGGTCCGGGCGAACTTGGGACATTTGGGACAAAAAGTTCTGACGGGCCCGAAAAGAATAGACTTCGGGTGAACCGGCCGATCGGGGAACAGAGGGCCCAATTGAACTTGGGACACATGGGACAAAAATGTCCGACAGGCCCGAAAAACACACAAAATGACCCAAAAACGCAGATTTCTCAATTTCTTTGGCATTTCACATTATCAGTACAACAGAGAAAACACTTAAACTCAAAATTTTAAATTTTCACTTTCTTAAGAGCAGGGGAATTTTGAGTGGACAACAGCTGGCTCCTTTTGGGGATGACTTGGCATAAATTCAAGGAATGAGACAAGGTAAGAACTTAGACAAACTCGAGGAAGTAGACTAGTACCTTATCCATTGGGCAACGGAATCATCGAATCAAACCAATACAGAGGACAACACACCAAAACAAAGGGAAAGAAAAACAAAATGCTATACAGAATATACAAAGGACTCCCTAATCACCTATGACTTGAACAATTTCAGTATTGCCCACTATAAGGAAGTGGGAGAGAAGAACCATCCATATAATCAAGGTAAAAGAATTCTTAACCAGCAAAGTGCCTGATCTTGAAAGGTCCGAGCCAAAGGGAATCAAACTTGCCATGGCTGCCACGAGGTTCATGCCTTTTATCCCACAACAAAACAGTGTCTCCAACTTGGAAATCTCTGAACCTGGCTTTCAACAACTTCTGTATTTCTTGAAAAATGGTGTCAGCTATTTTGGGATTGTATTGCCTCTGCTTTTGTTTAAAAGGCTTAATTCCAGGTTTGAGAGGAATAAAATGCTGCATCTCTTTTGGTTGGAAAGCTTTTAAATCTTCATAAGAGTAGGCAAGAACATCCTTATACCTCTTTAACAGATCAATTTCTTTCTTCCTCTCATCTCTTGTGTGCAACATTTTCCAATGTTCACGAACTTAGGGTCAGTAGAACTCCCAATATTAATTTTTTCATACTTAGTCGATTGTTGAGGTCCAGTAGAAGCTCTAGACTTTACATACCTGTCGTGTTTATCAAACAGTTCCTCTAAACTTACCAATCCTTTAGGGATCTTGTTTCCCTTGAGTTTAATGCATCCATCCTGATCCGTTTCTTCTCCTTGAGTGGCTGCTTTGTCAAAGGGCACACTTTCACGAGGCAAGTTATCACTTCCTTCAAAGTATAGCTATTCAAAATTATCTTTGAGTTCTAAGAAAGAAAGAAAATGTTGATCATTATTGAAAACTTGCCAGTTATTTGTATTATCAGGTACACTAGGTCGATGGATCATCTCAATGGTGAACTTATCTTGGGAAAAGTCAGGATGAGGTATAAGCAGTGACCCAGAGACTGCTAATGAATCAGCCCTGGTATTCTTCTCCCTAGGTATTGCTTCAATGGAGAAAGCATCAAGAAATTCAATGGAATCCCAAACTGATTCCGGTAATGTTTCAACCTTCCATTTTTCACCTGGAAGAGGTTTCTAACTTGCTTTACAATCAATTCCGCATCCCCACGAGCTAGAAGATTCTTCACACCTTGTTCTTTTGCCACCTGTAGTCCAAGAATGAGAGCCTCATACTCTGCTATATTATTGGTATTTTCAAATTGCAACTTGAATGAGAAAGGATGAAGGCTTCCTTCGTGTGACCAAGACATGACACCAGCTCGAGAACCCGGTGAGAACAACTTCCATCAAACTCTAAAATCCAAACACCATTAGAATCTTTAGGTGATACTTTGGGAGTTGGATTTCTTCAGAGACATAATCATGTAGTTACCATGCCCCATATCCTCATACGGAGTGTTTGTGCTTTAGGATCATCCGTTTTTTGTACAATATACTTAGATTGCTTCTCAGGCAACAACTTCTTCATTTGCCCATTAACAGGTATGAGGGCATGTGACCAATCCATTTGAATTTCTCCACCCACATCCTTACAGAAGTTTCTGCTTAGCAACATCCCGTATGAAGGAGGAATATCTGCTACTAAGATGGTAGCCAAAACTTTCTTCTCAGGCAAAGCAGCAAAAGCCACTTGTGCATCTTTAATTCTTCCAACTAAGGGCACTTCCTTACTCTCCATAGAGTAACAAGATCCATAAGTGTGTGTGAGAGTCAAGCCTAAGGCATGAGCTACTTTAGCAGGCATCACATTATCTGATGCTCCTGAGTCTATGACGCAATTGCTGAGCCTATGGCCAGCTATAAGAAGTGTCACATAGAATGGTTTGATTTTGTCATTGGGTGAGGTGACAGTGGCTATCAGATTAGGTTGTGGTGCAGAAGAAGGAGTGGGTAAAAGGCCTTTAGAGGTAGTTTTAGAATGGGAATTGACAAAGTGAATCATTTTAGCAAAGGCCTTAGGATGGGTTTGATAATATTCAGCTTCTGAGATTTGAACCTTAGTCTTTTTTAGGTGATCAATAATATCGAAAGACCCAGAAGTGGACGGGCTATCATCACTTGAGATCCTAGGTTTATCAACTTTAGGAGAAACGGAAATAAATTTAGTAGCGAGTGTGACAGGACTCACCTTTGGTGTAGATGAAGCGGGATAGGAGATCCTCTTTTTGTAATTACGGGGATAGTTTATACTGTTCTTTAGATTTCTTGGTGGGCTGCATCACTTTCTCCCTCTGATTTTTGCTCTTGAGTCATGACAGCGTATGATTCACTATTCATGTCTGCTACTATTTCATCATAATCATCCTCATCATCAATGCCTTAGTGGTGAAGAAATTAACTCGAGATCCCTCAAATTCATCTGCTTCATCATCAACCTCTTCAACAAATTCCTCGCAATCTTCATTAACCTCTTCATCTTCAGGTTCCTCAACTTCACAGGTTGCATTGACGGGAACTTTAATAGGAGGTCCTTCAAGCGCTAGCCTTGTTTGAGCAGCAGGAAAACGATTTCTGGGCTGAAAATTCCTCCTTGGAACGTCTGCATAGGGAGCATGCTGAGCCAATTGTTTCTTAATGGCAATGAGATCATTTGCAAGTTTTTGTACCAATGGATCAGTATTAGGTCCAAGGGTGGAAGAGGAGGAAGAAGCAGATTTAGATTTAGAAGGGTCTCTCCTCAACTTCCCTGACATGATTAAATCATCTTCGACACTAACAGCAAGAGTTTGATCTTCAGCCAATGTTGCGAGATTAGCCCTTCTTAGTGCATAGCTAACTTCAGGTGATTGAGCATTTAGGAAAAAACATTTTTGAATTTGATCTACAGGTCGAGTATTTGGTGGAATTTTGTTAATCAACCTGTTGAATCGGGCCACAAATTCTCTCATGGGTTCTTGTGAATCTTTCTTTATTTGAGAGATTTGGGCTAGCAAGGCATGCACGTCTTCTGCTAGTTTGAACCGGTTTTCAAACCTAGTTCTCATTGTATCCCAGCTGGTGATAGCACCGGCTGGAAGGTGATAGAACCAATCAACAACATTATCTTGTAAAGTCTCAATGAAAAGTCTTACGGAGACATCTTCATGTTCAACTCCCAGAACTCCGCATGCAACTATGAAGGCTGCGATGTGTTCATCAGGATGCACTTTACCATCACCTTTGAATTTAGGGAAGTTCTTCTAGTTACCTCTGGGTAACTCGTGCAAAGGCTGAGGAAGGGCAAGGGGCCCGACATGATGACCCCAGGGCAGTGGTACCGCCATTCTTGGAAAAATGGCTTGAAGAGGAACTGCAACACCATCAAGAATCAAAGCTCGAAGATTAGGAATGATTGATTCTGAAGGAATACCACCTGTAGGGATTCTATCTTAGACAGGTGGAGTACTTGTTGAACGAGTCTTTCTATTTCTTGTTGAAGGGAAAGGAAAACCCTGCTGCTCCAAAAGCTGAAATTGAGAATCTTCAATACCAAGGGCCCTTCTCCCTCGAGTAAAACGTGGAGTCGCTAGATCAAAGGATGATCAATAATTACAGAACTGGAATATGATTTCCCCAATGGAGTCACCAAAAAACTATTGGTTGTCAAATAGGACTTCACGAAGAGCAACAGTCAGGGGACAAGAAGTCCCTCCTCTTTAATGGGAGAGGTTCCCTTATTCAGAAATGAACCTATTTACACATATACAAAACATGATTTTCTTGTGGAACTTGGATATTTACGAAAGTGTTTTCTATAAGGATCATCAATTACAAAAGGACTGAGGAATGAGAAAAGAGAGCAATGAGAAAGGCACCATTTAGAATTATAGATGACAGAGTAATTCTTTATGCATGCGAAGGTACAGTGAATTGAAACAAGATCATTTGTATCATACTAATAAGATGAAATTTGAAAGACACAAAGTTCTATCAATAACATCTACAAGAATACAAAGCTTCTTAATATAATATAGACAAATGATCTTAACAAGATTAAATGAAAAGCTTAGGGATAAAAGAGATCAGATAGACGAAGAATGAAAAGCCCTTCTGTATTGATTTCTTTATGATTTATTTACACTTTCAGAAAATAAGCCAAGTTCTTCCTCCTTAAAATGGCGAGGAGAGGCCATTATATAGTTTACAATTCAGTTACTCTCGGTAACTACTTCTTTTAACTAAAGATTAGTTAAGGATTGCCAATCGCAATACCTCAACTTATTACAATAAATCCGAGAAAAAGAATAGGAAGAGAAGAGAGGAATAAGGAGAAGAAGACAGGTGCTTATGACTGGGAGGGACCCACTGACTTCAAAATCCACTGCCTGAATCTCTTCAATGCCTCGGCTATGTCTCTGCCACGTGTATATTGGTCAATTCACTTGAATCAGGGTTGAAATGAGCTCCACATGAAAGCACTGTATCTGCACATTGCACAGAGATTGGGAAACCACTAGCGAAAGCCAAACCGCTGTCATGAATCATCTGTGCCATTGGCATAGGGTTTGCGTCTATCATCCTCGACCAAAAATCACTAAAGTCAAGATGGCGAACTTCACTTGTCCCTGATATCGGGAGAACTGCAGCATGGACTCTAGTGGTGAGATTTGTTCTTGCCCCTGAAATTTGATCTTCATGTTGGTAGTAATTCGGAGGGCGAAGCTGCAAGCTAGACTTGGGAAGGAATTGCAGAGAAAAATGGATACGTGCGCAGGAATTTAGATTGCAAAGGTTCGAGCAAAAGATAGCAGGAAAGCAGTGTGCAAAACGCATAGGGGGTTCGCTCGTTATATAGCCGTTTAGGAGAGAGAAAGGCAATGAATGCGCATTTAATACATACTAATTTGAAAAGCAAGGTATTCGGGTAGAGCGGGAAAAATTAGCACGAATGGCACTTGGTTCATTTGGGACATGTGGGACGCGAAAGCGCGAAGTACGCGGCTCGGCCGATTCGGGCGAAAAGCGGGAAAAGATGCACAAATGCTCTTGGAACACGGGACAAAAGTATGCGAAGTACGCGGCTCGGCCGAGTCGGGCGAAGCGGGAAAAGACACACAAATGCTCTTGGAACACGCGGGACAAAAGTACGCGAAGTACGCGGCTCGGCGAATCGGACGAAAATGGAACAATTGGTCCAGGCGAACTTGGGACATTTGGGACAAAAAGTTCCAACGGGCCCGAAAAGAACAAACTTCGGGTGAACCGGCCGATCGGGGAATAGAGGGCCCAATTGAACTTGGGACACGCGGGACAAAAATGTCCGACAAGCCCGAAAAACACACAAAATGACCCAAAAACGTAGATTTCTCAATTTCTTTGGCATTTCACATTATCAGTACAACAGAGAAAACACTTAAACTCAAAATTTTAAATTTTCACTTTCTTAAGAGCAGGGGAATTTTGAGTGGACAATGAGCTCAAATCAAAACTCTCAAATTTACAAATGAAGTACCTTTTGACTTTTCCACCTTATTTTTATAGTAAAATCTTATTACCAACAATTACTCTAGTTCTTATACTATATGTTATGGGTACTAATGCCTCGTTCCTATTTCTTTCATATCTTTCGTCTCGTTTATCCATTTTTAAAACAAGTTGTGGCATTGGTGTCATATTTTTGGTATCCTTCATACTACATATTCCTTGGAATGTCTCCTTCACTTCGTTTGGTAACACTCTCATGTTACATGCATTACTATATTTCTCTTACGTTAACTATGTATTTATCTTCAAGGCATTTTAATTGATTTATTTTGGCTCAAGGCTCAATGATTGGCCTCTCCCTCTTTCTTTGAATGGGGGAAAATATACATGGTATCCTAATACCCCTCCTAAAATTAAAGTAAGTTTCTCAAGAACAATATGCAATCATCCTATATTCCAAGAAATAAAAGAAAGTATCTAAATCATGTGAAGGCTATATTCCAAAATACAAATTTCCAATCTGTTCCAAGTAGAAAAAAATCCACATTTTCATTGATTTTCATAAATTATTCCTCCAATGACCTAATACAAGGGTAAATCAGTCCTTGAAAGTATTTTAAAATATAATCAAGTTCAAACAAATACTATTTTTCAAATCAATACTATCACTTTTAAATTCTATTCCAAGTACCAAATTTTCCTCCCAAATGACCTAACTTGGGAGCTAATCTAATATATCATGTATCGTTGTTTTAATTTATCAAGCCGTTGCACCCTTACATCATAAAGTTGGGGTAATGATACCTCATTGAATTTCCTATACCACTTTACGGGGGTTTTCAGGACCTAATAGGAAATTTACAAAATGGTTTCATATTATTGTTTGTAGAGGTAAAACCTATTTTTGAGAAAGCATCATGGTCAGAAAGTAAAACAAACCACTTCTCAACACTCTTTATCTATCTTCAATATGCTCAAATCCTTATTTTAGCACCAAGATGCTCAAATCCTTACTTTATACACTGATTTGAGAATTGATCACTCTAATCTCTCCTTCAATCTCTAAGTTTGAAGTCTCCTATATCTCCTTGGTAAGTTCATATCCAATATCTCCTCTATGACAATAAAGGTCACCCCACATGGATCAAAATGTTGGTCCATGGTTCACCACACTATGTTTCTTACTATCGGCATGTTCCAAGCTACAACTTCTTTGGCTCACTTCAGGTACGCTCTTCTTATATCCTTTATACTACTTGAATTTCATCCAAATAGCATAAAAGGGGAAAATGTAGTCACTAAAATATGCACTTATTATTATTACATTACACCTCTAGTATGTTGTTATATGCATGATTTCTAAGTTTGGAAACTAGGCTCTTGTGACACCTCTTTGGTACTTTTATTAATTTGTTTTCTCCTACTTACGTCATGTGTCTGGAATTTGTGAATTTTTGGTCAAGTCACGGGGTCCAAATTCCTATCTTTGGTTATGTTTCTATTTTCTTCTTTGCATGACAATACCACCCAGATAGGACAAGAGGGCCTAGAGTGCCCATGTATTAATGTCCTTCGGGTGCTTCGCCATATTTAATTTTTTTCTCCTTTGTTGACTTGCTTTGAAATTAGGTATTTTCTTATCTTATTTTAGAACCTATGTCAGATTTTGGTGTCACTATGTTCTAAAATTCAAACAAACAACTCATATACATACACAACGTACTAACTATTCTAAGGGAATTTGAGCTATTAATTTCTATTTCTAATACACACAAAGAGCAACACAAGGGATTTCAATTTGGGCTACATTATTCATTACATAGGGGAGGCTATTTTGAATTCCATACCACACATTTTACATTTAGGATAAAGTAGTTGTATCCCACTAATCTTTGTGTAACCGGAACTAGGAAACCTAGCTCAAGTGACACAATTTCAATCACACACTACAAGAAAAACATGGAGTCTAAAATCTAGTGCAATGCTTGGATCAAGATCACATCCGGGTAACCAACGTGGTCAATCCGACTCTATAATTTGAATTTTTCATTCAATATAATGTGTAATCAATCCTTCTACATGTATCTAGGGTTTATTTTACAGAATAGGTATGACAAAATAGAAATATAGTGAACTGATGTGATAAACAGTGACCTAACAATGACAAGAAGTGATACAGAAAGAATCGATCCAAAGCTTCCTTGTGGCACTATCACCTATAATAGATGCCAATGCCAAGTGGTCGTGTCCTCTCCCAGTGTGCTCCTATCCGAGAGATATGCACATGTCAATTCTATAATCGAGCTTACATAGTCCATAATATGTCCTGCATTGATTATTTTCTAGCCCAAAACCAATCTAGACCTACATTCTACAAGACAACTCATGCTCATTCTTCTCTCCTACACACTTGCTTGTACTTACTTTGCATGATCTTTCTTATCTACTATTTTATTCATTTGACCAATAATTTTCTTACATTAGATTTAATTTCATTAAATCAAAGCAATTCAAAAATATTCATAGAGTTTTAGAAATTTTCAATTGGAGAGACAAATGGTAAAAAATTCTTAAAGACATTGATACACATGGATTTCCATGCATGAGCTCACACTTAATTTTTGATGAATATCAATTGTTAGTTGGTTTCATGTTTAAGTATCATAGGGAAGTTGATAAGGCAAAGGATCTACTTTACTTCTTAACATATTTGGAAACATTGTTCACACTTTCCGTGATTCTACCCATGTTGAATGAAATCAATTTCTTAACAAAACATGCTAAAGAAATTTCCATCTGGATAGTCAACTTCATTAAGTTGAGAAAATAGGTATGTTAAACATTAGATGTGTTATACAACTCGATGAATGTTTTCAAGTACATGTATTCGAGTAGTTGGAAAAATTTAACAAATATAAAGGATCCTATAAGCTATTTTAGATTCAATAAAAGTGGTCATATTTGTATCCTTGTAAATGGGAATGAGATTCATATGCAAACTTTTGAAAAAAGAATGGATATTGTTGGAATAGAAATTGAAGAAGTAATCAGAATAACACATACTTTATATAATGGTCTTATGTCTCGAACAAGTATCAAATCGAAGAAAATTTCACAATGATTATCTAGTGAGATTAGAGAATGCTTTATAAGGGATAAGACTCTTGAGGCCATGAGAGTGGTCAATCCTATATTTTGAAATCCTGCAAAGAGGTAAGAAATTTATAAGTGATTTATATAAAAAATCACATGAGTACTCTCATTAAACAAAATGGAAAATCAGTAGAATGTAATGGAGTTCAAATTAAGGGTCTTATTCAAAAGGAATTAATTTTGTGTCAATCAACTGATTTTTGCATCACAATGGTTGAACAATATGACTTAATAAGTGAACCAACATATAATGGTGCAATTACAGCTATGGAAAAAGTTATATCCTAGTACCATCCTACATGAAAGCATAAGTGCATATTTTTGATTGTATGAATTGTGTCAAAAAATGATATCATGATTAGTGGAGGATGAAATGATATTTAGCGCATTAACATTTGTTAAATAAAAATATCGAAGCAGATGGATAAAAATCTCAAGACATGTTTGAGATTGTATGTTTCACGATGATGTGGAAACATTTACTTATGAAAGATTAATGATAATATGGAATTATATTTCAGAAAGGATAGGTGTCTATAATTCTAATACATGGGTGAAAAAAGAAGAAGACATAAACATTGAAATTGTGATTGAAAATAACAAAAGATTAGATAACGGTTTGAGTTTTTAAGAGGTAAATAGTAAATAAGTGTTTGAGCTACTTGATATTGACTAAACATGTATGGATGAATATATTATTTATATAATTCAAATTTCATATCATATTATAAGATGTAACTTGTTATTTATTATACACATGTTCTTTATTGAGTAATATTTTCAAATGGTGTTGTAACTTGTTTAGAGTTTTTAATCGACAAATGTGATATTTGTTTTTTCTGTTGTATTTTAAATCGACATAATATCCTAGCTTATTATTGTGTTAAAAATAAATATAAATTCATTTGAAAAAAATGCTTGAAATTGATAATAATGTATTATGTAATATCAAACATAATTGAATATTCTAATCACAATATGATTTTATATGGAGAACTTACGCATGAATAAAATACAAGTACAACACACCATATATTGAAAATCTCAATAATTTTATATAATAAAGAAGATTAAAATTACCATAAAAGTATATATATTTATAGTCTGAATACAAAATAGTTTTTTGAAATCTAGTTCAAAATCCAGATTTTCAAATGTCAAATTTTACAATTTAATATTGCAACTTCATCCTTAAGAAGTAGAGTCTTTCATTTGTGTTTATGTCTCTTCTACACCATAACATTCCTTTAAAACTTTTGTGAACAAGATCCTTCGTGGTTGCACTTTGGTATTAGAAAGTATTTCATGTTTTGGATTCGTTGCATCACCAATAAACAATAACGTTGGATCCTCTTCTATTTTCTTCTTCAACAATATTTTAGGATCCATTCCATTCTCCTTTATGATCCTTCTTAGGGTATTATTCTTCTTGTTTAAAGTAACAATATTTTTCTTCAAATCAATAGCCGTGATTAAAATTTTCTTTGCACTTTTGAAATGCACATCAAGCATTGTTTCCTTATTCTTCAAATTCTGGTACTTTGACTACATTTAAAAATAGAAAATAATTAATAAATTTTTTAAAAATTGTAAATCATATTTGAAAATTTATTAAAATTTACCAATGCCTTATCCCTTTATGCATTCATAATAACTACAAAGCCCTTGTCTCTTGACCACATATTATTGTACACTTGTGCTTCGCATTTAAATTCTCAATTATGTTCAACAATATATCTAAAACATCATCATTGTAAAATTTTGAAACATACATAATACCAGATATAGCCTAATTCAACGAGACATCAATCTTCACTACTTCATTTTGAATGAAGAATACAATAAATGTCTCTAGGAGTGGTTAAATAGGGAATCTATTTATTTTCTCAAAACTTTAGACCTAAAATCTCACAATTTTAATTGTTCAATATCCTTTGTTAAAGTATCATTAATAGTGGCTAGACAATTGTCAACCAAAATACTTACAAGTGAAAAATGTTATTTTTATTCATTTGTTAAGGCAAATTCTCTTGGAAAAGGTGTTCTTGATCTTTTTTCTCTTCCTAGAGAAGGTTGTCTTAACCCATGAATCATATCTTGCTTGATTGATGAGTTCCATGGGCCTATAACCCGCTTTCAATCGAAGATATTTTTCTTCCAAATCAATTTCATTTAATAGTGAAGTACCATATGCAATCTAAACATTTCCCAATGAAAAATTGGAAAATCAAATGCAAAATTCAAGGAACTTCTTCTTGTAGTTGGTGCATGAAATGCAATATGTTTCCCACTTTCCTGGTCCTCACATTCTATGGTGGTGGTGGTGGAAGTGGCATATTTTTCTTCAAACTAGCATATGTATTTAGGGGTAGAGGAGGCACCGTAGTAATTAACAATTAACAATTAACAATTCAAATTTATTATTTTATTCATTTCAAAAAATATAACAAACTAAAAATAAATTAAAACTACAACTTAAATGGGATACATACCTTGAGGTGACAAAGATATTTCTTGATACCATGTTTCATCAAATCGATACAAATTTCTTTTTGGATTGGTAGGAGGATATACACTTGCTTCTTTGGAGGTTGTTGCAAAGAAAGGTTTGAATTTTTTTTTATGTTCATTTTTAATGTATATTTGTATGAAATTATATATGCTATACAACATATTGAAATATATAAATAATAAATATTTTTGATCAATGACGTCATGTCAATTGAATGAGGAGATAACGAACTCCTCATTTGTTTCACTTGATAAGTTCTTAATTGTGGTGTGGTTTCCCGAGATTCTCACCAAAATAAATAAATCTCTGTAATTTGGTGGGAAATGTCCTCTTATAGAAACCTTTCTTCAGGAAGTAGTTGCAACATTTATGCCCTGTTATAATTCAACAGACTATTAATATCTAATATAATATATAAAATATGAATAAAATTAATGATAATTATTATGAAAAATAATCATAAATTTTGGAATCACCTCATGTTGTTCAATTGTTAAGGACATATATGTTAGCTTTATGTGGAGTGCGGTAGGAGAAGGGGTGTTGCGTAAATTGTAAAAAAATCATAAAATAATGCAAGAATAAATATTTTAGAACTTATAGACACAAAATAACGCACTTGGGTACAATTATAGGTCCTAAAAGCATACTAGAACTTACATGATTCATAAGTAAGAAAACTAGTAATTGACGACAATATTTGGCCTCTTTTCTATGTTTCTTATTTTCTATTTGGTCTTGCACACCATACAACCTAGTTTGAATTGTACTTGTTTAACTTTTATGGCTTTACACACGGTGCTTAGCCAAGACAACAATGCCCCAATGCTCCGAGTCCCCTTTGGGCACCCCTGACCCTTTCTTATCTTAGTCACTCCTTTTGAATCTCTTTTATCTTTTGGGCATATTTTTCACTTAAGGGTCAGCCTTCTGGTTATAAATTAGGAATTAAAACAAGGGAATCATATAAATACATATTTATGTGTTCAAAATAAAGGACCAAGCACTAAGCATTACTACCGTCACCTAAGCTTGCATCCAAAAGGCACCTAAAGAAATCTAAAGCATCTATCTAGCATCCATTCAAGGGAAAATGACTTAATTAAATCTACATACACTACATAGGAAGGGGAAGTTCATTTTTTCATCCACACATTCTACTTCATTATTACATTCTAGCTACAACGCGCTATCGAGTGCCACTTGCACAAGGGCATCCTAGGGCATGATTTCTACACACACTCACAAGAACTACATGGAGTATGAGATGTAGTGCAATGCTTGGTTGTAATTTAACTCTCGGGGTGACCGTCAGGGGTGGTCGACTCCCATTCTATATCTTTAATTTTTAGGTTTGATGTGGTTTGTGGGTTTGTGCAGGTGAACTATTCTTTTGTAGGTTACAAGTTCCCTTGGATATCATTGTGTGACTACTAGGAGACCAACATAAAGCAACAACAAAGGCCTTGCGACACACCAGAAAGTAGATCTTGAGATCCTATGTAGTCACTGGCACCTAGAAGTGGTGTCTAACACCCAAACATCCATGACCTACCCTAAGAGCCATGTCCGGCCTCATTCTCAGGTCCCAGAATTTACACAAAATAGTTGCAACATTGTTTTAATCGGATCAACATTGTCTCCCCATCTACTTATAGTCTTGCATTGTTAGAGTGATTAACATCTATATATTTATTATATTTTACTATATCAGTTACTCTACAATTAGATTTAATTAATTTTTTTTGAACCCCACTCGTGATCATACACTTGGATCCTCCTCCTTCTTTCACGACTCCTAAAACTCCTTTAGTCTCCTTACATCAATTTCTTTAAATGTATCCACCTTGCAAATATGTTCTCCGAAAATCCCTAGCCACTATGTATCTCCCTAGCGATATGTCACCTTCACAAGTAAGTGACATTTTTATCGTCTTTCCGATGACTCTATTGGTCCTAATGTCAATCAATCCATTTTCAAGTCAATTCAAGCTTTACATTATTTATTTCAAGATAAAATTTAGGCTATGGAATCCATGATCACATCTCTCACAAATGAAATCCAATATCTTAAGGCCACTTCTCCAACCTATGCTAGTTGTTCTTCTATATCTCATCCCACTTCTATGTCTTCTACATGTGCTCATATTATTGAACCTCAAGTCTTACCACTCCATGCACCTATCAAGTTTGATCTAAATGCTAAGAAACATAACATTCTTCCTCATCTTCTCACTCACCAATTGATCAACTTACAATCTAATCATTGTTACCCTCCTTATTGGATTTCCAAATACCAAGGTCTCCCATTTTGTAATTATCATCAAATCAATGGATATCATGAAAATTATTGTTATGCCTTACAACGATGAATTAAGCACCTTGAGCATCAGGATTTTATCTCATTTGGTGCACAACATTATGATTCATGGACATCTCTAATTGATAAATCTCAATGGGCTCCCAAATTAAAATACATCTATTTATAATGAGAATCATTCCATAGTTTTTAATGTTCCTTATTTGATAAGTCAAGGGCCACCTATTTAACCCATTCCAAATAAGCAACCACCTCTCAAAATCAATGCACTCCCTTCTTCTCTCAAGCCTTCTAAAATGTCACCAACTAAGTAACCTCCTCTAAAAATCAGTCTATCCCCTCCTCCTCTGAAGTCTTCTATGGCTTTATGAATCCCAAATAAGATACCACCATTCAAGGTCCCTCTCTAACTTACTCCACTTCTACATCCAATTCTCTTTGTCAAATAAGCTAATCCTTACATGGATGGTCGGGACACATCTCAAACTCCTCCACCATGGCATGGTACTTCTCACATTACCGCATATAAATCCATCACTCACATACTTGAGGGGCATAAGAGCTTTCTCCCACCCTTCATTACTCGCAAATGGTTTACTTCTAAATTTCACGCTTCACGCTTAATGTATAATCTTTCCTAGCATTCACACACCTTTGATACAAACTTTTTATCCTTATTACCCTATGACACACTCTAGTTCCATGGTTCATGTTATCCAATTTTACGCACATGGAAAAATTGGAAAACAGGGCCTTATTACAATCAAATCACGACATTGGTCCCAGGGACCCACTTTTGGTGATCAGGTGAGATCGCTCATTTTTTCCAAGAATGCGAGCTATCGAGGAGTTTGACAAGTTTATCTCGCTCGGTCGAGCTAAAACAGTGTCAAATCGGGAATAAAGAGACGAGTCATCAGAGGAGTTCGTGCCTTCTCCTAACTCGGTCATAACTCAGATCACAAGCCTTAGACGAGTTCATGAGTAGGAAATGTAAGTTCGGTTGTCCAACTTTGGCTTGTCATAGAAGAGTCTCGATAGGAGTGGAGGATGTTTCGATGGTTGGCTCATTGAGGCAGAGAAATGACGAGCTCGACTCGGTTTAATTCAACATGGAGAGATTGATGCTTCCTTGTTGGAATATGAATTCACAATCTCAGCCTCATTCGCAAAACTTGTCTCAAGATTTGATCGAGCTTCTTCCATGGAAGCGACTTTCCAAAGTGAAAAGGCGAGACAACTCAACTAAAACTTTATCTCGTCCTTCTACTACAGCAGCAAGATTTTACAACGACTGATCACGGCTGTCGTCCCATGCAACCAGAACATCAGGATCAACACCAACGATTCCTTGGGATCGCCCTGTGGCAGCTGTCGCAATTAACTCTCTCTGGAGGCGATTGTTTCTCTGAGATAAAGTTTACTTCTCTACCATGTAGCTGCTGCGTATAGCCAATTCAAATTGCTAAAAGTATGGTCCCATGTGGTGGACTAATGCATCGATTTTCATGGAACAGATGGTCTTATGAAATTTTTACAGATCCCGCAATCGCTTAAATTTGAATCTTTCCTGAAAAATTCAAGCGGCAACTGTTCAGGAATCAATATTAAAGCAGCATGTAGAGTGGTTAATTGAAGATAAGCAACGACTACATAAACTATTTCTGCCATTTGCCAACTATTCTCGAAAATTTCTACCTGTAGCTGCTTTAAAAAATTATCTACGCGGCTGCATGGGACCTCACAATAAGTGAAGGCACGATCTTGGCAAGAGAACGATATTTCCGCGCATGGGAAATATTTCACTTGATTTCCAAGTGGATTTTTATGAATGGCGGGCCAAGCTGAAAATCCCGCTCGCTGGTGGAAATTGCGGAGATAAGGAGCGAACTTGCCAAGGTTGCGCGGCAAAGCTGAGGCCGGGGCCCGTGGATTAGTTTGTCCAAGCCGTTGGACGTGGGAAATAAGGAGCAGCACTGCCAAGCGGGTTTTTTGTGGATGGCAAACCAAAGAAGAAACTCCGCGCGGGGGAGATTTGGAGCAGCACTGCCAAGTGGAGATTTGACGATGGCAATCCAACATCAAACTTCCGCACGAGCCGTTTAAACGTGGTCCGAGTCTTTGGGCGAGTCACACGCAAGGTAAGTTGGAAAACGTGGAATGAAGCAGTTGAAGTGTTTAATCGGATTAAACGTGGTTGTCTGGTCGGCCGTTTTGTAAACAGAAGGTTGTTTGAAGGAGGTTTTACACATTCCGCATCCACGCATAGCATTCGGTGGTCGCGAGAAGCTCCCACGCACAGTTGCAGAAAACAAATATTCACTGCCATGCACGATGGATTGGAGTCACGCTGTTCGAGGCTTCATAGAATTTCCATGAACCAGGAGATGAAGGTTTATTACGTGCAGAGCGAAACGATTCATATTGCTCGGCATTGTTTTCCCCTAGAAACGAATTGAATGCGAAGGTCAACTCTGAAGATACCCGGTCAGCCGTTTTGCCTGCTACATCCTTGTTACTCGTAAATGGTCTCTTCGAGAAAATCCGAGAGCAGAGGCAATATTTATACCTTTCCATTATGTGCGTTCAATCAGACAATAAAATATTCTTTTACCAGGTTCAGAGAAGCTCGTTTTTAACAATGGACGATTATACTGTAGTTTCGAGCCGGTTTTATCGGCTTATTAGCTTTGATCCACGACTAAGGAAGAATTCATATAGTTGTTACTGTACATTTTTTCCAAGGTCCTCTTGGCTGCCCCAGCTGTTCAATGTATTTTTTGAAGGACTCCTTTTATGTGTTGCAAATTGTAACATGAAGGATCTTTTTAGTTTCTGAAAAAATGAGTATATTGTATAGCTCACGGCTACCTATGCCATAGGTTCCAATAGTAGCATAATTGTCGATTGGAGCTGAGATTTCCGGGTGCACTGCCAAAATACCAAGGGGCTCTTTGGCCAAAAAATCAGTCTTAGGGTGTCTATCAGACATGTTATGGGCATGAGACTGTGTCATCATCATGGCAGCATTAGGTCTTTATTAATAATGGCATTTTCTCATCGTTTGGAAGGTACAAATTGTGCTTATTATGGCAAAGCTAAACATTCTTACTACAAGTGTTATATGATAAGGAAGAACCGTGAGCATTGTGGTAAAACCATTCTTAGAGGCGTGAAAATGTGAACATGATCGAACAAATCTTGATATTTCCCGCAGATACAAAGCATTAATAGCTCAAGAGATCGACTGATCAAAGAAGAGCTCAATGCATGAGCTAGTGCTTGAGTTTATAACCAATGAGCATAGACCCATTGTTGTTCAGGGAGTAAGGAAATCAGATGTGCAGGATGGTAAATATGAGCTCGGTACATAGACATGTGAGAGTCCGAGTTGAGACCGGGTGCTCGGGTTGATATGCAAAACAAAGCCAGGTCGAATCAGTTGGGAGCTCGTGGTGATGTTTCATGAAGTTTGAACGAGGAATGCATAAATGGTTTCGAGTTAACAGAGCGAAATGATAAGAATCAAGTTTGATAGTCCACCATTCGGAGGACTCAATGCAAAAGGGCCCGATTGCCAAGACGAGGAAAGAGTTGGTGCGGGGTCAAAAATCGAGTGCAATACCGAGTTAGAGGATTCGAAGCTCATCAAATTTGGCTATGTGCAGATTCTATCCACATGGACCCCCCTCCTCTTCAAGTCAAACGGGTCAACGGGGGGTCCCAACATTATGTTAATTAAATTAATATTTTTATTTAAATATTTTAATAATAATATTTATTATTATTATTTAAATGTTTTATTTAAATATTCTTTTAATTAATTGAGAAGACTTGGTCATCGTAATTAATGACCCATGATGGAACCTTCTTAGGTAGTTCAACTAACTCGCAATAAATACATCATGGGCCTTCAATTTAGGAATGTAATTATGACCATTTCCTCTTCTTTCTCACTATTATTCTATAAATGTAAGTTGAAGCTCATTTCAAAGGGTTCTAAAGCAGCCTGCATAAGTTGGACAAGCTTAGATATCTCGTGCAAGAGTGTATACTTTTCAAGGGTCCTCTCTCTTCGCAAGTTGTTCTGTGTTGAGAGAACTTTCAAGCCTCCTCTTCAAGACCGTAATGGCAACTATTGCCTCTTCTCGAATGTATGATGCATTGTGCATGTTATTGAAGCAATAAAAGTGTGTGTTTTGTGACTAATCTCGGTCCTTTCATCCTTCTATGCTTCTTTGTGCTCTTTCTCATACTTGCAGGTACATCAAGTTTAAGTTTCTTTTCAAATAAGCTAATCCTTACATGGATGGTTGTGGTGACACATCTCAAACTCCTCCACCATGGCATGGTACTTCTCATAAAGTTTAACGCATATAAATCCATCACTCATCACATACTTGAGGGCACACCCTCTTCAAATTAACCCTTCCTCGAGCTTTCTCCCACCCTTCATTACTAAAACCCCAAATGGTGAAAATGTTACTTAGACTAAATTTTGCTTCACTAGAGTAATGTATAATCTTTCCTAGGAGGTTCACCTCGAGCATTCACACACCTTTGATACAAACGCCCTATTTTATCCTTATTATCCTATGACACACTCTAGTTCCATGGTTCATACTTGAATGTTGAGGGTATAATTCTAAAATGAACCTCACCACATTCACTTTTCATGCTATATTAATGATCTATCTTTCTAGAACACACTTTCAAACCATTTCCCGATGACACACTCTTGTTCTATGGTTCATTCTTTATTGTTGAGGGGGAATTTATAGATTAACCTCATCTTATACATATTTGATGTGGGGCACGCTGCTCTTTCTATGTTCAAACTTTGCATTCCATTCCGTTATACTCATTCAATTTATATTTCATATCTTGGTTGCAATTAATCTTGCTTGCTTATAATATTTACATGATGCACTTTTCTTACTATGCTAGTCAGATACTCAAGTATGTCATTATCTTTCTATATACACACATGCACATTCAGTTGGTATTTTAGAGTTAATCTAGATCTCTTACTTATTTTCACACGCTGCAATGATGCTGACACTATACCCTTTTCTAGTCCCACCGAGGCTCTTGGGGCATCTACCTTTTACTACTCTCACACATTACATGTGTTATTGTTTCATCATTTAATACTTCTACTTTCTAGCACATTAATTCCATTAATACATACATGCCTTGACATATTATTTATCTTTCTAACATGCTAATGGGTGCTTCATGTATTAATTTTATTTTTAGGACTATATGCCATTATGGTATCTAATACTCTTTTCTTTCCATTGTTTTCCTTTATATGATATTTTTTGCGGGCTATGCCCTATATCTTGTATGCTTCTTGTATGCTTTTGGTTGCTTTAGACCTGATTGTTTTGTGACATTGTGAGTGATGTCCCATGTTTGAAACCCACTTTTTCATGGTCCACTTTGTTTGCACACTTGCTTGATTACATTGTCTTCTATTACATGTTTGTTACTTTTTCTACTAACACATGTTACTAGCCACTTTTTTACATGTGCCTTGGTTTCTACCATGAAATTACCCTACCCCTTGCATGGATATAGTTAGATCGGTAAAAAATTCTCTCTTTACGCCACAAACTCCTACATTGGTCACATGCTCCCCAAATGGGGGCATACATTGGGTAAAACAATCACCCCTATAATAGCTCAGAGATACAAAAAATCACAACACGGTATAGAAACAACAAAATCATATAGTCACGAGTGACCCAGAATCTGACTTGGGTCCTCAACATAGTATAGACACCAGCACCTAGACTCATAAAGTAGTGCACGGGCACTGCGTCCTCCTCAGGTGTTAATATCCCCGGTGCACATACATCCATATTTTCATATCATCATAGTTCATAGTATTCTTCATATCATTTCTACGATTCTGAGGCATAGTCCTTGATTTACAACATGCATGCAATCTTCTATAATTCATTTCAATTCAAACAATTAGTACATTGAACTAATTTAGAACAATCATGACATCATGAATAAATCAAGGACACACCATCTACGGTGGTGCTTGTGAGAAACCAAAACCAAATTTATTCCTAAATCTAATCCTCTCAAACATTACCTTAGATTAAACAAAAATGAAATGGAGATAGAAGAAATACCTATAACTTATCAATGAATAAACCTTCCTTGATGATGTGGTTACGCTTTCAAGATAATTGGATAGAGTTTCTTACTTCAAATTTGTAGAATTATACAGAAAAACTTCCCTTTTGTGGAATGAATATTTCTTATGGATGCTTCATGAATTTGCAAATCGATATTAGAGATATTTGTAGGAATTCTAGCAGCACTTTGTTATGGTTTCTAAAGTTATCTTCCATGGAGGATGGCATGACAATTTATAGTTTTTGGGAGAAGAAATGGAGGGCTAGGATCTTGCCAAGTAGATGGAAGATCAATGGTTAGTATTGAATGAGAAGATAGAAGAGTCTAGAATTAGAAAATTATAGAATTATGGAGAAATATCCATTGAATTTAAAATTCAATGGAGAAGAGTAGAAAGTTAGAGAGGCTTCTAGAATTAGAAGCCTCTAGAAATAGAGGAGGTGAGGATAAATTAGTTTAGGTTTAATTAGGAGTTAATGATGTGATTACATGGAGAGGCTAGTTGTAGGGTAGGTGTAGAGTAGGTGGGTAGGTAGATAGGAATTTTAAATTCCTAGAAATGTTAAATGAGGTTAGTGGGAAGTTAGGAAAGGGGTTAGTAATAATTAATCTTGTGATTAATTATTATAGGGTCAAGATGGGAATTGTGGAATGATGAATTAGTAATAGGGGAAATATATGTTAGGAATTAATAATGTTTAATAGGGATTTTATTTATTTATTAATTATGTCAACATTTTACATGTCTACATTTTGCCCCTCTTTGAAGAGTTGTGCAGAGAGCAATGAAGCTCAAAGAAAGAGAGATTACTAGGATATTGAGGGTGATGCCCCCTTGAGAGGTCGAGCGGGGAGGAAATGATTCGGGTGACCTCTGAAAAGGAAGAGAATATCAGGTTAGTAGAAACATACAAGAAGTGTTGACATCGGGAGTGATTGTTGAGTGATAGGATGCCCCAGACCAAGGTGGCCAAATAATAGGATGCCTTGGTGAAGGGGGTTAGATTGATTGATTGGATGCCCAAGAAAAGAGCATGGTATTGGATTGATTGATTAAATTGATTGGATGGAGTGGATTGGTAAGATTAATTAGTTTGATTGGATTGATTGGATGCTCGAGCTAGGAAAATAAAGTTGGATGAATTTGATTAGATGCCCTAGTCAACGATATATGAAAGGGGTTAGGATTGGTTAATTAAAGGATTGGATGTCTGACTAGTTGGGAATACCTCCCAAGTGCAGATGGATTTTGGGATGTGATCTTGGCTTGGATGGCTAATGATTGATTTGATTGGATTTTGGTGTCATCTTACTGCGCACCTTTTACAATCTTGGTTTGGATTTTAACGATCAATTAGATGTTGGCTAAAATCGTCAATTGTTTGGATGGGGATAAGAAGATTTAGAGTGATAAATGTGGATGAATAGATGATTAGATGAGAGGATGATGAAATTAGAATTCTAGTAGTTGATGATGATTAAAGGGGATGGGTGCTATCATGAATTGTCCACGTTCTCATCATTAGCAATGTTATTGATGTGGTGTAGAGAAAAATGCACCAAGGTATAAAGACCATGATGATTGAATTTCCAAATTCCCTTTTCCTCATATCATTGGACATATTAATACAAAAAGTATGGTCCTCGTATCATTGGACCATGCAAAATAAAAGGAAACAAAATGGGCCTCATATCATCAACCAAAAAATAAAAGATGCAAGACATAGAGTAAACAATCACACTCACACATGCAAAAAAAAGAAAAAGTGAGTGAATGAGGTCAGTGTAGATTTATTGGATGGTGGTGATGGGGTAAATTTGTGAATATTTTGACCAAGTGGATGAGGGTTGACTATTGTTGGGAATTTTGAATTTTTACGCTTTTACAACTTTTGAAGATTTTAATGATTTTTACAATTTTTAATTTTTTTGATGTTTTGAAAATTTTACGGTGTTTTGATTTTACGATTTTTTGAAAATTTTATAACTTTTTTAAAATTTTTTTACGCTTTTTTAAATTTTTGAAAATATAAGTTTTTATTTATTTATATGTTTAGATGGTGTTAATGGATATTTATGATGAGGATGTTAGGTGTAGATGGATTATGGTGTTTGATGTAATGATGATTATTTATTGCTATGGTTATGTGGTTAGTTGTTGTATTTTGATGTTTAGATGGATGATATTGATGATGAGATGTTTGTCATGGTTTATTATTTAGTTTGTGAACTGGATTATGAGATGTAGAAATGGTTATGTAATGTTATTATGGATAACAATGTGTAGTGTTTAGTGCACAATGTTTAATGTTGATGTGGATAATGCAAATTAAGTATGGATGTGATGATTTACATATGAAGTGGGTATATACATATGGTAAATGTTATAGAATTTTTACAATGCCATTATACAAAGTAAATATAAAACCTAATCTAACTATACAAATATTTGCAAAGTAACCATTCCATTAAATGAAGCGGAATAACAAATAGAAAAGGAAAGTGATTGAAAAGAGGAGGATATGACGATGATAGGTGGATGGGGGGGTGAAAAGGAATGAAAGCCTCAAGATATTACAAGGGTTTCATTTCTTGGCATTGATGTAGAGGCTTGAATATTCTTAATGATGCAAAGTACAATTTTTTTCCGTAGACAATACGACCTTTGTGAGGATCAAGATAGCATTCCTAGTCATGATAGAACCATTACTTCTAGTCAGGACCAAAAGAAGTATGGATTAGGATAGTAGGAGAGGAGTGTGGATAGGGATGGAAAATATGGGTATGGATAAAGGGGCTTTCCCCCAGTGTGCTAATGCATATGTGAGGAACTAGTGGACGTAGGATCTAGCTTACCATAGTGTTGGAAACCGGTTTTCACCATGGTACTTGCCCAAGGTGCCATTGAAGTGGTTTTCACTATTTGCATGATTTGTTTTTGTAATAATTGGAAGTTTTGGATGTTTAATAGTGGGCACTTAAGCATAGAAGTGTTTAAGATGCATGATGTTTATGTGCTAATCAAACTCATACCGCATGGGTAATAATCTTATAAGCACCAAAGCCAAATTTTCTATAATGACGTAAAGTTCAAGCCAATTTGGTTTGAAATTTCCTTTATTTTCATGATTTGTATTAGTTTTGTGTTGGTTCTTTTAAGGAAAAAGTTGCTAACCTAAAATTCATGGGTTTTGATGCATTTCCCATATTGTCTGCGAAGGTGATTTCGGTAAGCTTTGATATGGTCCAAGGATTGGAGGTGTTTCTCGTCTAGTAGCTCGAGTTCTTAAAGTTAATGCATATGATAGTCTTCATCTTTGATAGTATTTTAGAGAGAAATGTGGAGGGAAGGAAGTTTGATCTCAATGGTCACAATAGACTCAATGCCGAAGACAAGGAAATATGGAGCGGAGAAAGTGTGGGTGCAAATGAATGTACGGTAGGCCCATAAGACATGATAGATTTGTGTATGCCAATTGCATCCTGTTTGATTGAAAATTTTTTCCGAGGATGCGTTTGAGAGTTTTGTTGGATGCTTTGGATTGGTCATTGCTTTGTGGGTAGTATGGGGTGGAGAACTTAAGCTTGATGTGGAAGTGATCACAAAGTTCATGGATGTCATGATTTTTGAAGGATTTACCATTTCTCACGATAATGGAGACATAATACCATAACAAAAAATGATATGATTAAGGATGAATTTTGATATTTGTTTTTTGGTGACATAGGTGAGTGGAATGGCTTCGACCCATTTGGTAAAGTATTCCATAGCAAGTAATGATGAATTTGTGACCATTAGATGAGGTAGGATTAAGATTTCCCATGAGATCGAGACCCTAGGTAGAAAATGGCCATGGAGTAGTGATGGGCTGAAAATATTGAGAAGGCACATGGATGAGGTCAACATGTTTTTGGCATGGGACACATTTATGGACATATGAGCATGCATATTTTTCCATGGTAGGCCAATAGTATCTAGTGTGCAAAAGTTTCTTGGTGAGTACCACACCACTGGTGTGAGCACCACAGATGTCGTTGTGAACTTCCTTGATTGATAATTTGGCCTCTTGTGAGTTAAGGCATCGTAACAAGGTTCCATCATATCCTCTATGGTAGAGGGTGCCACTAAGGATGGTGAATCTGGATGCATGTTGGATGAAGGATTTGTGATGGTTATGAGGAAGGTCGGGTGGAAGGATATGGTCATGGAGATAAGTATAGATGTCGTGGTACCATAGGGAGTTGGGACTAACAATCTCACATACCATGAGTTTTTCAACCAAGAATTATGAGTTATGGGCATATGAAGGCATGTTCAAGAGAGAACCAATGGTAGCCATTGCATCTATTGATTTGTTATTTATTTGTGGAACTGCTCAAACTGAATATGTTAAAAGTAAAGCTTGAAGTTGTCCACCATTCACTTGTATGGAACAATTTTGTCATCTTTGGTTGAGTATTCATCATTAACCTATTTGATTATGAGTTGTGAGTCACCAAAGACATTAATATTTTTGATATTCCATTGGATAGCCATTCTGAGTCTAGTTATAAGTGCCTCATATTCAACTATATTGTTAGTGCAAGGAAAGTGAGCCAAAAGTCCTTAGGGATGAAATCTCCTTGAGGTGTGATGAATAGGATTCTTGTTCCTGAGCCATGATTTTTGAAGGATCCATCAAAGTATAATGTCCAACTATCTAATTCTTTGATAGTGAATACTTATTCATTTGGGAACCATGTATTGAGTGGTGTGGAATAAGAAACTGGAGCTTTTGCTAATTGATCTGCCAAAACTTGTCCTTTGATAGATTTTTGATTAACATATTCAATTTCAAATTCACTCAAGAGCATGATCCATTTAGCCATTTGTCTTGTCAAATCCAATTTTGAGAGTAGATATTTGAGTGGATCTACTTTAGCAATGAGCTTTACTGTATTATTGAGCATATAATGCCACAACTTTTGAGAGGGAAATACAATAGAAAGACATGATTTTTGATAGGAGTGTATTTGAGATCATAAGAAATTAATGTTCATCTTAGGTAATAGATGGATTGTTCTTTTCCATTTACATCATGTTGTGTAAGGAGAGCTCCCAAGGCATGCTTGAGTAGCTGAAATATAGAGGAGAAGAGGAATTCCTAGAGTGGGAGGCACTAAGACTGGAGGATGTAGTAGATATTCTTTGAGTTTATCAAAATATGCTTGACATTCTTCATTCCAATGGAAAACTATTCCCTTTTTTAGAAAATGATGGAATGGATGACACTTATCAACAAGTTGCGTTATGAACCTTTTGATTGTTAGGAAAATAATGTTTACATTTATATTTGTGGTGTTAGTAATTATAAATGTAGAAATGTAATTACTATTGTAATAGTGAAGTTGTTAATAAACAACTCACTAATATAGGTTTGGGTGGTTAGTCGTATAGGTTAGTGGTTGGAGTGTTATACCCATGAATATTATTACGGGTTATTTGTTATAACACCTCCCTAAATAATCAGAGTTTGTTTGGCCATATAATACCCATGTATTGTAGTAGAGAATAGAGAAGAAATATTATTGTGAGAAATTAACAATCGTGTGAGTTTTTCCTGTGCAAACTTTGTATTAAAATTATATTTGGTATCAAAGATGGTTAATAATCTATCCAATGGAAAATTGATTATCTTATCAGAGGCAGTGTGATAATTGCCCCTCCGAATGGTGTTTTGTTTTTGGTGAAAGATTTTGTTTATGAGTTTTTGGTAGCAGATTTAAGATATTTTTATGTGAAGAATTTGTAAACCTGAGAAGATTTGTTCCCATCTATCAATAATTAAAAGATCTCGCATTCGTGCATGGTGGATCTACCTCTGAGTTCATGCCCTTCAAGTTTTTCGTTCCTAACATCCCGGATTATAGCTGAGTCACAAGGAACGCGCAGCCATAACATTGGAGCATAGTTATTTGGTGATTGGAAGCACATCTAAAGTAAGGAGCTAATAGAAGAAGCACAAATTCAATTTTTGTTAATAAGTGATTACACAGCCCGAGAAGCATTGGCATGATAATCCAAACCTACACACGAGAAAAAAATTTTTTTATATTTTTGAAGCAGAAAGTGGGAGATCTGATCATCCCAACAAATCATTGCATCATTCAGAGATCTTGGGTGCTTATAAGAGGCTTGGTGATTATCATCAACAATTTTATTCTCTATAATCTGTTATGCATGGTTTCTCTTGTTTGGAGAAGGAATACAAGTGAAGGATATCATCAAAATGCAGCCATCTGCATTCATCCCATCTTCCATTTCTCTCCTTGACACATCGGCCATCATGTGGCATTCAAAATTCAATTGGCTTCAGTAAGTCCACTGGCATTTGCCTTGGATCACCATTGGAGTTGTATGTTAGAACATTGGCAATTTGAACAGATTCAGTCTCTCCATATGCGGCCCGATAGTCATTTGTGGATTCACAGCTGTAATATAAGATCAAAATTGCATTCGGTCTGCACAATACCTTCGTTCACATGCAAATATGCACTCAATCATACTTGAAAGGGGCTGCCCAAAATTCTACATTTACATGTATTTCGTTGGAGAACGACTCATTCATTGACTTGGCGTTTGGAAATTGGTGTTTGGGGTTTGTTCTCTTTATCTCACGGCCTGCTCAAAAGACACGTCCCTTCGCAGGGATCAAATTTGAAGGGTTGGTCTAAATTTTATTGTGAAGGGTAAATATTGGACCAACTCTTTGATGATGAAAAGCAATATAAATATTTTACACTTCATATGACAAGAATAAATCAAGTATATATGTCATAAAAATTAAGAATATTTTTTAAAATGAGATTTAAAAAAAAAATCATTAGTTGATTGGTACCTTAAATAAAAAGGGAAAATTCAGTAATCCAAACAAAATGACCCCTCAATCATAATGGTGTAAAATTAAGCTACATTCAAACTAGCAAATAATCAAATTATGATATGAAGAAAGCCCAAATTTGTAATATTGTAAGTTCTTAAAAACCATCATAACTAAAATAAGAATTAAATAGATTTAATAAATAAATACATAAACAAACAATTGAAATGAGACAAGAAGACACACAAATATGTAAACACATAAATACCATCAAACTGCATGTGGGACACTAGGATCTCTTATCAAAATCATTAATAAAACATGTAAATAATAAAATAAATAACTTTTAACTTCTACTTGGATTTTAGTGCTAAAATTAAAACCCATTTGGATTCTTATGACTTCAATAAAAAAATTCATTCATATTTTAACCACTAAAATTAAAACCCATGTAAATTTTAACTAGTAAAATGCATTGAATTAGATTTTTTCAAATAAATTAAAGAAAATGTGCATCCATACATTGAAACACCCACACTAACTATGTCACTGAAAAATACATTGAGATATTCTTGGTTGGATTTCATAGTGAGGAGTTTCACCTGTGCACAATATGCATTCGGATATGCTACATAGAAAATATGTTTTTATCAAATTAGACTTCTCCATTAAACACACACACACCCGTCGTAATCCTCCCTAAATTTTTCACAACCCTCTCCCTCAACTCCATAGGCATAGAGTTGAGTATCATTGTCTTGAGCATGTAAGTTTAAATATAGAATTCTTATTGGCCTCAGGATCATTGCTATTGAAAAATGGTTAGAGAGAAGATACCAATGATGACTTGGAGGGGTTCTTTCAATGGATGAAGAAGATTATCTCTACCTATTCTCCTCCTCTGAAATGATTTCCTCTCCACTTCCCTACATTTTTCCATCTCAAATAGGTCTAATCTAGCTTTGCAATATGAATAAACTCCACACTTAGCTCGGTTCTTCTTTACAAGGGTCATAATGGGCAATCTCCTCAAGTGAATAAACCTTTGTTTTTCCTAAAAGCAAGCCCCATCTATTTTACTTGAGATCCTTTAGACTTCATCATTACATACAGATAGAGATAATCCAATTACCCGGGCATGTCTACACATACCGAGTTCAAATTGATCTAGGTGATTTGGATCAAGACCATTGTGAGCTCATCCTGCCCTTTGGCACCAACATGACTCCAACACCCTATATGCGAGTCACAAATTGAAACCACTCTTTTAGATCAATTAAATGATTTTATCCAAACTCTTCCCCAACCTCATTTATCTATATCAACCGATATCCAAACTAGTGGCCACTCTACACGCTAAATGTATTCCAAATCATATTGTGTAAGCTCTCAAGTGTGCAAATATTTATTTGCAAGTTGATCCTAGCTTTGTTATGTGTCTCCAAAGGTGGTTCCTACTGATAAACAAATGGAAACAAGTGCAAAGTGGTAGATAAAACATTTGAATGAATCCCAAGGAAAGGCCATAATTGTAAATGATATTATTAAATATTTCGATTTTAGGTATTTGTGCTCAAGTATTCGTTACGCTAGCATCAACAACTTTCTAGAAACATGGGATTTTAGCTTAATATTATTATAGTAGTAGTATATGTATTATATTAAACTTTTAGTAATTCTAAGTATCACGCCTTCTCTAACATATCTATGATCATGTGTTGAGCCTTGAAAGGTGGAGGTGATTGTTGTTTGTAAAAGTCATCAAAAATGTTTTTTAAGATATAAAAATTTCACACAAATTATTGACAAATTTTTTCACCATAGCCCTTCTTTTGACAGTTTTAAAAGTAACTTGTACTTTTGTATTGTCAAATGATTTTTACATTTTGATTTTTTTACATGCAAATTTTTACCTGCCCTTTTCGACGGGTTTGAGGCCTTGGGAAGGGCTGTGATGGGCTCAATTTTGAACCCTCCCTTAGGGACCCTTCCATGAAAATACATCCATTGTGGCTTCACAAACAAATCAAGGAGTGGACTGTAGCCAAAGACGCATTGGATATACCTATCCCAAAATTTTTCCAACACTTTTGAAGCTCAAGCTAGATGTTTACTTGACAAAGTTTGCATTGGATTTGATGCCATTGAATGGCCTTTGTAATTGCCCCAACTGCATTTTTTTCACAACCACGTTGCATTAATCCTCCATTTCCACGTGGACGTCTTCAACATTGTGAGTCTATTTTGTCTTTACTGTATAAGAGTGGATTAAGTTTCATAGTTATGTTAATTTAGCATTGGTCAAAATATTATAAGTTCTTTCTTGTCAATTTAATAAATTTTTAATGAGTCATATGGTCATAGTAAATGCATGTTGTCAATAAATAGATTATATATTTTGTTTTGATAGTGGGGACTCAGTCTTGTCATTATTAAATCAATTTTTCATTGAGGTTATATTGTATCCATTATCATTAATTAAATCAAGTCTCTAGTGTGGTTTATTACCTATCAAAGTCAAGTCTTATAATATATTTGTGTCAAAATTATTAGTCTTTTAGTTATTTAGTTGTCATCATGAGTTAAAAACAAGTGTCGTCTAGTTAAATTTGAGTCATTGTCGCCTTGTCTACATATATCATTGGCGAGTGTCTCATAAAAATTTCATTGTGAGTCAGAGTCAAAAGTCCGTAAAATAATTTTTTTCCTTACGGACGCATTTTCGGTGTTACCCGACATCTGGAAAATAAATGATTTCACATTGATGAAGGGAAGAAAAGAATAAGTTCAATGTGAAAACAAATGTGCTTCATATTCTCATCCTACCGAGTTAGCAACATGTAAGCGGAGGAAAATGAAAACAAAGGAAGGAGGTTAGATAACGACCGCTCATCATTCATTAATGACGCCCGCCCAAATTTTTGGTATGATGACATTTGTTTTGATTGTGTTTTTAGTGTAACATGAAAAATAAGAACAGATGATGTAAATTCTTGTTCACTTGTGTGTATTCCTCATCTAACCCATTTTGTAAAAACATTGTAGAATATTGTTAAAAATGTATTGCAGAAATCATGATATTAAGGTTATTGGTAAACCAGGAAAACCAATTGTATAAGGTTTTTGGTGAACCTATAAACCAATTTTGTAAGGTTTTTGGTGAACTTGTAAAACCAATTGTGAAAGGTTATTGGTACACGTGCAAAACCAATTGGGTAAGGTTATTGGTAGAAGCCAGAGAAAACCATCAGTCGAGGAAGAAATGTGTGTTGGCACATATGGGAGTTTTGTGCAAGTCCGATGCTGCACAATTGAGAAGTTAATCATGAACACATAGAGGTGGCACGTTACAATCAAAGAATGAGATATGTTTTACCATGTAAACATTAAGGGGGAATGTTAGGAAATTAATTTTTATATTTATATTTTTGTGTTAGTAATTATAAATGTAGAAAAATAACTACTATTGTAATAGTGAAGTTGTTAATAAACAACTCACTAATATAGGTCTAGGTGGTTAGTCATATAGGTTAGTGATTGGAGTGTTATACCTATGAATATTATTATGGGTTATTTGTTATAACACCTCCCTAAATAATCGGAGGTTGTTTGGCTATTTGTTTGGCTATATAATAGCCATGTATTGTGGTGGAGAATATAGAAGAAATATTATTGTGTGAAATTAACAATTGTGTGAGTTTTTCCTATGCAAACTTTGTACCAAAATAATACTAATGGCCTGAATTTTTGATTGTAGACTTCTGAGTTGCTTTAGATTGGTAGGTGGAGGTATTTCAACAACAAATTTGAATTTTTCTGGATCAATTTCTATGTCGCGACGTGAGACAATGAAGCCAAGTAGCTTTCCCGATGTGATGCCGAAAACACATTTCGTAGGGTTGAGTCATACTTTGTATTCTCGGAGTCTTTCAAAAATACGAAGAACCATAGGATGTTCTTATTTAGTTTTGGATTTTCCAAGAATGTCATCAACATAATATTTAACAATTTCATGCATCATATCATGAAAGATGACGGTCATGGCACATTGATATGTGGCTCTGACATTTTTGAGACCAAAGGGCATGAATTGATAGAAAATTGTACCCCATGGTGTAGTGAAATCAGTTTTGTTGATATTATTTTGCTATTTTGATTTGATTATAGATGAAAAATCCATCCATGAGAGATAAAATTTCATGCCTAGTTGTAGAATCCATGATCATGTCGATATTTGGTAATGGAAAATCATCTTTAGGGAAATATTTTTTAATATCGCTGAAATATATACAAATGTGAATGCCCCATGATATTTTTTCCTACTAGGACGATGTTGGAAATCCATTCAGAATAGTCGATAGGCCGGATGAAACCAACATCAAGTAGCTTTTGGAGTTCTTCTTTGATGAGTAAGGCTACCTTTGGATGCATTTTGTGTAGCTTCTGTTTGACTGGTTTTGCATCTTTTTATATCACTAGATTATGAACCACTAACGATGAATCAAGTTTTTGCATATCCACATAGGAGCATGTGAATATGTTTGAGAGTTCTTTAAGGAATGCTGTAAATATGGATTGTTCTTTTGTAGATAAATATGTTCCTAGTTGGAGAATCTTGGGGTCCTCTTTAGTGCCAATAGTAATATCAATGGTTTATTAAATTAGTGATGTTCAACCATCTTGTAGTGTTTCAGAAGCCAAAAGGAGTTAATCCATAGTTGGGTCGTGATCTGGATTTGAGGGATTTTTGAAAAATTCAGCAAGGGGTCCTCCTCATCTAGATGGAAAGAAGAGTAAGGATGGGGGATGTTGAATTGGGATTATATAGGTAGGATATGATCTTGTTTGCCAAAATAGGCGTCATAATTTAGACATACTTTGAAACCCTTTTTATCGTCACCAAATGTTATATTGTACCAAGCTCCCATGAACTCAAGAATTGCTTCGTCATTTTGTAATGTGTCAAGAGGGATATGTTTATAATTTTAGGTACACTAGATAAGTTGGGGATAGGTGAGAGAAACGTTCAATGACGAGGATGGTGGTGCCATGGAAAAGGTTTGTGGTGGAAAACTCTTTGTATTGGCTATAAATGGAGATCCATATTTTATGGTGTAATTTCCTCGGTGAATACTTGGGTATCTCGTGCATCAATTATTTTTAAAAGCTGGTTGTTTTACAATTCTTTCATTTTTAACAACTCTCCAATTTTGTTTCAGACGAAGCTACCAACACCTATCAACCTCATGACCTTTCCTATTACAATGGACACAAAAACGTTTTTCCACTCTTTTATAAAACTTACCCTTATTTCCATTCTCAAGATTATGTCTAGAAGAGTGGTCTTTCAAAATATTTCAGGTAACAAATATTTATGTTTCAAAAATTATTTGGATACAAAATGGTTAGACAATCCACAAAAACTACATGGATAAACATACCAAAATTATGTGTATTTAAACCATTATCAAAAGGGTCTTTGGAATATTTATGTTGTCTAGTTTTACCATATTCAACATTAACAAAAATATGCGTATCATTGTGAGAAACAAAAGTTTCCTTAGAAGGTTCGACAAAATGAAAATTTCCATTACCTTTCATGGGCTATGGTGTAGGTTTCTCCCTTGTATTGTCAATTATCTTGGAGCATTCACCTATTTCATTTTGACCATAAATTCTAAATTCCAAACATGCACGGTGAGGCCTATCCTTTACCTGAATGGGGTTAGCAATACCTTGGCCTTCTTTTCCAATTTTTTTATTAAATCCAATTTTAAAAAATATTTTGAGCCAATCCCTCTAGTGTGTTGTTCAAATTTACAAAAATCATTTTCAACTAATTTGGAATGGGAGGAATTATTAACAAATGGCGATTCACTTACAGTTCTTGAATCAACTTGTGTAATTATGGTAAAGGAAGGTCCTAATTACAAAATAGACTTGTTTTTCTCCTTTGAGCCATCACCAATTTGTACTCTTGTTAAGAGCTCATCCCTATCATGTAACTCAAATTTCAATCTCACAATCTCCTCTTCCAAGGAGTAAAATTTTAATCTTAGGAAAAATTTATCTTCCTAGATTTAATGGTTATATTCTTCAATCTCATCGAGCTTCTCCTTTTTGAAAACTTTCCCATAGTTCTCCTATCTAATCGGCGATTGTGATATCTCAAGTTATAAATTTAAATCCATAATTCAACCAGATATGATATGAAAATATGATCCATAAACTATAGTAGACCCCCTACTATCAAATAGTTTAAAATGGATATTGATTGCAATGATCAAATTACTAATTTAAATTAAGTGAGAAACTAATTAAAAACTTATTTATAACTAATTCGAGTAATTAGAAAGTAAAAAATCAATTCCGTGGTTAAAACATTCCAAATTGTCATTTAACGATTTTTTTGTATTTTTTCTTTGCTTATTGTTAGTCCCTCCAAATTTGATTTAAAATACTTATAAAATTAGAAAAACAGAAAATAATAATGAAAAATATCTTGATAATAGAGTTCACTAATTTGGCTACCTCTCCAAGTTCATTTAATTGATGAACCAATCCATTATAAATAATTTGTAAGAACAATATTAACCAATTACAAAACCATAATGCAACAAATGACCTGTAATGAATCGAAAGAAGATTTGGAAGAATGTTAAAAATCTTCACAAGAATAGCCTTCGAAATTGAATCCAAAATCCAAGTATCCTTCTCAAAATCTCCAAAAAAACTCCTTCACGGATTGTAATTTTTCTCTATTCGGGACTACAATGCCTTCCACCAAGTCTCCTTGCAATGTCATTACATTGGATCAAGACCTTGAAAATTCAATTCTTCCTTTTTAAAAAAATTACATAGTCCTGCAAATAGTCCTCTTCAAATACCAAAAGCATCCTTTTATAATATTTCCAAACAGTTGGTTAATTGATAAGGGTGCATAATATTTTGTTGCAGGATAGGAGTTTGAATCTCCTTGGTGCCTTGACTACCAAATATGTTCTTTAGAATTTCTTTTTTAAAATGTGTTTCATCCCTTTATCCCACATTGTCTATGGGTTGGTGAATGTGGTGGTTTTAAAATAAATGCATGACATAGTTTACATGGCCAATAGGCCTCTTTTGTGGGAAGTTGTTTGGTGCATGGGTTAAAATGTTGATTGATTGGCTTATATGTGGAAATCATGTGGATTGCTTACGCTTTGATGTGGAAAATATGTGGAGCACTAAGGTTTAAGTGTGGCAAGGTTGGACTATATGCGCAAAATTTGGAGAATGAGGTGGAGATACTCCAAATCCACCTAATCACCTATGCTCCTATCTTGCCACGTGTTAGCACCAGAATACATGACATAATATGGCATAAAAGCTATAATGTAATTGGGAAAATTGAAAGTATACTTATATACCATGATGTCAGGGTCCCCTTCTAAAACAAGAGTGGACCTCACTATTGAAAACCAATTTTTTACACACTTGTTGAATACTGGAGGGTTAAAAAAATAATATCCATGATCACAATTTTGTTCCTTAATAAAATCCAAAATACGTAAATAGAATTTGTGCACAAGTCAAGGTACTACTGAGACCTCTATTTTTCCTATTGACCAAGTTTGACCATGAACTGTAACTAGCGATATCGGGAGTATATGGTATCTCGATTCACCCATTCTAATAGGCATTGGAAAGATATTCAAGTGATAATCCATATTGTAATGATTTAGGGGGAAATTGGGAACTTATTATCACCCATAATTTCCTTTGGATCATATATATTGTGTATGCTTGACTTATCCCCCATCGATCTATATCTCTCCCCATTTGCGATATCCTGAAGGGTACTCTCCTTTGTCTTGAATGTGGGTCTTGGAAACCCTAGTTGATCTAGTGTAGGGATTACTACCTTATGTATATGAAAATTTAGTTCTTGCCATAGCCCTTTTAAATCAACCCATTGTGTGTCGGTTCATGTGTGTCTTTTATTCATTTCCTCAATACCATTTTAGAATGAAGACTTAAGAGTGAAGTCCATTGAGATATATTCTTGGCCCACCATACATTTCTAGTGAACCTAACGTGAATCCTAGAGGCCTTCTGATCAAACATATCTCATTAAAATCATCCATCTCCGAACTTGATCTCATTCCAAACCACCAAAAATTAGAAAAATCTCAAAAACGTGTCTCAGAGACATCATCGCCCATGGGTGATCCTGTCTATTACATCACATTTATTTCCGGACACCTTGACCCCATGTACAAACCTTCTAAAATGGGTGAATCCTTGAGTTCTTCCAAATTTAAATCTCGATGCCATCGACCCCATGTAAAATTTACTTACATGAATGATTGTGTTTATAAGCTCCATCTCGGGACTTTCCCTTGGCCATATTATCACTCCATCATGGAATATCTGGTCTGGGATATTCTAATTCTATTGTGTACACATTCCTAAGACCTATTATCTTGAAGTTGAGTTCTCATTCTACATGAAATGTTGTTTTGTAGGAGTCACTTTGGAAAAAACCTCCTACCCACCGCAATGACCTATTTGGGGATGAGGAAGAATAAAATAAAAAATGGCAATACCTCTAATCATCATACTCAAATTCATAAATTCCTCACAGAATTTCTTCATTACAAGTATGAGTCAAAATAAATTATTGGAAAACATCTCCTTGAATTTGTCTTTGAACAACTTGAAAATAGGGCATAAAAGGGAAAAGGTCCCAAAGTAGTTTCATCCTAAAATTCCTCCAATTATGACCCTACCAACCTTATTCTCCATCTTATTGATAGAATGATTAAACAACAATCTGCTACTGAAACTCAATTCCTTCAAATGGAAGCCAACATGGAACAACTAGTCAATAGCCCTATAATTGGCTCTTGGGGCACCATGCCCCCTCCTTTACCAAATGGGCATAATGGGGTGCCCATCACCCAACCCCATATCCAAAATTTTTTATTAAGAGCGAGTCCAACAAGTGCCTCTAGAACCTTACATTCCTAACATGTATATTGGGGGTATTATTCCATCCATCTCTTATGACGGATCCACTCACCCCACCCTTTACATTAATGGCTTTGGTAATATTTACAAGGAATGGATCAGAACTAAATCATATGTTGCAACCAAACTCCTACCTAAGAATCTTGTTGGAGATTCTTTGGATTGTATCATACCTTACCTCCTAATTCCATAGTTGAGCTAGAGTCCTTGGTGATAACCTTGGTGAATGAATTTCAATATCATGATCTACCTGAGAACAATATCAATGCTTTCATTAACTGCCAAAAATTTGAAAATGAATCAGCACAAGATTTCATCAAGTGCTCAAAGACCCTATCTATGTGAGTTGAACATAACATGCCTAGTGATATCCTCTTCCAACTTTTCCTACGATCTCTTGAACCTCACCTTCAATACAAGGTGAGGTCCTTTTCTCCCACCTCTCTAGAAGAAGCCTTTAAACAAGCTAAAAGACAGGATTACCTCATGAGAGAGTTTGAGAAAGTTCCTCCTAAGAAATAAGATAATAAAAAAATCCAAATCCTTCAACATTTTATGAACAAGAATGCGAGAGATGAAAGTGTCTCTGAAACTCTTCCTTTTGTTGCTTCTTCAAATAGGATTGTTTTCAACATTGACCAACAAACTAACAAAAGTCAACCTAACTATCATTAACCATTAAGTAAGGAAGAGTTGAAATGTCACTTACCTAATCCATTTATCATGATATTATTTCTATAGACACCTAAAATATGCTTACACCTAGCATTTCCTCCAATCCAACCGATTGACGACATTTCGTTAATTAACCCTTCTTTGCTCCATTCTTAGATGCCCATTTACGACACCTTCTTGGTCATATTCCTCCTATAAATCAGCTTATTTGCCTAATATCTCTCTTATTAGCTAAACAATCCTCCTTTTGACAATTCAGAACCTCACTAGTTCTCTCTCGACCACTTTTATTGGCTTCGTAGGCTATTTATCAGTCACTGATTGGTTATCCAAACCCCCTCCCAACTCTCGATGAGTCTCTAATCACTTGATAATCAAAGTTTAACTAGCCTAAACCCTAGTTAACTAGCCTAAACCAAGCTTAACTAAGCCTAAAGTATGTTTACCCTAATCTAATCCTAAAGTGCTTTTTGAGATTTAGTCCCACATGCACCCAAATTCCAAATTCTTCCAAACCAAAAACTATAAATACAAGGCTAAGCCTACCCATTCAAACACACAACTTTACATAACACAAAACCAAAACAAGCCTAAGAAAGCTTAAGAGCTCATTTTCATTAGCCAAGCTAATAAGGCATTTGATCTTGGGTCATCCACCATTAAAATAGCTTCATCTTGCACCCATGTTAGGTTAGTAATGGAATAGCTAAACTTGGCCATGTAGCCATTTAGTGAGATTCATTCACCCTCATGGAGTAAACAACAAAATTGATTGCTTAAGTCTTTAGTAGGCATGTTTTATTAAGCTTTCAAGAATAGAGGTTAATGATATTTGTTAGATTTATTGTTTATTTAAAGTTTTAATACATGAAAATATGATTCCTTGCTCATTTCTTATCATATGGTCCATTGAGGGACTTTGCACAAAACTTTGGGGTCTTACTCCATTTCAATAGCTTTTGCAAAACCTTTCATTGAACATATTTGGCATGTTTGGTTTGAAACTTATGTCCATCCTCCATTAATGGAGGTCTTTTAGGTTTTTCAAAGTTCATTTTCAAGTTTTTGGGTCAAATCACTTGTTATTTCCTCATTTCTATTTCTAACACTAGATAAATGACCTTCATTTACATGCATTTTGTGGGTTTGATATTGAAATAGGACTCTTGAATAACAACTAACCTATCTACTCTTTAAAATTTGAAAATCCGTGAGTTTTGTAGGTTTTTCACAGGGTGCGCGTAGGTGTTTACAAGGGGCATGTACACGTTGAAACCCTAGCGTCTCTGTCGGAACAGGTGTGTATGCCTCGGCAGGTCCTTGTCCTTTACAAATTTTCCTCTCTGAGGATGTGCACGTGTCTCCATCATCTGGCACGCATCTCCGCCTCTTGGCCACGTATGCGTAAATGGGTTGGTTGTGTAAAAAATTGAAAATTGTCTATTTTTTGCTAGGGCGCGTATCAATTGGCTCGGCGCGTATGCATCACTCTGGGCACGCAGTGTCCTATTTTACTTTGTTGACTTTTTATTTTTGCCTTCCCCTGCGTACCTATCTACTTGGGTGCATATCTCATTGCATTTGGGGCATGTATGTGTCATTTTGTAGCGCAGTGTCTTTGTGTAGGTCGGATTCATCCATTTTATTTTTAGTGCTCCTTATTTTGACCATATCTTTTGAATCGTTAACTTTGTTTTCATAGTTTAAATAGGCGTCATAAAGATAATGAAGCGTACTTTGCGAGGGAACTTCCAAAAGTTAGATACCTTTGGTATACTACTATCACAAAACTCCCAAAATGCCAGGAGGCCTCTATAAATGCAAATTACTAAAAATTGTTAAAAATGTGCAAAAATTGGATTTCTAGATTTTTCAATTTTTTTGGTTTTCTAAACTCTTGCGGGGTTCTAAAAGTGGTTTACTGAGGTTTCCTTTACATTAAATTTTTATACTAACTTAATAAAAACATTTACATCTTTATTTGTGAACTTGTATGCTCTTCTCTTGTGCCTTTCTAGGTGATCTTGGGAATCAGAAATGTTTCGCCACTTTCTTCATACTTGCAAAATGGTTTATTTAGCTTTCAAAGTTGGTTAAAAGGAACTCATTTTCACATTGTACTTAGGAATTTTCCATTTATTGAAAATTTGAGTGAGATGCCTTATTGCGTATGCTCTTTCCTTGCATCTTAGGATGATCTGGGAAATCAAAAACAACATCTTATCTCCTTTATATGAAATTTTGGAAAATTACTAACCTTGGTATGTAGGACCAAAATCACTTGTCAAAGAAACACGTCAAAAACAAAAACAAGACACAACTCTAATACACATGTTTCTTGTGCGGGTTATCAAATGGTGTGCCACATAAAACCACATTAAGTTAAGTAAGATAAAAACACACCATATTCAAAACATTGTATTGCGGGTTTGAGAGAAAAGTGTACGTCCCTCTCTACTTAAGCTGGAACATAATCCTTTTGGCATAACGCCTTAAGCTACAACAACGGGGTGGTTCAAGAACCCTAAATTAGTCCACCATTGTGTAACCTCGTGGATGAAACAAGAAGCGCTCCGCTTACCCACTTGACTAGTACACCTTGTGAGATAGAGTTATTGGTTGTCTGTATGGTGACCCCAGGGAGAGAACATGTGGACGCACTAGTTTCCCTTTGTGCTCGAAGGGGGTAAAGTAAATCGAGATACTCCCAAGATAGGCAAGGGACTATTTGGGTAAATCACACTCACTTAAGACAACTTTGTAACACCTAGTTGAGAGAACTTATTAAGGAGGCCATTTTATCTTGGAGCCCACTTTACTAGTCCATTGTTGCGTCAAGCCATCATGAAGTGACAACTCATCTGGAATCTAAACCTTATTTGTCAAACAAGGCAAAGAACCCTTGTGAGTTTGATCTAAGTGTCTTTCATCACGAAACTAAACTACATCCCACTTTCGCTTAGTTTTATTCTTGTCTTCAGACAAGGTGAAGCTCTGCCCAAGTGGCGCTTAGTTTATTTTCCATCTTTTGATCTATACCTTTGCATTCTTGTTGCCCATTTGGGACAATAGAAGGCATCTTTCGGGAGTGTTTTCATAGATAGTGTTCACCACTTTTTTTTTGTCCGTTTATGCTCATCCATGTTTGCGGTTGAGTTGTTAAATGTCTAAAGTGCATGGATGCGTCCTTATATCTTTGATGACCACTTGATCTTGATTTCAAGATCATCATCATAGTTCAGATTGATCCATCATTTGATCTCAAACAAGGATTATTTCTAGAACTCAATCGGCGACTGACGTATTGGGAAAAGAATTTGATTCCTTTTATCGAACATCTAGAACTCGTCGATACGCTCACGTATCGGGGAAAATAAGTTTATTCCTTTTATGGAGAAGAGGAAAATCCTAAGGTCATGGAACTTGATTCTTCTTCTATTCCATCTTCACCTTCTTTTGAGCATGATGAGATGTTGGGGTCTAGCATTGATTCATGGCCTATCTTCTCATTACCAAATCATTCCTTATCTATCACCATTCCTCAATCAAAATATCTCCTTGGGTCACCGTTGAGTAGCCCATCAACTTCTTCTATCCTAGGGCCACATCCTAGTAGCCCTCCATTTTCTACTTGTGGGTCACCTCTTGGTAGCCCATTACCTTCTATTCTTGGGCCATGTCCTAGTAGCCCTTCATCCTCTTCTATCTATGGGATGCCTCCGAGTAGTCCCTCCTCATCTATACTTGGGCCACACCCTAGTAGCCCTTCGTCATATTCTTCTATTCTCAGGCCATGTCCTTGTAGCCCAACTTCTTCCATCTTAGGGCCATATTCTAACAGCCCTTCATTGCCTTCTATCAGTGGCTCACCTCCTCATAGCCCATCCTCTTCAATTCTTGGACCGTATCCTTTTCATTCATCACATATTTCTTCTATCAATGGTTGTGGCAAGGCCACAGTCATTTCTCACATCAAGTTCTAAACATCAATGTTCTCTTTCCTCTCCTACTTAGGATCAAACAATTCATGCATCAACTTATAAGAAACCCAAAAATGTTCATTATCAAGCTCAAATCAAAACTTCCAAGAGTTGAAATCCCCCAAAACTCGAACAATATCAAAATTGTAAATCAAGCGCGATTCAAAATCATACATCAACGCAACCATCAAGTTTGGTGTAAAGTGCAAAAACCTATGGATAGGGAACTCAAGCTCCTGCATGAACAATCCTTGTTTAAGGATAAATCGTAGTCATTTGTTGAGTACGAGCTCACCATGATCATTGAGATCGGGGAAAACATTACGCTTGATAAACAAACATGCCTAGTCTCCCTTATCAAGGAAGTCGTAAACATCATTGTTGGATCCTATCACATGAATGACTTTGTTAGTCCCAACTTTCCAAAAACTATCAAAAATCTAAACATAAAAAATAATTCAAAAATACAAAAACATGAGAAAACACAAGAAAAATCAAAGGTACAAAGATCAAACATTGCAATCAGGTATTGCATACACATGGATGTTTATTTCTTCCCTTTCTTGCTCTTAATTCTACAAGTCTTCCTACCATTTTCATCCCTTTGGTGATATTGTGGTTAGCCTTTTCGCACACATTTTGTGACATTTATCTCTATGGTATCTATTTGAACTTGGTCTTCTATCACCTTGGTAAATTAAAGAAAGACTGACCTCTTAGAGATCCTATCACACTCAACATCTAATAAACTTTTTGTGAAGAACTTTTAGACATATTTGTTGACACTAGCCAATGTTGTCATCACAATCAATTCCACCTCCTTCCATCAAACCATCTATGGTTCTTAACCACTTGTTAAACAAGAGAGCTGAAATAAGTTTTGGAAAGAAAAAGAATCAAAATCAGCCAAAAATCGAAGCTAAAAGCTAAAATCAAAAGCAAATTGATAAATAACTCTCTCTTGGGGTATATCCAATAATCTCTACGGGGCTATGGATGCCACGATTGGCGAGTAGATAAATGTTGCGATTAGAATCAAATACATCTCCGTCGGGGCTATGGATGCCTTTGGTGGCAAGCAGAGCAATGCAGTTATCCTTCCACCTTTCATTCACAAATCACCTATCATCGATCAAAATAAATCATTCCTACACATTGGCTAGGGTGTCTTCACTTATTGTTTATTAAATCTTCCCTTCAAGAGGTAATTAAATTCCATGTGCACACACTAGATCTCTATGAGTAAGCAGGATTAGTATGTTACCAAAGTGCCATTTTTGGACCTTGTTCACACTGTTTATTTAGTCCTTATCTTATCTCATGGTTTGTTCCTTTGGCTAATCACTTCTTCATTACGAGGCTTCTAATCTATATTCATATCATTCACATTGTTATTCTACTTCATTCAGAACATCCATGTTATAGGATTACTTTGTTGCCATGTTTTGGACACCTTTGTCCCCTTTCACAAAAAAATATTCTCCTTCCTTTCTATCATGCGCTTTTAGGCCAACTTATGCTAGGGGCATCCTTGCTTCTTCTCAGCACTTCATTAGTTTATGTTCATCATCACGTTGAACCTATCCATAGTGTCCTTGGGTCCCGCTTCTACCTATGAAGAGTTTTCCTTTGAATACTCCCACCTAATCGCTGGGGCATTTTTGCATCTTCACCTTTCTCACACGCACATGGCCTTATGACCTTGTACATCCCATCTATCGCTAGGGGCATCCACGCTTCCTTGTCTTCTTGTACATAGTTTCATAAAACTTTAAAAATATCAAAAACACTTAAATATGTTAGAAAAATAAAAAACATTCAAATATGTTAGAAAAATCAAAACATTCAAATATGTTGGAAAAATAAAAAAACATTCAAATATGTTTAAAAAAATTCTAAACAATATAAATCATCCTACAAAACTTCTCTCTTTAGTTCTCACCTATTCATTTGTGCGACTCACAGATCATCTTGATCTACCTCCATTAACAAAAGCTAAGCTGCTTACTTCGTCTGTACTCTAGGGCACAACGAGTTGCCTTGTATTGTTTCATAGTGCACATTGCTTTTTCATAGGACCGAAGTGTCCTCCATTATTCTCCTCGCATGTATCCTTTCTTGGGAACCGTCATTGACCCTTGTCGTTAATTCACACGAGTTGGGCTGAAGCTTGATAATGAAAACATTACATCTTGTTTCTTTGTTAGTTTAGCTTGTTTACTTTCTCGTATTGCATTGCATTATGTATGTTGCATGGAGTTAGGAATCTTTTACTTTCTCGTATTGCATTGCATTTTGTATGTTGTATGGAGTTAGTGTTTTTAGCAATGGACATTTGTTCGTAGATGTCTTTTCATGTCATACTACACTTTTGTTGATTCTTTTCAATAAGGACCGATGATGAAGATCACTAGCAATATGATGAAAAATAAAGTTGTTTAAAAGGCATTGGATGGATGTTAGCTCATTCCCTCTTCCTCATATTCCTCTTTTTCTTCTATATCCCTTTTCTCCTTCTTCACACTATTCTTTCTTCTGTTCTCCTTATGTCATCTTTTCGATCATCAATCGAGTTCTTCTATCACCCCATCGAAAATCGAGGGGGCATCCTTCATTCTACTCCTTTTTCTTCTATCCCTTAAAAAATTTCTACTTGTTATACTTGTCTACTTTATTTAAAGTGACGTCCCTTATGCCACCTCAAAGAGGGGAAAATGTAGACACCTAAAGTATGCTTACACTTAGCATTTCCTCCAATTCAATCGATTGACGGCATTTTGTTAATCAACCCTTCTTCGCTCCATTCTCGGATGCCCATTTACGACACATTCTTGGTCATATTCCTCCTATAAATCAACTTATTTGGCTAATATCTCTCTTATTAGCTAAACATTCCTCCTTTTGACCATTCAGAACTTCCCTAGTTCTCTCTAGACCACTTTTATTGGCTTCGTAGGATATCTATCGATCCACGATTGGTTATCCAGACACCTCCCAACTCTCGATGAGTCTCTAATCACTTGCTAATCAAAGTTTAACTAGCCTAAACCCTAGTTAACTAGCCTAAACCAAGCTTAACTAAGCCTAAAGCATGCTTATCCTAATCTAATCCTAAAGTGATTTTTGAGATTTAGTCCCACATGCACCCAAATTCCAAATTCTTCCAAACCAATAACTATAAGTACAAGGCTAAGCCTACCCATTCAAACACACAACTTTACATAACACAAAACCAAAACAAGCCTAAGAAAGCTTAAGAGCTCATTTTCATTAGCCAAGCTAATAATGCATTTGATCTTGGGTCATCCACCATTAAAATAGCTTCATCTTGCACCCATGTTAGGTTAGTAATGGAATAGCTAAACTTGGCCATGTAGCCATTTAGTGAGATTCATTCACCCTCATGGAGTAAACAACAAAAACCGATTTCTTAAGTCTTTAGTAGGCATATTTTGTTAAGCTTTCAAGAATAGAGGTTAATGCTATTTGTTATATTTCTTGCTTATTTCAAGTTTTAAACACATGAAAATAGGATTCCTTGCTCATTTCTTATCATATGATCCATTGAGGGACTTTGCAAAAAGCTTTGGGGTCTTAGCCCATATCCATAGCTCTTTGTAAAATATTTCATTGAATACAATATCCTTCTTAACCTATTCCTCAATGGCATGATGAAAATAAATTTTGTTGCTAGAAATGCTAATTGGGGTCACTCCCATAAGAACTATCGTGCACTATGCACAATTGTAATAAACTTTTTCCTATCCAAATTTGATCTAGAGGACATTATGGGTCATTATAATTTCTTTATTTCTCCCCAAACCATTATAATACGGAAGATAAAGCTGATAGCTTTCCAATATCTATTAGAATGTGTGAATCGAACACATGTCGCTCATGATATTGTTGGTCAAAGTTCATGGTCAAACTTGGTCAATAGGGAAAGTGAAGGTCTGTAGAACCATGATTCGTGTACAAAGTCTATTTACGTAATTTAGAGTTGATCGTGGACACGTATGGCTTATTTTTTAGTCTTTGACAAGCGTGCAAAAAAAAGTTGGTTTTCAACAGTGAGGTCCACTCTTGTTTTGGAAGGGGACCGACCGCCGTGGTATATTAGTGTAATTTTAATTTTACTATTTATAATATATATTTTATGCCATATTCTATCTTGTGTTATTGTATTGACACTTTGGCGGGATAGGAGCATGGGTGATTTGGTGGATTTGGTACCTTGCCACATTGCATTTCCACATTCGAACTTAAGCACATTGTATACCTGCCACATGGGAGTCTAAGCACTCCACACTTATGCCACATGACATCCAAATATAGCCAAGTGTTCCACACTCCAACCTTGGCACTATCCACCTTAACAACTTTGGATTTTCATTTCCAACAAAAGTGGCCTACCAACCAATGTAAAATATGTCACACATGTTATTTTAAACAACCTTCCTTACCCCCATGCACCCAATGTGGGACAAAAGGATTAAAATGCTAGTCAAAGTGCATTGTTTGGGATGAGGGCACCCAAGGTGGGATTCAAACTTGCCACCTTTAGCAAAAAGATAAGGTTCCTTACCAACCCGCATATCACTTGTAAATAGTATAAAAGGCACATTTAGGTATTTGAAGACAACTTGCTTGAGGAATGTGTAAGGTCCCTTAGGGGAAATTTATAGATTTGGTCATTTTGAGCAACCATATGGCATTTTCAGGAGTTGACAGAACTAGATATATGTTCAAATTTTCTTGAACATATACTGAGCCTTTGATTTTCCCATTTGGTGTTCATTTGATGTCGATTTGAAGCATTTTTCCTCCTCTTTTGATGTAGAACATGGGGAAGAAAATTTTACAAATGTTATAGGAAGGTGGAGAACATTTTCGATTGAGTTCAAAGTTCTTTGAAGGCCCGATAAACATATTTTTGTAGGTTTTAATCCGTTATTTATTTGTCGATTTCATTTGTACTTCTGATTTGATTTTTAATGGACCCGATGGTATTTTAGGCTATCATGGAGACATAACCCGATCACTAGTGAACTCTGTTATAAATTTTTGGGTTATGTGTTCAATATGCATCTATTTATTATGATATTTTCATATTTAAATCAGATTGTAATTAATTGAATGCAATTATAACAATTTTCACAACATTTTCGAAAATCGTATTTTGATCCTTTCGATCGTGTAAAATGGAAACAAATAATCATTTTTGAAATCTTTTTTTGAGAAAATTTAAATGATATTTTGAATATGATTTTAATCAATTCCTATTTGATTCTGGAAAATGATTAATTTGTTTAACTATCTATTTTCGTAAACTATTAAAACACAGGTTTAGTGTTAGTTTCTTGATCATATTTTTGTATCGAGTTGGTAGAATGCTAGATTAGCTTCTGATTGCATTTTTGATATCAAATTTTCATTTGGTTTTATTTAGTTTGTGTATAAATTTGGGCTTGGTGATATTCCATTTACAATGTGTAGTTGTTGGGATTACGGGTTGTTTGCGAAAAATAGGGAACCATATGATGAGAGGGATAAATGGATCTCTCTTTATTACCCTTTGAGGGTGATTAAGATATGGGAATTGAATCCACTTAGTTAGCATTGGTCATAGTGTTTGGTGAGTAAACCATATTGTGAAGCTTTCTTTTCTGGTATAATTTGTATCTATTTTTATGCCTATGTCCTTTAATTAGGAGCAAGTGAAAAGACCATTCCATTTTAATATATGGAGATGACATTTGGAGATTGTTTTTACACTTATTTATACTTCTAGTACTAATTAGTTATTATTTGATTTTAAATTCACAACTTCTCTTAAGCATTGCAGGATGCATTCTTAAAGTTGTTTAACATTTAATGATTTGTCAATCTTTTCTCAACAGGGTGTACAATTCTTAGTTTCTAAATTAAGGTAAAAGTATTCCAACATTTCTTATCTATGAGAAATGGTTATTTTACATAGTTTTGGGTTTTAATATCTATGTTTGGATAACCTTTCTGTGGCTTGTTGGAAAATATATGCATTTTTTTGAAACTATTCAAAACTAATCGAAAACATGGGGTTTCATCACTAGCTTGTTATAAAAGATTTTAATATGGTCTATCATTCTATTCAAGTTGTTAAACTAGGAAGAGGGATAAACCCTTTATTTGGTAAAACTAATTTCTTGAATAGTTTTTATTTGCATCCTTGATATTGTTGATTAGCATGCATATTTTTGAAGCATACTTTTGTGGGATTCTTGTTGTATGTAGAAAGGAGATTTTCCCATATGATTTTGGCTTTGAATCTAGTTAATGATGTCACCTATCGGAAGACTTGAGTGTGGAGTTGAACATGCTCATATTTATCTTCTCACATTTATGGTTGACAGATTCCACTACGATTTAGATAACAAAATATATAGATTCAGTGGGCATGTTCAATATATCTAATTTTGAATTTTCGTTTGTTGTTGTTAATAGTATGCAAAATATGGATTCTTATAAGAATCATTTGGGCACTGTTTTTATTGTAATTAATTTACAAAATTTTTGTATCCACACATGATAACTACACATTTTTTATAAGACCCTCCTATTTGGGCATTTATTTGTAACAATCACATATGGTTACAATTAGGGTGTACATTTATTACACTAAAAATGGTTTGTAGTTACACCTAGTGATATTTTTTACGGTGTATGGCACTTTCACCGATTTGGGATGCAATAGTTGTACTAGCGGTTTGATTCTATTCCAGTTTCACATTGGACAAATATTTTTATCTTCGCTCCTTGTGAAGTAGATTTATCTTATGGAGTTTTAGAGATTTAGTTAAATCTCACCCTTTTATAAGATTCGTGTTGTTTACTTATGTTGGCGAGAAAATTTGTCGTGTGGACAAACTTGTGGATTTCTTGCCAACGCTCTGGGAATTTAAGTCCCTCTACTTAACTAGTGCAGCTTTTGTATGTGCATGCGCGTGAAAAGGTGGATTTATGTGGTGGCCTTTCGACCGAGGATCCAATAGGGGCACTCCACTGACCCTGCGGAAAAGCTAGCAATATCTTGCTAGGGAAGTCTTCGTCTGTAGAGTGGGAAAGGGGAGTGAGAAAAGAGGTAAGAGAACTAATGTTGTAGGTAGAAAATCAGATTCCTTCACGCACTAGTTAGAAACTTCAACACATGCATTCATGAGAAGAAACAACCCTGCAAATAGCAACAAGACCAAATAGAATTTGATGAACACAAAGTATCATGAAACCCCTTAGTCAAAGAAAGCTAGAAACTCCTTCTTCTTGTATTGATTGCTTAGACAAAAGTTGTACATAGTGGAGAAATGGAAGAAATTGAGAAGGGGGAATAGAAGAAAATGGCTATCTCCTTTGTTCTCTCAAGGTGCAATATACTCTTGAGTTTACAAGATCAATCACCAACCCTTTGCAATGGGAATGGCGTTACAATTTATAGAATGAGAGGTGACTTATCATCTTCCTCATGACCCTCCATATGCCTTAATATGACTTAAGACTATTCATATTCCACTTTAAATATTTAAGTCCCTTTTATAATAGCAAGGTGACTTAATTTACATTATATTTCTAAAGTCACTTTTAAGTGAATTAAAGTCATATCAAAAAGTGCAAACCCCAATGAAGAATTAGAACATTTGAAAGTGAGAGAAATTTGGGGGAAGAGGAGAGAGAAAAAGAGAGAGAAGAAGAAGAGTAGATGTCACCCGATGAAGTCCGTTGATCCTCGTTGATGGAAAGCTCCAAATGCAGTGAAACTCTAAATCTTCGAACTCCTTGCACACTGTGAAACTCCTCCAAATTAGCTCTCGAACGCTCACCCAGTTGAATGAACTAAGGTGGATCTCAAATTCCCTATGAAAAATGGCTAGGATGCTCCTGAACAATGATGTCCCCCGAATGATTAGCCTTGTACATCCCATTGTGCCAAAACTTCTCTTTGAGTGTAACTTACTATTTTTAGTAAGTGTGTAAAAAGTAACTCCCTCGATCCTTAGCTGAGTGTTGTAACTTAATTCCCCTTTCTCCTATGTTCCTCACTTCTTTGGATTGAATTTCTTTTTTATCAGTGCTTGAGGGCCCACTTACCATTTTTAAAAAGTGCCAAAATTTTTTGTTCTAGTGAATTCTCAGCTATAGTGCACCTTCGATATCTTCATCTCCTTCACAGGTTCTTTTGTTAATGACTTTCCGAAATAGCAGTTCCTATGTAGTAGACCTGCTATTTTTAGAAAGTTGGCCTTTGGGAGTCAGATTGATGTGGAATGAAGTTTTTGATATGGGTTTTTTCCCAATATCATCCCTTTGAAATTTTGGTCCCGCCACTTAATAATCCGGGGAGATTTTAAATTTTTAATTTTCAGACCTAGTAGTGCTTACGGTACGGAAGCCATTAATGGAAATCAAAATTGCAGGTATGGTTTTCTCTTCCATTTGCAAAGAAAATTATATTTTTGATGTGTGTTTTTTCTTCTGGTGCTTCACGTGTAATCTTACTTCGATTCGGCAACCGGTTTGACGGGAAATCCCACTTCTTTCTTCGTTGAGACGGAAAGGAGATTTCTTCATTGTGGATGCTCTATCGCACATGGGGGGACTTTGAAGGTGTCTTCTTGATGGCATTGGAATGAGCAGAAAAATATATCTTGATGTTTCATGCATCTGTTTGGGAGATTTCTTTAACTTCTCATTTCATGGCTATGGAGTTTTCTCCATTTTCTCCTTCTGTGCTCCATGCTTCTCCTTCTGTGTTTGATGAGGATTCCTTCTGAGACATGCACATCACTATGGGGAATGTGTTTTAGTTCTTTGGTTGAGAAGTTTTGAGAATTTTCAATGGTGGAGTGATGGAAGAATGTTGCAGAGGAAGTATGGAGGAATGAAGTGCACATATAACTATTAGAAGTTAGAAGCGGGAAAAAGCGGCACTTGGAATTTTTTTAAAAAGATATGCTCAGGTAGGGCTTGGGTGCATTTCCATGCTTGATGTCCCTAACCTCAGGGATAGAGGGACATCAATTTCCACAATGAGCAAGATGGTGACACGTGGCACTAGATCCAACGGCAGGGAATGAAGGAGGAAAAAGCTGATTTAAAGCATTGGGAGCTGAAAGGAGGTCACATGGGTGTCCAAATGACTCCCTATGGGGGATGGGTGAATTTTTCAAGGTCTTATGTCCCCCACCTCAGGTGCATAAGGGACATAAAATTCCACGGTGGTCAAGAGCATGACATGTGGCACCCAATCCGACGACAGGGAATGCACACTCCAAATAAGCACTTGGGGGCTGAACTGCGGTCGCGTGAGTGTCCAAAAGACTCCCTATGGGGTTGGGTGCATTTTTCAAGGTCTGATTTCCCCACCTTAGGTGCATAAGGGACATCATTTGATTTGTGTATTGTTCTCAAACTCTTCACTTTCTTGAAATCACCACCTTCTTGTTCAAGCTCTTCTTCACTTTCTTGAAATCTACAATTTACATTCACAGTGGGGCCTCCAAGGCAAGTCTTTGGGGTGTTCTGAAATATGATTTCTATTACTTCTCTAAGAATAAACTCATTCAAATAATTCCCTCTTCAAAGAGGCCATCTCATTCGCCAACTTTTGCAGCGATGGATTAGTTCTCTCATCTTCAGGATGTTGGGCCTTTCCTTTGATGGATTCTTGATCTTTCCAGAGAGGATGAGATCATCATCCAATTCAATGGCCCTCCTTTGTGCTTCTACAATGTTCCTTGGTTGAACTCTTCGTAGGAGAAATCCTACCTCCGGTGATTGAGCGTTTATGAAGAATCTTTTGATATTGTTTTGAGAGGGTGAATCTTCTTCCGGTATCCTATGAAGCAACCATTCAAAACAAGCCATGAAGTATCTCATCGTTTCACTTTCTCCTTTCCTCATTTGAGCCAATTGCACCAAGAGGTCTTGACAATCTTCAATTGATTTAAATCTTTCCTTGAAGGCAGCCTTGATGTCATCCTAACTAGTGATGGATCGGGAAGGTAGGAGGTAGAACCATTCTATTGCTTTTTCTTGGAGGGACTCCACGAACAATCTTACAAAGCAACATATTCATACTGGACACCAAGAATTCCACATGATATCTTGAAAGTAGCAATGTGTGTGTTATCACCTTTGAAATTTGGAAAGTTCTTGTGGGAACCCATTAGTAGATCATGGAGAGGTGGTTCAAGAGTAAGCGGGCCCGTATTCCTTCCCCATGGAACAATGGGTTGAGGTATTTCTTCTTCATCTGCCATTGTCGTTTCTACTTCTGCTCTTGCTTCTATGAATTCTTCTTCAAATTCTTCTTCTTTTGGGAGCTCAATGCTCAATGGTGGTTGAAAAATGGGAGAATTTGAAGGTGGAGTATCCATAGGAGTTTTGATAGGATTTCCCGGTGAACTTCATGAAGATTCAGATGGAGAGGAGGCTTGAGAGAAGAAGTATGGGTTATCTCTAATTCGTTCTTGCTGATTTTGTGAAGCCTTGAAATTGAAATCATCAACACCTCTCGACCTGATCAACCTAGTGTGTCTTCCTTCAGCCACTTTTGAAATTCTTGAAGTGGGAATATGAAAAGACACGTGCAAAAATCAGCAGTGTAGCCTTCAACAATGGACTTTCATGAAATCCTTTTTTTTATATTTGATTTTTCTTTTTGAATTTTGGGACCTTGCGGTCGTATTTTGGGTGTAGATGCTGCTAAATCTGCCCCATGGTGGGTGCCAAAAATTGTTGGTGAGAAAATTTGTCATGTGGACAAACTTGTGGATTTCTTGCCAATGCTCTGGGAATCTAAGTCCCTCTACTTAACCGGTGCAACTTCCATATGTGCATGTGCATGAAAAGGTGGATTTCTGTGGTGGCCTTTCGACCGAGGATCCAACAGGGGCACTCCACTGACCCTGCGGAAAAGCTAGCAATCTCTTGCTAGGAAGTCTTCATTTGTAGAGCAGGAAAGGGGAGTGAGAAAAGAGGTAAGAGAACTAATGATGCAGGTAGAACATCGATTCCTTCATGCACTAGTTATAAACTTCAACACATGCATTCATGAGAATTGACATCCGAGTTCTTCTTATAGTTTTTTTCTCCATGTACATTATCTTGCAATATGCCCAAATTGATTACACTTGAAACAAACAATAGAACCCTTACCTTTAGGAGCTTCATCTTCCCAATTCTGTCTAAGTGGCACATTATGACATTATCTAACAATATGACATTTCTTGTGGTAGTTATAGCATATTTTATCCTTTAGATTATATAAATGACCACTTCTCCCATTACTCCATGGAAAGGATTCATTGATTGTCCTTCCGTATTCCTTAGCTCTATGACCAAATATATTACATGAATAACACACACCATTGAACTTACTTGAGAATTTCATTGTATTGGGCTGTCTAATAACATTTTTGTGAATATCGACATATTCCTTGGCTTTGACGTGTCCATGAATTGATTCAACATGTTTTTCATCCTTCATTGATTCTTATTTGAAACCCAAACCGGTTTTAACACTAGAGGGTCTTTGACAACTTAGCAAAACATCAAGATTACTAGAGATTTTCTCAAACCTTTGATGCATCTTCATTTTCTTGATGCCTACTCTAATTCCGATTGTAATGACTCTACATCCATAATAAAATTGATGCATTCATCCTCCTTATCATTCAAGACTAGTAGTGATCATACCAACATGAGTTTTCAACTGACTATATTCCTTTTCTTTGGCCTTGCGCTCCTTAATATTTTTCTCAGCTTTTGATTCTCCTTCCTTATGAGTTGTAGGGATTCTATGGCACCAAAAATCTTAGCTTCAATAAAGACTATAGCCTCTTCCTTATTTGAAAAATCTCTATCTTCCTGGTCCATTCCTTTTGCTTTCGGGCCGACAACTTAACTAATATTGTTAGAACTGATATCTTCTTCATACAAGTAATCCAACTTATCCCATAAGGCCTTGGCTGAATCACACTCTATTACCATGGCATATACAGATTCCTCCAATCCACTTACAATAACATCTTTAGTTATTTTTTCCATGGGGTCGATGAATTAGTATAGTCAACATCAACATCATACCCAAGAGAACTTAGGTAGACCTTCATAATAAATTTCCAAAGGGCATAATTGGTTCCATTAAACACACAACCATGATATGAAAAGAGCTATTCTCTCATTTGATCAAAAAAACTTGTTCTTCAAGAGAATGTCCTTTAAGTAGTCAAACTTTCTTCAAAAAGGACCTATATCAGATACCAATTGTTAAAAGCATAGAGACTATGGGCTGAATCAATCTTACAAAACATTCATTTAATTTTCCATTTCTTACAACATCATCATAACAACCATTCAATGTGCATATTCAATTATGAACTTATTAGGTGTGCAACATCCATTCATAAGAACATGAAACAAAAGAGAGAAAACATGAACACTATATGTAAAGTGGGAAACCCTAAAGTGGAAGAAAACCCATTGAAACTTTTGAATATATTACTCAATCCAAAAGACTCACGTGAATATTACACATCACACAAGATTTATTTAGTGAAGCACCCACTTCACAAGGAACACCCACCCCTATTTAGTATATCACCCACTATACAAGGAGGCTACAACCCCCAAGATGACTAAGCACCCACTCAACCACCTGATGAATATGACCACTTAAGTATTGTTTCCTTACAATATATTGTGATAAAAAATTCAGCTCCATACACATCAAACCCTCTCAAACAAGTTCTTCTCCTACTTCTCTCATACACACACCTTCACATGATGATTAGGTCAAATGACCTTAAAACATATTTATCTACTCTTCTAAACCATTCATGCCTCTTCTCAGATCCTCCCTTGACCCCTTACAACTCTCCTTTCACTTCTTCTAGCTCGCTCACATCCTCATCAACTATACCAATTCAAATGATCAAATACATTCACTTTATATACATGACACAACTCATAAAAAAATCTATGTTGGCCATGATAAGGTGGGTCTTATCAACATAACAAACACATACATACTCATATAAAATCATATGAGATGACCATAAAGATCGGAATTAGACCAAGACACACAACAAACACAACTAGGCCTAAAGCAAGCTCTTTCTCTCCAATGAATGCAATATGAAATCCAAGGGAAAAACCAGATCCATCATGCCTCCAAAATCTTCACACATGTCAAGGAAATCCTATCAACACCTTCCAAAGGATCAAGAACCTCTGCATCATCCATTTTCTCCATGATGAACCACCGAGTAGGACTATTTCCTACTCAATCGAGCACCTCCAATGCACCGGCCTTCAAAAATGAAGACCAAGTTTCCAAAAATCTCCTCAACCATGGAATGCAACCACTCATTTGAAATCCAATAACCTATGGAACATTATAAACCATGATAGACTTCATGAATCATCCCATAGAGCCATCAAAACATATTTGTCCTTCAAGCTACTTGAACTTCCTAGAAACCAGTTTTGAGGAATCAATCTCTAAACACCTTAAATGAAACTTCCAATCTTTACCAAATTATGGGATATTCCACCAATATGCTCAAACACACACAAGTCTATGTCAATGGGAGAAAAATAACCAATCACACTTGTTTCAACACACTTCAGAAGCATATGTGAATAGGCCAGAATTAATCCAAAATACCAACACACACTTGTTTCAACACACCTTCTTGAGAAGCATAATAGGGCTGAATAGGCCATTAGATCTTAATCCAAAATACATATTTCTTAATCACTACAAGACATCAAAAAAAATCATATGAGACTCCTACATGTTATCCATGACCATCTAATTCAGATACAACATGCAAAACAACTCAGCTCAACTCAAACCATCATGACTAGTTTTGCACTTTCTAGCCCTTTAGTGATAGGGCAACTTTGGAGAACTGTTACAAAAATTTTCTCCACTGAACCTACCTGAAAATTTTCATGGAGATCTAGCACACTTCTAAGGTATTTGAACAATTCATTTCTCATCATGAAACTTCCATCTTAGACCTGAAATAGCAAATCTCCATAAAAAAAAGGGTTTTTCTCCATCTTGCTGAAACACCTAGAACATGAAACCATCACCAACATGATCCTGAAGATTATTATTCATACTTAATACATAAAATTTTCATGCACAATCCATTTTGAGCCCAAACAATTCATCTTTCCTCCATCACTTTACAACTAGGGTTTTAGACCACATTTGCTTCTTAATGATTGTTCATAAAGACCAAATCAGTTTTTTATTTTCGAAAAAAACTCTTAGATCCATGCCAAAACATACCTAAAAGCCTCAGGGTCCCATGAAAATATCACACGTGTGGGTGAGCATTCAAAGTTCACCATCGAGTTGGTTTTTTCCTTCTCAAGAACTCAATATGACCAAAAATCATTTTTCTTGCCTTCTTCTTTGACTCCGTGACTGACATTTGACCTAAAACACTAGAGATACCTCCTTCATCAACTATCCCAAGTCTCATCCAAGCTCAACGGCATCTAAAATTCTCCATGTATTAAGACTTACCTTTCATTTCCTTGCCTTGTCTTGTAATCCTGCTTCAAAATGAATTTCATCATGCACTATATACCTGATAAATAACTTGATGCACCTCCTACACATGTTGTAAAACCTCAAAATACTCCTTACATGCTCCAAAAATTCTTCCCTGCTCCATATCTCATGTTACCAACTCATCATGCTTGACCTAGGTCTAGAATTAGTCTAAGAATGTCCTAACTCAACACATACCTCTCTTGAACTAACCACGAAAAATTCTTATAGACTCATTAACACCTTTGATAGTTCATATTAACCATGATTGACCTCATGAAGACCTCATACAATCTATAAAGTACACTCACTAGACCATAATAGCTTGATCATGCCTAGACCATGTAGATGCTCCAAGAAAATCATATGGGAGACAACACCATTGAACACTACCAATCAACCTTCAAGCTTAAACATGAATGACACCTCATGGGGACACCAAATATCCTTTTCCATAAATGACATTTGACATCAATGACAACACTGGACACAAAGTATAAAACTTTGGATCATATATGGAATGCCGCTAATAATGAGAGGGATTTGGTAATATAGAATGAGACATTTTTCTCTAGTCTATGAACCGAATAGGAAAATATATCAATCAGAGGTGTTTGAAATTCATAATGGATACCAAGGAACTTGACTTGAACTATAGGTTAGATCCACTCTGTCATTGGTATTTTTCATCCTAGTTAGTATAAGAGACATTTTTTTTGTAGTATTGTGTTTTCTCGCCAATGGATAGAAGATCCATATCCTAGAAATAAGATATATGAAAAATCCATATAATTACTCATAGTTTTCTCTTCTTCAATCATGGTCAAGGACTCGTTAGCAAAGTTCCCATTAGCGAGTTGTTGCCGTAGTTTGAGGGAGAGAGATACCTTTGAATAGACTCGCAAAAAGAGTAATTGTCAATGAGGTAATTGAATTCTTCAACAACTAACACATAAAGAGATGGGGATAAAGGGTAGTCTTGTGTAATAGTATTTAAAAGGCCAAATCTATGAGATTGAGCTCCATTGATGGTCATGCAGACCCCAACATGTTGTAACAACATATTGAAATTGTGAATAAACTCGAGTCTAAATCCCAAGGCTTCGCAACATGTGTATGATAAAAGGGCCATTCAATTCTCTCATAATATTTTACAAAATAAACTTTAACAAAAATATTTTAATTAGATTCTCTAGCCCATTCAATACCTTCCCAAACGTTGATGACATTGTCAAAAATATATCTATCCTGGATAAAGTTAGTTTATTCACTTCTGATAATGAGGTGAATATGGTCCCTTGGCCTAATATCTAGAGATTTGGTAATGATTTTGTAGGAGACATTAAACAAGGTAATAAACATCCGATTGGTGACTTATTCAAGGGTTCCACTATTAGTGATGAACTTGATGTTTCGTTGATTGATAAGCTCACCCAGATTGTTGGCTTGAAGAGCTTCCAAGTTGACTTTGTCTAAGTCTAACACAAAAATGTTCCATAGTGGTTGATAGAATTCACAAGGGAAACCATCAATGTCAGAGGCTTAATCACCGGTCATTTACATAATATCTTCTTTTAGATCACAAACACAAGATTTCGTCCAAGTAACCTGTTGGGATTTTGAAATTTTGTAGGAACAACATAGAAGCATTGTGCAAGAGCATTATCCTGAGCTAGGGAGAGAGTTTGAGCAACAAAAACACCATTATAGTTATGGATAAATGCATGTAGGATGTCAAGTAATTTAGTAATTATGTCATTAGAATCCTTAATAATGTTGATTATGTTAAAAAATATTTTGGGCTTATGTAGGGAAAATAATTACTTGGTAAATATGTCCCCTACTTTTAGCCAATCCATATGGGCCCATAGTTGAGCTTCAAAAAGCTTTATACAACTCCTCCACCTTAAGATATATGTTGCCAAATGGTTGCTTGAGTTTGAAGCTGGGGATTGATTGGTGAGAGATCAAGAGCTTGTAAGGTTATTTGAAATTCACAATAGGTCATTTCATGAGCTTATTATCAGTAAATAGCCACATGTTTTCTAGAATTCCTAAGAAAGGTGGTGGTATGGGTGATGACATCAACCCACTAGATCAATCCATCCCGAGTTCCCATTGGGGTAAGGGACCATATTCCAAACCCTAATGATATATCCAACCTGTTTTATCATGCTTTAAGATGTGCAATGTTAATATAAAAGTGAGACTTAGGTGGATCAAGTTGAATGTGGACCATTCAATATATAAATTGATGAGAGAATGGTCAGAAAGAGTAAACCTATCAACCATTAAAATGAGAAGGCCATTATCACATGAAAAAGAGAAGATATCTTGCTCTGTTAAAAGTTCCCAATCAATTAATTTAACAATTCTATCATGTCCCTCCTTGAAATTATACAAGGTGAACCAAGAGGAAGTACAAGATTGTTGACAATGATGATAAGGGTACAAAAGCCCAAGATTATTATGCATATAAGACCAAAATTCCCTTTCTTCGATGCACCAACACATTAGAATTCGACCTTGTTTATATTTTGGTGTTTACCATGTTAAAATCTCTACAAAAGACCCAATGGGCATCGGAAGAGAGCCTGCAAGAAATCTCCAAAATTGAGCTCATTCTATTGCATTGTAAGAGGTGTAGAGGTTGGTGAGCCCAAGAATACGTCCATGAAAATAAAAAAGGTCGACACAACCCGGATGAGTAAGGTCAAAACCACAAGAAAAAATATTTTGAGAAATATCTAGAGAAATCAAGGTGATGAAACCTCCTTTGCCAAGTTCATGATTGGACACCTAGTAAAGGGCCCCAACTAGATAGTGCGAGTAATAGAATGAAGTAAAATACCCACAATTTTAACTTCTTGAAGACAAAGAATTTCTATGTTTGTGAAGAACCGACAACTGTCTCTGACCATATATTTGCGGGTTAGTTCAATAAGGCCTCAAACATTTCAAGAGTGTATAATCATTGGACACTATCAAGGTGCATATTGTATCCCTAATTGAGGTCTTCAAGGGTTGCAAGCTTTTGGAAAATGTTTTATCGTGTAAAATGAAATTACCAAGCTCGACATAATGTCATTTTCCTTGAGCATAGTGCTCTTCTCCAGAGGGTGAGGGGTTGCAGAACCATCGAAGGAAATGTTTGTGGTCGAGGGATAACAAATCCTCAAAGGAATCTCAAGGAGAAGGCTTAAAATGAAGTTTTAATAACTGTGAGACAAGATTTGAGTCTTGTGAGGGAATAATAGTGGTTATGGAAAGTGGGGTACAAGAAAATAGGGGTGGTGAAGGCCGAGCAGGTGGGTTTACTAGTATTAGTGGAGGCCAATTTTCCATACCTAGTGTGGGTCAAGACACAAAAATTGGGGTTTGGAGGCACCCTGAGAGGTCGTTGAGTTTTTCTTATTGGAAACATGGTCAAATCATCACCAAAGGAGTTGGTGACTCTACTTTCTGCAGCAAGTTTCTCTTGTGGCCCGGGCCGCAAACTTTCCATCAAGGAGCATTCCCGAATCATGTGGGTTGAGGATTGACACATGAAGCACGTATTTAGATGGTTGGTAGACAACACTAGTTGAGAGAAGCATGTGTCACTGATATGAATATCAATGGTTTCCTTTAGTTCTTTGGCCTAACATATTTCCACACAAACCCTCTTTCACGAGCAAACTACATAGAATTTGGGTTGTTCATAGCACACAAGATGCCCGAGGGGTTGAATGATCTTGTCAAAAAAGATACAGAGAGGCAAAGGTGAGAGCCATTACCTTGTGGAATACTTTTGGGACAAATTTGCACGATCATTTTGGTGCCATTGTCCAAAGGATGCATTTGTTGTGGAGATGGCCATTAATAAAAGGGTAGACATAGCACCACTTAAAGGGTGGAAGGGACGGTCAAATCAATACATAAATGTGGAGCAAATTTTGTAAAAAAAATAGTCCTATCTAAATCAATGAAAAGATTGGTAGTTTGATGGTTGTACAACAATAACATAAACCCTAAACCTTATACAAAGCAAGAAAAAAACCTCAGCTAATGGGCATATTTAAAATTCGCAAGTTGGGAAAAAAAAATATAAATGACGACCAAACATATTTTAGATTGACAATCAGTTATGAAAAAAACAAATAACTTTGAGATATATGATTTTGTGATTGTTTCATGCATCGGTTTATAAAAATTATTTCGTCATCTTTTGCCGCGATAATCACAAAGCAAATTGAACTCTTTTATCAATAAGCCACATGATTTTTCATTTTCATCGTTCCAATCACGTCCAAATTACAATGCATAGTGATATATACCTCATTAATCTTCTGTGCTGTGATATATAATGATTGTTAATATAATAGGAAATATAGAGATTATCAAAAAAATTTGATCTTTCACTAAATAGTTTCTGCATAAAGAGATTATCAGACAAGGAATGGGTATGTTGGATCTTTCACTAAATAGTTGGTCTTCATAATAAAGAGGATAACTGCAGCAAAATCCAAATGATCACCTGCAGATCTTCAAGTTCAATTAATTAACGATTCTTTAAACATGGTATGATGATTTGTCTCTTCTAGCATATGGTATGAAATGCATTCATGCTAATCGATGAATAATCCATCCAAATATCCCCAAAAAAGTTTATATATCAATTTATCGCTATCACAATAGTAATTTACCATATTTTCAGATTGAATATTAGGCTGAAAGTGATGAAGATGATTATTGAGACTAAAGGATTGTACCAAACTATGATTTATTTTCCGATTAAAGTTTAAAATTATAAGGGAAAACAAATTACATACTAATGTAGTGTTATTGTCATTTGTACATAAAATCGATATTAACTTCGTTTTAAAAGATTTTTATTAGTCACATTTGTTGATTATGTTTAGATGCAAGGACCCAGTTTAAGAGATAAAAATTTAGAAGACGCGTCGAGCATGTTCCCTTAAATTTCTCATCCGATCAATTGCCAAAACACAAAACAACATTAAGTGTATTACCTTTTGTCAATTCACTATATGTAACATGTCTCTTATTAATTAGATGCCCTAAATCTTTTTGTATGAATGTGTAATTAATAATGAATATATAATAGTTTTTGAGATAATAATCCTAGTTAGATATAAAACCTTAATATGACTTTATTATGTTGAGAGACATTCTTATAATGGCAACTAAATAAAGTAATTGTATAAGCTATTCAATTTTTTTAGCCTTTGAGTTGATGTCTTTAAATTTGATGTCCATCCAACTATTATTAAAATATTTATTTATTTTTGGAAAAATCAATCGAAAAATAGTAATATTGTAACTATATGATTATATTTGAGACTGATACAATAGCGCAACTTAATTGATTCAATTTATTATAAATAAGATAGAAATTGGTAGAAAATACAATGAAATTATTAATCAATATGATATGTGAAAAATCTAAAATAACAATTTAGAAACAATATTTATTGGTGTATCTAAAATACACCAAAAGATACCAATTTCAAAGTGGCTATATTATGGAAGGGCCCTTGGTTTATTGGTGATGTTGTTAGGCTTACAATGAGCTCACCGAGGATCAAGTTGTACCCTCCAGGAGACTTGTACCCTATGTGACTTTAACGGTGTGGATGCCCCTTATGTGTAACACTAGTTTAGTTGTACACTTACTTGTAATTGGAGAATCGTAACCTGTGTTACTTTGACGGTGTGGATGCCCCTTACGCGTAACACTAGTTTAGTTGTACACTTACTTGTAATTGGAGAATCGTACCATGTGTGACTTTGACGGTGTGGATGCCCCTTATGCGTAACACTAGTTTAGTTGTACACTTACTTGTAATTGGAGAATCGTACCCTATGTGACTTTGACGGTTTGGATGCCCATTATGTGCAACACTAGTTTAGTTCTACACTTACTTGTAATTGGAGAATCGTACGTTGTGTGACTTTAATGGTGTGGATGCCCCTTACGCGTATCACTAGTTTTGTTGTACACTTGTCATTGTAAATCCGCTTCTCGCCTAAACATCACCAAAGATGCCGACAATCCGCTGATCCTAACTATCAAGTAAGTTAGCACAACAGTCAAACAAAATGATGACAACAATGCACTCGCCAACCACTGCGCCACATAATATTTTCGATTAATGTTTTGAAAAAGTCCGATTTATTTCTGTATACAAACATACACGAGACTTACACATACCGCCGACAATCTATATAATCTAGTGGCCAAATGAATACACTATCATTTTAAAAAAAAATAAAAAAAAAAAAAAAACACTAAATTTGTCAAACATTATGAAAACCTAGAAATTTATTGGTGTAGAAATTTATTATGTGCTATTAAACATAGAAACTAATTTATTATGTGCTAAAAACATTAAATTTGACGGAATGTCGACGACCCTCCCCGTTGCAAATTCTCAACAGCGAAATGCGGTGGAGAAAGGTTCAGACTGTTCTGTACATCTCTAAACAACAAAAAAGAAGAAAATGAAAATTTGAGCGACGATTGTAGCGGAATCGAACCACTCCTCCTTTCATTCCCGTATACGATGAGCGTTCAGAAAAAGAAAACTAATTATAAGTAAAAACAAATTTTCAATTGACAATCATTCTTGCAAATCAGCTACGAAAAAACAAATAACATTGAGATATATGGCTTTGTGATTCTTTCAGCCGTCCGCCTCCGACTTTATTCAATATAAAAATTATTTCGTTTTCGTTTGCGGCGATAACCTCAAAGCAAATTGAAGTCTTTTATAAACAAGCCACACAATTTTTCATTTTCATCGTTCCAAATTACCAATGGAGACTCTGATCATTCCTGTAATCCTGCTTTCCACTCTCTTCGCTCTCATATTTTCCCTTCTGACGAAGCTCAAAACCGCTACAGAAAAGAATCTCCCGCCTGGAAATTTAGGGTTCCCAGTAATCGGAGAAACATTTGAATATCTCAAAGCCCAAAGCAAAGCCAACAAAGCCAAAGAATGGATTCAACAAAAAGCTGCAAAATACGGCCCTGTTTTCAGAACCTCTTTAATGGGGTGCCCCACAGTAGTCCTCACCGGCCAAGCCGGTAACCGCTTTCTTTTCCAAAACGACTACAACAATATTTTCACAAAGCAATCCACTCGTTCGGTCACAAAGATCTTCGGCCGCCGAAGTTTACTGGAACTCCCGGTGGAAGATCACAAGCGTATCAGAGCCGCCATTATGTCGTTTCTTAAGCCTGAGGCGCTGCAGAAATTCGCCGCCAAAATGGATTCCGTCATCAGACGGCACTTTGTGGAGTGCTGGGACGGGAAAGATAGCGTCACCGTGTGGCCGTTGATGAAGCAGCTTACTTTCCAGGTAGCCGCCGATTTGCTCTTCGGTTTGACGGACCGTCGAGAGACGGAGATTCTGTGCGAGGAATTTGGTCGGGCGGTAAAGGGGCTTTGGGCTCTTCCCTTGGATTTTCCCGGTACCAGTTTTCGCACGTGCATAAAAGCCCGGTCTAATATTTCCGACACGTTGTCGTCCTTGTTGGCAGCGAAGAGGGAGGAAATTGCACGTGGGAGGATATCCAGTAGGGCCGACTTGATGACGTGGCTGCTGACTATGAGAGATGAAGATGACGTGGCGCTGACGGAGGAAGAGATCATTGATAACATAATTGTGCTTATGATAGCCGGGCATGATACCACAGCTACTCTTCTAACACATCTGGTTCGAATGTTGGCACAAAACCCTCATGTCCGTCAAAACATTATTCAAGGTAATTCAATAGCTTTGCCTTTCTCAATTCTTCTTTTTTTTTAACCCCCTTTTTTTCCATTTTTTCTGAAAGGTCTGTATTTGAGTCTTCTTTAATTTAGATAAAAGGTTTGAGGGATATCCATTCCATTAAAGTTCTATGGAGCATGATCTTTGGTGTGTTTTTTGAGAGCTTAGTTATTTCATTAATGGACTAACGATTGATTGGTCCATTAATCGCAGCGCTCTACAATGACAGTAACGTTGTAATGGAAAATGTTGTTCAATTTTATTCTCAATATTAAATTTGACATTCATTTGACCGTCATGTGATAGTTCATTCATAGATTTTACTTCTATTGGATTGCAGCTTAAATTTTCCTTTTGGACAAGTAGAAAAATACTAATATTTATCATAACTAGATAGGTGCCTCAAGATTGATATCTCTTGGCATATTTTAGATAGATGTATTTAAGATATATATACTAGTTACATTATATTTACAATAAAAATTATATTATCTTTATTAATATATGATGGTTTTTTTTTTTTAAAAATATGTATTTTATGTGATAGAGCACAAGGACGTCCTAGAAGGGAAACAACCTAATGAGACTCTTAGATGGGAAGATATTCAAAAATGAAGTATACGTGGAAGGTGGCGCAAGAAACATTGCGATTGACACCACCGCTTTTGGCGGGTTTAGAAAAACAATCAAAGATGTGGAGTATGGAGGCTATAAAATTCCCAAAGGTGGCATGGTGTATGGTCTTCATTATTTAAAAAATGAAAAATAACTAATAATATAAGGTTGTAATTTTGTTTTAATTTTTTTTATAGTTATATTGGGTGACTAGTACTACACATAGGAACAAGGATATTTTCAAGGATCCGTAAAATTTTGATCCATCTCATTTTGAGACTCAACTTGCCCTTACAATTTTATTTCATTTGGAGGCGGGCCTTGTGTTTGTCCTGGATATGATTTTGCAAAGATGGAATCAATAATATTTTTATACCATTTAACATCTAAATACAAGTGGTCAATGATGATCCCCAATGAGAAAATAACTTGTGACCCTCTACCAAGCACTTCAGTGAAGGGGATTGCCAATCAAGCTTGAAGCCCAAAATACACGTGAATAGATATGATCATGTGTGGTTTTAAATGTATGTATGTTGTATAGAAGCACACGGGTGCACCATAGCTTTGAAGTGTATAAAACTATAGTTTTCAAGAAAATATTGTAATTTGCACTAGACAATACTTCATTAATAATAAAAATATATATTTAAATTTAATTTTGTTTGGTTCTTACATATTTTGAAGAACCATAAAATTTTGGTTGCGATACTATAACTACCATTAATTCCTCGAAATTGTTTCACTTGTAGTAAAGATCCCTTAAAACTTGTCATTGTTTGCTTAAAAATCATGATACCTTGTACACAAACCATCGAAATGTAATATAAATATGGATACACCCTTTTATTATAATACTTGTTCAATATTTATCTTTGGTAAGGACATTTTTTCACTTTGTTGTTAATCATAATCATTAATAATTGAACTTCTCTACATGATTGACTAATTTTTGTGTTCAATGTGATATTTATAATGCCCGAATTAAAAGATCTAAAATAATTTTTTAAATATCAATTTAACCATTGAATCAAGGTTTGAGACATTATCATAGCAATTATGGGTTTTAACATTAAATTATACTTTTGTTTAAAAATGTAGGAACCCTGTTTACACCCTTATTAGATTATTAGAAATCTAAGAATTTGTGAATCAAGTACATTAAAGGATGTAAGCGGAGCTACAAGGGGTTATTCAGATTAATTAAATTCCAATATTAATCATACAATACAATAATAAATTTTTAATGCTTAATTATGTGCTATAAACTTGAAAACAAAATAGTATGAGCACACTTGGCTGATTAGAGATGATTCTAGAAGGTTCAAGGAATGTACACTACCATCAAACATGAATATCTCGAACTTAATAATGTTTCATTCTAGATAGTGTGACTTGGAAACTAATGCGAGGCAAGATTGTACACTTCTTTCGGGACCGTATGTATGGTCTTGAGTCTTATGCAAGGTTTTCGACCTATTTGGCTTCTCGGCTCTATAACTTCCCAACACTGTCACCTCTTTAGAAATGTTTGTTGCTATCAAACCCTAATTGTTAGTCATGCTGTGAAGCTCTCTGAATATTCTAAACATGATCTCAAACCCTAGCCATTGATGGGCGACCTTGAAAAAAAACATTAGTTGGGATGTGGGCAGCCTTGCGCACCACCGACCTTGACACTACTTCGAAAAGGCCTGAAATCGCACATTATTCTTCACCCAACATGTGATATCTACATGGATGCAAATAGATTTGGAAAACTATTTGACAATGCTTGAGTTGTGTTGGGATCTTGCTAAAATAATTGGGAAAGAGATGTTTAGGTGCTTTTGGATGAGAGAGATTGATGTCTTGACTTGGTAAGAAGCTTCAAACATGTAGAGATTACTGCCCCAAAGACTGTAGATGTATTTTTGTGAGAATTAGGGAGCTCTGGCTACCTTTTGCAAGTGTAGGAAGTGAGTGTATCAATGTAGTGTCATAGGATTTCAAGGTTAGAAAATCGGTAGTGTTAGCTTAAAGAGGGCTCGAAGATCTCATGGAATGGTGTGTACATCTACAGAGTTGCAATCAAATGATAATGTGAAATTCCTCTAAGCAATTAGTAAGCAAAACATGAACTCAAGGAAATTGTGAATGCAATTAGAAAAATAGTCTACTCATTCTCATAGATAAAAAAGAGGGCACATATGGCAGTGTTGTGTAACTCGCATGCCTGTACAATCATACCTCTATGAGGTATAAAGGAGTTACAGTTCACAATTAGAATTTAATGCTTGTTTGACACTTATGACAACTAAGATGCATATGATAGTGACATATTCTATTTTGGAATCTATCATATGTCATATAACTCCTGAAAGACCTCTGACATGCCTAAGTGAGATTAATCGCCATGTGTGATGTGGATAGTGCCCAATAAACTAGTAAAAGACAAAAATAAATCCTCACACCAACACCACCCCTTCATCAATGCTTAGGTAGAGGCATGGTAAGCTAGAAAGAGAAAGAGGACTCCCTAGAAAACTGATAAGGATGTGTGAAATGGGTCCACAATAAGGCCTAATGAGGTACCCATGTGTAAACTACAATCTTTGTAAAGTAAGAAGAGGAGAATAGGAATAGAAAGCATGAATAAGATAGCATTTGCAGTGTACCTCACCCCAAGAAGAGAGCACAAGTGAATAAACTTGGCTTCAATGAAGGGTTTGATAAAGATGTTTGTAACCTGATATGAAGTATGACTAGTACTTCAAATCAATGATGTCTCCATGAATCAACTTCTGAATTAAGTGCATGTGTATCTCAATTTGATTCATCCACTCATGTTGAACTGGATTTCAACAAATCAAGATAGTGCTAAGGTTGTCACAATGTAGACACAAAATCATGCACTTTAGATAATTATTTAATCTTGATTACATACTAATATTCATATAATTCCTAGGTAAGAAAAGTACTAATCAACCCATGTCTTGGCAACCTTTCTTTGCTTTCTCTTGTTACTTTCATTTGAGCATCTTATCTTTTTGGTAGTTGGCCTTTTCGGGGTTAATTACGAAATTCAAGCAAAGGAATCATATAAATATAAATTTATGTGATCATAATAAGGGACCAAGCACTAAGCATTAGCTATCACCACCTAAGGTTGCATCCATCAAGAATCTAAGAGCTCCATTGAATCCATCTAGTACCATCATAAGGACACAAGGGTTGGTTATTCTGCATACACTTCATAGGAGGGAATTTCATTCTATTCCATGCACACATCTATTACATTTATTTACATTAGCTACTTATTTTCTCGCTATCAAGTGCGAATCACACAAGAGCCACCTAGGGCACAATTCCACACAAAACACATAGAACTACATTGGGTCTAAGATGTAGTGTAATGCTTAGTCATAATTTCACTATCGTGATAGTTGAGGCCATCCAAACCCTCATTTTACATCTTTCTTTTTAGGATTTGATGTCTATTTGAGGGTTTTGCAAGTTCATAATTCATTACAGGTTTCAAGTGACTTTCGACAATCTTGGTGTGACTCTCAAAGTGACCAAAGGGAATAACAACGAACACCTTGTGACCAATCTAAGGAGGTTTCTTGAGATTTTTCATAGACTTAGGCACCTAAAAACAAGCCTAGGGTACCCATGGATGCCTATGTCCCTCTCCAGATGCCCAGTCCAGCCTATCACTCTAGATCTAATCTTTTGAGGTCTCTATGTGTGACTTCCCCGCTTTGTTCATTTGGTTAGCACTTCAATACACTCCATATTTTATTGTGAATCATCTAAGTACCTTCTTCTCCTCCTTGTAACTAGGTTTCATAATTTATTGCTTAGTTTGCTTGAATATCATTTATGTACTTAATTGTATATTTATTTATTACTACAATAGCATCAGATTAGGCATAAAATTCACATTTTAGCTTAATCATTTTGGTGAACCCATATTTGAATACTCTTGGATCCTTATTTTTCTTCCATCATGGCTCATAAGGTCTCTCAAGTCTCTTTGCTTCAATTTCTTCAAATGCACCCATCTTGTAAAGATTCTCTCCACAAAACCCTAGACACTATGTATCTACCTATCAACATGTTGCCTACTCAAGTCAATGTTATCTTCGATCATCTTTCTGATGAATCTCTTGGTTCCAATTCCAATCAATATATTTGTAAATCCATTCAAGCTCTTCATTCATTATTTCAAGATAAATTTCAGGCTATGGAATCCACAATTACATCTCTAAAATCTAAAATCCAACATCTTAAGGATGCTTCTCATGCTCATGTTTTTTCTCCTTCTACATCTCATCTTCATTCTATGTCTTCTACATGTGCTCATATTAGTGAACCTCAAATCTTTCCACTCCCCGTGCCTCTCAAGTTTGCAATCAATGCTAAGCAACAAGATATTCTTCCAAAACTCATAACTCATCAATTAATCACTTGCCATCTACTCATTGCTATCCTCCTTATCGGCTTGCAAAATATCAAGGTCTTCCATATTGCAATTATCATCAAATCAATGGACATAATGACAATGATTTTTATGATTTACAATGAAGAATCAAACATCTTGAGCATCAAGGTTTTATCTCATTCACTGCACAACATTCTGTTACATGGTCCTCTCCACTTGTTACATCTCAATGGGTTCCTAAATATTGATTTGTTTATGTCTAATGAGAATCAAGTCATCACTTCTAATGTTTCTTCTTCCGCCACTCAAGTGCTGCCTATGAAATCTACTCAAGTCAAACAACTACCTCTAAAAATTAGTCTCACTCCCCCTCTCAAGGCATTTATGACACTATCAAGTCAACCTAAGCAACCTCCTTTAAAAATCAGTTCAACACCTCCTCCTCTCAAGTCATCCACAACATTACCAAGTCAAATTACGCAACCACCTCTCAAAATCAGTCCAACCTTCTCCTATCAAAGAAAATAGTGTCATCAATGGCACACAAGCTCAAACTAATCACTTTTTCAAAGAAACTACTTCATGATGGTCCAAGAAAATTTCAAATTTTGGCCCTCACCTCACATGGTCCTATTTATATGCTTCCCCACAATGGCATGTTTTTTTCCTCAATCTTATCATGACACAATAACAAATCTCCCACAATGGCATGGTACTCTCATGTCACTACATATATCTCCATCATTAGGAACACTTGGGGGCATCACCGCTTCTTATTTTAGAATCAAATCATCTTATAATCTAATCACATCACACCTCATACACACACAAATACACTAGTATCATCATTTATCGATGACACACTCTTGTGCTATGGTTCACACTTGAATGTTGAGTGCATACTATACACATGAACCTCACACTTGCATACACAACACACACTACATCATCACACATGCATTCTCACACACTTGACCATATCACATATTTTACACATGAGACACATTCACAACAAATATCTCTACCATTACAGTCACACTACACATCACATCTCACACACATTGTTCTATACACACGACATATTTCTCTCACATCTTCTATCACACACTAGGTACATTACTCACTATACATGGTCACACTACATCTCTCTTACATCTACTTTACACATGCTGCGGTCATTACCCTATGACACACTCTAGTTCCATGGTCCATACTCAAATTCTGAGGGTATACATCTCAAATGGACCTCATCACACTCACACGTGTTTAATCAATCACTCACACTTACACTTACACTTTGTACTTTGATGATCACATATTTTTATTACACACATTCAAACCATTTCCCGATGACACACTCTTGTTTATGGTTCATTCTTGAATGTTGAGGGGGCATAATAAATGAACCTCATCTGCATACATACACATCCACTGGGGGCACATGGACTCCTATCATTCACACTTGCATTCCATTATGTCTCATCCACAACATACTTGCATATCTTGGTTGCATTTACTCTTTGCTTACTTTTTTTTACATGTTCACTTTATTACACATGATAGATAGATATCTTGTATGTCATTATCTTTATCATACACACACACATGCGTTCACTTTCCTTTCTAGTTGTGATCAGATTTATAGATCTATTACACACAACATGGATGCTTTGGTGCAATACCTATTACCAGTCCCACAATGGCTCCGGGGGCATCCACTTTCATACATTATAGGTGTTATTGTTTCATTTTGTTTCATAACACACTACTTTATCGGATTATACATGTTTTGACATACTTTTTATCTTTCTAACATGCTAATGGGTGCTTCATGTGCAACATTTGTTATGCAGGACTATTTGCTTCCATGGTTGTTTGTTACATTTTTTTTTCATTGTTTTATTTTTGTATGCTCTTTTTTTGGGGTTTTCCCTTTGTCTTGTGTGCACACTTGTCTTCTTTAGCCACTTCGGCCTTGATTTTCTTGTGACATCATGAGTGGTGTCCCATGTTTGTAACCCTTTTTTGTGGTCTACATTGTCTTCTTATGTGTTTACATTATCTTCTTACATCTTAGCTTACATATTGTCTGCTTAGCATACATTTTGTCTTCTACATGTGTGTTTGTATTTTCTTGTACTAACACTTGTCTCTAACCACTTTGTTTGTGTGTGCCTTGGTTTCTACCAAGCACATTCCCTTCCCCATGTAGGGCACAATTTCAACATAGTGGTCGGTCCTCTTTTGGGCCACATACTCCTTCAGTGATGTCGCATGCACCCCAAATGAGGGGGACATCATTTGGGTGAATCAGTCACCCCATATACAATGTCATATACACATTACACCACAACACAATACCGTACAACACAATTTTCAGTTTTAGATAGGGCTTAGAATCAAACTTGGGTCCTTAACACAGTGATGTCCTTCCTAGATGCCTATAACTAGGGGACAATTACACAATGATTGGTAGTTTAACACAGTCTACAAAACTCACACACATCGATTTTACAGGGCATACAATCCTTAGCACTTTTGTGTTGATTGAACAAATTTACACACCATATGCAGTGGTGTCCTACATTGTGGGAAGTAGTTAAAGGTTGGAGGATAACACCTAATTTTCTCCCTACACTTCTTCCATGACTTGGCGTGAGATCACCCCAAAAACTCATGACCGACACAACTAGCATGAGATCACCCAAAAACTCATTCATCTTCTACAACATCTTCATGATCCTTTCTACACCTTTTTTCTCATCACGGATCAGGTGCACATGTTCCTTTTTCACATTTTTCATTTTACATTTTTTACATACTTTTTACACATATACATGCATATTTGACTACTTGTTCATTCTTCTCTTTTACAAGTCCATCCGTATGGGAAGCGGTAGTAAACATCATCAACATCATCACAACAACAATATCAACAATGACATCAATAACATGCACATCACAACATCTACACATGCATTTCACCCTAGGTTCATTTTCATCATCACTTTTTACACTTTCTCCTCCTTAGCATCCATGCTTCACATTTTTATCACTCCACACTTTGTCTAGTCCCTCGACATGCTTTCATCATCGATCTACATGGTTATCAGGTACACATCTCTATCTACTTTATGTTACCGAGATTTCACTCACCAACATAAAGTGGGGGGAAAATGTAGACACAAAATCATGCACTTTGGGTAATTATCTAGTCTTGATTACATACTACTATTCATATGATTCCTAAGTAAGAAAAGTACTAATTAACCCATGTCTTTGGCCACCTTTCTTTGTTTACTTTATTGCCACTTTTGGTCTTACACCCTTAATTGCTGGACACCAAAGACTAGCCTTTTTATACTTTGACATTTATCATCCTGGGACCCCTAACCCCTTTGTAGCTATGATGCAAGGATGCATTACACCCTCATCCCTTTTATATGGGTGCCCTTGACCCCTTTTTACTTTGTACTCACACTTTTGGGTCCTTTCTAGCTATTTGAGCATCTTATATTTTTGGTATTCGGCCTTTTTTCAAGGTTAATTATGAAATTCAAGCAAAGGAATCATATAAATATAAAGTTATGTGATCATAATAAAGGACCAAACACTAAGCATTAGCTATCACCACCTAAGGTTGCATCCATCAAGCATCTAAGAGCTCCATTGCATCCATCTAACACCATCACAAGGGACATAAGGGCTGGTTATTCTACATACATTTCATAGGAGGGAATTTCATTCTATTCCATGCACACATCTATTACATTTATTTACATTTAGCTTACTTGCTCGCTATCAAGTTTGACACAAAAGAGCCACCTAGGGCACGTAATTCTTATTGCACACACACACATGAACTACATTGGGTCTGAGATGTAGTGCATCACTCAATTGTAAGTTCACCATTGTGATAGTTTAGGACAATCGACCCCTCATTTTTCATCTTTCTTTTTTAGGATTTGATGTTTATTTGAGGGTTTTGTAGGTTCATATTTCATTGCATGTTTCAAGCAACCTTGGCGATCTTGGTGAAACCTCATAGTGACTAAAGGTGAATCAAAATGAACACATTACGACCATTGGAGGAGGTTTCCTAAGATTTTCCGTAGACTTGGAACCCAAAATAGGCCTAGGGCACCCATGGGCTGCCCCCTATCCCTCTCAGTGCCCCACCTAGCCTATCTCTCTAGATCTACATTTTTTTTTGTGTGATGTTTCCTCCTACTCTGTTCATCTGGTCAACACCTCTTTACACTCTAGATTTTATTGTGAATTAGCTAATTACCTCTTTCTCCTCCTTACAACTAGGGTTTCATAATTTATTGCTTAGTTTACTTGAGTATCATTTTTGTACTTAATTGTATATTTATTTTACTGCTACAATAGCATCATATTAGGCATTAAATTCACATTTTAGCTTAAACAATAGAAAATGGTGAGCCTTTGAAAATGAATTCCAAACTCTATCATAATCCTTTGTAACTAAATACATTTCGTGGTAGTGTTGACTACTCCCCTATATTCTTCCTTTGTATAAGATATATAAATTGTATTCGATTCTTTCTTGACCAACTAACAGGACCCGAACCAAGAGAAAATATGTATATGGAGGTCAAGTTCCAATGATCGAGATCATTGGACCAATCAAAATATGTGAATCCATATAAATAAATATGTATACCTCTCAAGTAATGAATGTCATCGATATAAGTTACTCAAACATAGTGAAGTATTCAATTAGCTGCTTTATAATGTAGCTCATGAGGATCTTGCATGAATCTAGAAATGATGCCAATAATGAATGAAAAATATGACCTATTATGAGTTAGGTAGATCAAGCTCCCCACCAACTGGCAATAAAGGGTACAATTGAATAATGGAGTGGACAAATAAGCTACTAACTCGACTCCAAAAAGTAAGGGAGTGGGGATGGATTATAATCGGACATGTTAAACCTAGATAAAAAATCAAGGCCATAATGAGGATGAGAAATCATGATCCCCAAGTAGATTGGGTAATTTGAATCCCAAGGAAGTAGTGAAGCAAACCCAAGTTGGTCATGGAGAACTTGTTGGCTAAGTCAGTCCTTGTGAAATCAATGATGGGGAAGAGCTACCCGTAATCAACAAGTCATCGACATACTACATGAGGATAAGAATGGACTCATCTTGCCACAAAATGTAAAAATTTAAATTAGAGTGACAACTAGTGTACCCTAATGTGAGAAGAAAGGAGTCAATATTGGTATACCAAGCTTAAGGGGCTTGTTTAAGTTTGTAGATAGACTTCTCGAGTCTACAAATGAGGGAGGAACCTTGAACACAACCCGGAGGTTGTTACATATAGATTATCTAGGTCCCTATGAAGGAAGGCACTCTTAACATCCATTTGATGGACTTCCCATGTGTAGAATAAACAAAGGCTAGGGTCAGTTGAATAGAAGTCATATTTGCAATGGTAGGAAAGGTCTATGAATAGTCAACCCCAAGAACTTGGGAGAAACCCTTAACTACGAGTTTTTCTTTATACTTTTGATGTTCCCATGGAACCACACTTGGTTCGATATATCCACCTATACCAAACCATTTTTCTTCCCTTAGGAAGAGGAGTGAGATCCCAAGTATAATTCTTCATGAGAGAGGAATATTCCTCTTCCATAGCAGAATCCCACTCAAGAATCTCAAGAATTTGCTACCAAGAGACTATAGATCAAAAGTGGAGGAGAAGAAGGTGTGGGGATTAGAAAAATGTGAATGATTTTTTCTCTCATTGAAATATGCCCTATCCAATCTTCAACACTCTATAAAGTTTTCGTATCCCAAAGAGAGTCGGGGAAGAGAGTCAAGCTCAAAATCTTTTAAATCATCACTATAGTGAGATGGAACATAGTCCTCTTCATTAATACTATCGGTTTCAGAGATTCTCAAGTATGAGTAGCATAGGGATCAAGAACGGGAGGCTCAACAATATCATCGAAGAGTTGAATCAAAGTCATAGAGGGGTAGAAGGACCTTACTGTGCAGAGAAGTGGAAGAAGAAGACGATTCTTCAAATTTCATACTTCTCTTGATATAAATCTGATGAGTGGTGGGATTCAATATTCTATAACCCTTCACACCTTTGGGATACCCAAAAAAGATACAAGGTTTGGATTGTGGTTCCAAGGCCTTACGTTTCACTTTAGGTATTCGAGTGATGGAAGTTTAATCAAGGCATGAAAGTGCTCAAAATTAGGTTTGCATCCATACGAAGCCTTAGAGGATGTCATCCCTTTTAATTTTTAGTGAAAATGTGGTTATAAATGTAACAAGCAAAATTCATGACTTCAACCTAATATTGCGGATGAAGGTATTTAGAATGAATCATACAATTGGTCGTTTCCTTAAGATTTTTTATTATTTATTTAGAATACAACTCCATTTTATAAAGGGTTGTAAATAATCGACGTTGTAAGTAAATCTATTCGAGACATGTAGAAATCATTGAAATTATTCCTCATATACTCACCTCCATTGTCAGTTCTAAGAACCTTGATAGACCTTTCAACTTGTTTCTCAACGAGATCCTTGAAGTCTTAAAAGTGATTGAAAACTTCATATTTTTGTTTGAGAAAGTAAACCCATGTATAACATGAAAAGTCATCAATGAAGGTAAGTATATAAATATTCCTAGTGAATGAAGGAGACGTAAAGGGGGCAGAAATGTCACTATCAAAAAGATCAAGGGATGAGAAGCTCTCCAAGATTTTCCCATGTCAAATTTTTCTTTGGGGTTCTTCCTAAGGGTACAACCCTCACAAAGACCCTTTGAAAATTTGACTCGAGGCAACCCGTTGACCATCTCATGTTGGCTTAATTGTTCAAGGTAACGATATTTTAAGTTGCTAAAATTCTCATGTCATATATTACTAACCTCATCTATGTGAGTAAGTAAGGCAGTGGGAGAAGAGTCAAGAGAAAAGTGGGAAAATGTGTATAACCGGGATTGGCAATCCACAATTCCCTCAACCATTGTAGAGTCACCGTGAATCTCCCTAATGATCACCGAGTTACTTGGGTAAATTCCAATCACATTCCCTCACAGATATGGATGATTTGGTAAACTGATAGGAGGTTGGTAGAGATATTAGGAACACTTATAAATTTGTTAAAGGTTCCACCATCTACTTCTACCGATCCACTACCAAAAACAGACATAGATGTGTCATCACCCAATGTGATTTGGGACATACCACATGGTTCAATGTTGAAAAAATCAACATGTGAAGAACCCATGTGGTATGAGGCACTAGAATCTATAACCCATTTTGATGACAAAGGAACTCTTTCTACAAGGGATTTCCTTTCTTCTTCTTAGATTTGGATTCCTTTTCCTTAGAAGACTTAGGTTTCAGAGCATTTTTCTTCATAAACTTAGGAACACATATATTATATTTCTCAATTAAATGACTTAGGTGGTCAATATGTTTTCTCATGCATTGATTCTCTTCATCTCCCGAATTCTTGCAATATGAACACATACAATTGTCATTTTTGGTATAGGCTCGTAAGTAGAAGTGTTTGTGTTGGGTTTGGATTTGGGTGGTCTTAGTTTCATTGTTAGGTTGGTATTTTTATTTGATTTTTCTTTTGTTTCTTATCCCTTCCTTTACCATTTACTTGTTATAAGGGTATGTGACATGGAATTGATTGATCCTATTTGAATCAACTTTTCCTATTCTCGAATAATTTGGGATGAAAAGTTGTCAAATGAGGGCATCTTCCAAGTAGCCCCTTAAGTTTCTTTTGTGGCATGAAAGTTAGAAACAAAGAAAAATTATTTGGTGCCAAGATTAGATAATGGATAAGATCAATTGGGCATCATTTTTATCAACTCCACATTCTTTCGACAATAGTCTAGTGTGAACAACTTTGGAGAAGAAGGCATGTAGGTTATCAAAGTTACTAGAGGTTAAACCTATAAGTTCATTCTCTAACTCATGAGGTCTCATATCATATTGTTTTATAAACATGTCATCAAGGGTTTCCAGGATCCATCAGGTGTTATGGAAGAGTCAATGTGAAAGAGAAGGTTGGGAGAAATGAACATACAAAGAAGACCCAAGGATTCATCACATTGGTTGAACTATTTATATTTCTCAGGTTTAGCGGTTGGTTCTTTCTCCACTCCCTTAGTGATTTGGTATAACCCTTTATCCCATTGTGTTATTATCATCTTGGATTCCATTCAAATAAGTTAAATGGTGTGAGTAAAAGAATGTTGCTTAGCATCCATCATGAGGAGAAAGAAATTAAAAATGAGGAAAGAAAGGAAATGCACTCACACCCAAAAATAATATTTTTATCCCCCATGTTTGTGGCACTTTATATTTTAGTGTGTTGATTACAATCTAATGTGTCGTGTGATGTGAAATATCTTGCCACTCACCTTGCAATTGGTGTAAAAATGCACAAGTTTGCGAGACCACAATAAGTTTCAGTCATGCCTAACGAGATGACACCATAGTAAACAAAATAAATAAATTCAAAAACAAGCAAAAAGGAAAAATAGGTTCTGTGTGAGAAAACGTGTCTCATGTCGTAGTTGGGGCTCCCTTTCGAAAGGGTTTGGTAGATGTGATCACTAACCCGTAAGCAATAATAAGAGAACTAGTACAATAAGAGGACAAAAATGGCCTGAAAAATCCCAATAACCCTAATTTAAGACAAAAGAGATGGTATTTTTTAATTTAATTATTTTTTGATTAATTAGTTCCTAAATATTTTTAACCTAATTAATATTATATTAAAAATTAAATTAATCAAGAAAAAAATTAAAAAAATTACCTTTTAGTTAAGCGAGTCATCCCATCTCGTAGAGCTAAGAAATGGGAAAGATAGATTGTGATGTCAAGTTGAACGGGAAAGTGATGAGCCAATCGATTTAGCCGACAATTATGTTCACTAAAGTGCGAGGGTGAGATACGTGTTGGTTCCAAGTTGATAGGGTCTCAACGTGGTGTGTCAATAGTTTGCGATTAGTGATGATCATGGAAGAAATAGTGTGGCAGAGGTTTGGGGAAATGATTCGATGCGGTGAGTCAAATGATGAGGAAAAGGTCTATAGGAACCAACAAGTTGGTTGGGATGAGTTGGGGCTTAAAGGATCCAAGCTCGAGAACAACTCAAGTTTATAGGGACACAACGAGACAATGAGATAGTAATGCACAAAGTAGTTGAGACCAAGGCTTGGGTGGGTTTTTACGATATGGGAGCCGAGAGAAAACTTGGATGGAGTGCAAGGTGATAGGAATGCACACCAAGGAAATGAGTTAGATGAGCGATATGACATAGGTGTGTTTGAATGATTTTTTGGCAAGGAAAATGCATAGAGCTAGCTCAATGGTGAATCAAGAGCTCGAGAGGTAAACAAAGTGAGTTCATGGTCATTGCAAAGCATATAGAAAATAAAATAGAGACAAGTGAGATTGGGAGGCTTAGGGGAATGCAATAAGGGTTTGATTTTGTGAGGAGAAGAGAATCGCAAAGTGTTATGAGCCCGATGAAGGCGAGGTGAGTTGGGTCAGCTTGGTAACTAGCTCGACAAGTAGGGCCGAGTTGGTCCAAGCACCAACTTCAAAACCAAAACATGAACCTGAAACCTACATTTTTTTTTAATTTTTCTGTTGTATTCCATACCTAAAAACACACCAAGACACACAAAACCAAGAAAAATACCTTCTAATACACAAAATGACCAAAAATAATAAAATCTAGCACATTTTCTGTCACGGTTCAAAACTTGTGCTAGGAGAGAAAAATAAATACAAAACACAGAGTAGTATGCAAGTAGAAATGTGAGTGAAACAATTATCTAAATCAAGTTATGATACCATGAAAGAGGGCTTAAAAATATCAAATAACCACGTGCACATCGACAGAGCTATACTCAAACATAACATGAAATTTCTCCAAGTAATTAGAAATGAAAACATGAACTCAAGGAAATTTTGAATGCAATTAGAAAAATGGTCTACTCATTCTCATAGATCAAAAAGAGGGTACATATTGGGAGTGTTGTGTAACTCCCATTCCTGGACGATCATACCTCCATGCGAGAGAAAGGAGTTACAATTCACAAATAGAATGCAAGTCCTGTATGACACCTATGAAAACTATGTCATTGAAAAATTCTATGACGAGATCTTTCATATGTCATATAATTCCTAAAATACCTATGACCCACCTAAGTGAGATGACTCGCCATGTGTGAAGTGGATAATTCCCGATAAACTAACACAAGGAAAAAATAAATCCTCACATGAACATTAGCTTGCTTATATAGAGTTCTAAAGATGAATTATCGAAGAAAGGATGACCTAGAGGGAGTAAAGGACCCATCGAAGAATGTGGAATTTAAAGCGAAGATGGAGGATATGCCAATGCAAAATTTACATATAGGTTAGGAATAAATATAGTATCCTAATTGAATTGTATGGCCTTGACCAAGGATGGAAAACATCCTAAATGAAGTTTTCATCCTATCATGATGACTTAGTATGTGGAATTTTATATTATGCTCTCAGGATGTGTTGGCATATAATTGTGAAAGGATAACAAAGCTAGACAAGATACCTCAGAAAGTGATAAGTGGGAATGAAAAGGTTATTTTTATCTTAGTAAGAGTGCATTGTCAAAACCTACATTGTTAAAGAGTGAATTACCAAGTTTGAGTGTCTATAGAGCCTCTATTTTTAAAGATAAAAAGAGAAAAATATTGTATCCCTATTGAATAATACCTAATTTATGAAAACATTTGTGTATGAATTACGTAAAAAAGTGTTTTTCATTGTTAATAATATTTTGTTTTATCTATATGATAAAAATTTGATAGACTAGATGATAGGAAGTTGACAAACAATCATTATTTATATTTTGGTAGGCTTCGTTATTTGACTATGAAAAAATTCTAGCAAATATTCTTATAACAAATTCTAACATAGGTTCGATGATACCTCTCTTAGAAACTAATTCTATAAATCAAAAAATTAATAATATCTAAAATTAATATTATGCATAAATAATAAATACTTATCTATATATCATATTTTCTTCAATAAAATTTAATAATGGATAATGTTATTGTCTTTCTTATTCTCTTATGTGTTTTCATATTTGAACAAGCTTTGAGCCTTCATTTATATGAAATCATTTTGGAGTATTAATATTCATTCATTTTAAGGATAATTTAGATTTTCCATTTCATTGAGAAATTATAAGACATTCTTTTTTAACTTTGCTACACCCAAAATCAATTATATATTGTAATTTTATCAATTCTTCAACTTTAAAACTATAAAAATTGATTAAAAAGTGCACTTTTATATATATATATATATATATATAAACAACAGAAATATAATGTTGATTATATAAAATCGGGTGGAGAAAGTCACACCCTATAATGCCAATCACATTGAGTCAGATAGGCCTTGAGAAAGAGGCCATATTACATCAAAACCACTATAAAAGTGTGAACATCAATTTAAAAAGAGTGAACAAAATAAGGAGCTAGAAAACTAAGTCGTAGCTGCAAAACATGACAGATGAAGGACGAGGCGGGGCTGTCACGTTTATTATCCTAGCCATAACCAGAGTGAATCGAATCTAGGATGGGCTCCCATCCACTTTATTCTTGTTGTTGTTTTTTTTTGCTCAATATTTTCAGAATATGGCCAAGAGGGAGAAATGGTAAGAGCCAACTATGGGAATTTAACCTACTAAGGGGAATTACAACTAGTGCCACTAAAATCACCAAGCCAACCAAATACCCCACCATAAGCAAGGAAAGGGGGATGAGAGTGATGAGACCACCAACGATAAGGAGAAGTTCCCCCATACACTGTCTATGAAACTTATAGGTCTACTTGCTTTCCCTCCAACTACATCTACAGACACTAGGTATAAAAGAACCCATTAGTGCTTCACCCACCACTGTGTATACACTAGGTATACCCCACATCATCATCTCTACCCACTACTATATGTGGATCTCAATCCTCTGCTCAAAGCATCTATAAATGAGCTCTAGTGGGCCCGAAATAGCTCTTACTCTCCTCACCGCTCGTACTAATCTATACCATATATATAAATCTTGGGAACATCATGGGAAAGGCCAAGCTATCTCGACACTCACTCCCACTGAAATAGCTCTGTAACCCCGGGAACCTATCTTCTAAACCACATGGTGTGATGAATGCACTACAACTCTATATCATCTTCTACCCACCTTCCATAGTCCTCTATAAGGTCTCCAAATAATGGCCCCATGCCTATTCCAATTAGACATGGCCCTATATGTGGTAGTATCAAATCATCGACACCTTAGAACCACCCATCGAGGTGTAGATTTTTTTGGCCAACCCCAATTTTCCCTCATCCCACCCAATGGTTTCCCTATATAAATTTTCTCATACACCCACACATGCAATAAAGTAGTGGCTCATATACTACCTCCATGATCCTCTCAGATAAATTGATACAAATCTCTATATAAGCATGCCAATACACAATGACTCCACATATACACCGTGATATGCTCCTTAATACTCCTACAAATTTCAAACATCCTATATGAAATTAACACCCCACCTCATTCAATTGTCACATTCGATGCCAATATCACTCCAATTAACATCCACAATTGCGGAACACTTGATCTAATAATGTCATCCGACATGATAGATGAGTCTCGCACTTGCCTATTTACTTCCAAAATATTGTCTAACATCCCTCTCGTTTTTAATTTTTGTATCTCCTAGGGTAATATCCTATATCCTCTCCCCAACCATTGGAAATATAATAATCCTATATACACCCTCTAGTGTCACCTTCATCTTTGTTGTAGGTAACAAAATGTACAGTGTCCTCACACCATCTCTCACACAAGGCACTCATCAAATGCATATTATAGGGCACCTCCCCAATGCAACAATGTGTTGTAATCCATCATGGTCCAAAACATCTCACTCCTCCTCCTCTAAGCCCAATTTCAGAAATGTAGACAAATTCCCACCTCCACGAAACTCCCGAGTGTATATCTCTACACAACACAAAAACGATAGAAAATGAAATATTAATACTCATATAATGAATCAAACTCAAAATATAATATATTAGAAACACTTGGACATGAGTTCCCAACTCCTTGGACACTAACGCCCAAAGATGGGACTCTAGCGCTTAGATCCGTATGGTCCTATCTAAAGGAAAGAACCAACCTTGATGGCACTGTCTTGGAGAGAAATGCCCAAAAATAAAAAATTACAAAAATGCTAAAATTTACTAAATATTTATCTATTTTCCTAATATTATATGTAAATGCATCACTTACTAATCTATCTATTCCATGTGTTGACATGACCTATATCACCCTCTCAAACCTCTCATAACAACCTCTCATGAAAATGCCATTTTCTCATAACAAGAAGTCCCTCCTCTTTAATGGGAGAGGTTCCCTTATTCAGAAACGAACCTATTTACACATATACAAAACATGATTTTCTTATGGAACTTGGATATTTATGAAAGTGTTTTCTATAAGGATCATCAATTACAAAAGGACTCGAGGAATGAGAAACGAGAATGAGCGAAAGGCACCATTTAGAATTATAGATGTGCAATAATTTTTTATGCATGCGAAGGTACAAAGTGAATTGAAACAAGATCATTTGTATCATACTAATAAGATGAAATTTGAAAGACACAAAGTTCTATCAATAACATCTGCAAGAATACAAAGCTTCTTAATACAATATAGACAAATGATCTTAACAAGATTAAATGAAAAGCTTAGGATAAAAGAGATCAGATAGACGAAGAATGAAAAGCCCTTCTGTATTGATTTCTTTATGATTTATTTACACTTTCAGAAAATAAGCCAAGTTCTTCCTCCTTCAAAATGGTGAGGAGAGGCCATTATATAGTTTACAATTCAGTTACTCTCAGTAACTACTTCTTTTAACTAAAGATTAGTTAAGGATTGCCAATCGTAATACCTCAACTTATTACAATAAATGAGAAAAAGAATTGGAAGAGAAGAGAGGAATAAGGAGAAGAAGACAGTGCTTATGATCTGGGAGGGACCCATCGACTTCAAAATCCGCATGTCTTTGCCTGGCCGAATCTCTTCAATGCCTCGGCTATGTCTACGCCACGTGTATATTGGTCAATTCACTCAATTAGGGTTGAAATGAGCTCCGCATGAAAGCATCTTGATATCGCATTTGTACGCAGATTAGGAAACCACCAAAGTGAAAGCCAAACCGCTGTCATGAATCATCTCGTGCGCATTGGCGTAGGGTTTGTGTCTGTCATCCTCTACCAAAAATCACTAAAGTCAAGATGGCGAACTTCACTGTGCCCCCGATATCAGAACGCACAGGACTCAGTGGTGAGATTTGTTCTTTGCCCCCAAATTTGATCTTCATGTTGGTAGTAATTTGGAGGGAGAAGCTGCAAGCTAGACTTGGGAAGGAATTACGAGAGAAAATGGATACGCGTAGGGAATTTAGATTGCAAAGGTTCGAGCAAAAGATAGCAGAAAGCAAAGGTGCGAAAACGCATAGGGGTTCACTTGTTATATAGCCGTTTAGGAGAGAGAAAGGCAATGAATGCACATTTAATACATACCTACTAATTTGAAAAGCAAGGTATTCGGGTAGAGCGGGAAAAATTAGCACGAATGGCACTTTGGTTCATTTGGGACATGTGGGATGCGAAAGCTGGCATAGGAAAATGACTGTCTGGCTCGGCCGATTCTGGAGAAGCGGGGAAAAGATGCACAAATGCTCTTGGAACACGTGGGACAAAAGTACGCGAAGCACGTGGCTCGGCCCGAGTCGGGCAAAGCGGGAAAGGACCACAAATTCTCTTGGAACACGCGGGCCAAAAGTACACGAAGTCTTACAGCATGCTGGCTCACTGCCGACCTCGGACGCGAAAATGGAACAATTGTCCGAAGCGAACTTGGGACATTTGGGACAAAAGTTCGACGGGCCCAAAAGAATAGACTTCGGGTGAACTGCCGATCGGGAACAGAGGGCCCAATTGAACTTGGGACACATGGGACAAAAATGTCCGACAGGCGAAAAACACACAAAATGACCCAAAAACGCAGAAATTTCTCAATTTCTTTGGCATTTCACATTATCAAGACAATGTGAGAAAACACTTAAACTCAAAATTTTAAATATTCACTTTCTTAAAAGCAGGGAATTTTGAGTGGACAACAACCGCTCCTTTGGGGATGACTTGGCATAAATTCAAGGAATAAGACAAGGTAAGAACTTAGACAAACTCTCGAGGAAGTAGACTAAGTACCTTATCCATTAGGCGGCGGAAACATCGAATCAAACCAATACTGAAGGACAACACACGAAACAAAGGAAAGAAAAACAAAATGCATGCAGACAGTATATACAAAGGACTCCACTAATCACCTATGGCTTGAACAATTTCAGGCACCGCCCACTTTATAAGGAAGTGGGAGAGAAGAACCATCCATATAATCAAGGTAAAAGAGAATTCTTACCTGCATGAGGTGCACGATCTTGAAAGGTCAGGAGCGAAAGAGAATCAAACTTGCCATGGCTGCCATCGAGGTTCATGTGCCTTTATTCCACAACAAAGCGGTGTGTCTCCCGACTTGGAAATCTCTCGAACTTGGCTTTGTGACTTAACTTCAGATTTCTTGAAAAATGGTGTTGATTTATTTTGATTGTAGATTACTTCGCTTTTGTTTAAAAGGCTTAATTCCGAGGCTGGGGAAAGGAATAAAATGCTTGCATCTCTTTGGTTGGAAAGCTTTTAAATCTTCATAAGAGAAAGTAAGAAATATCCTATACCTCTTATAATGTATCAATTTCTTTCTTCCTCTCATCTACCGTGCAACATT
>CM031236.1:45746418-46048506 GCA_018340775.1 Taxus wallichiana var. yunnanensis
GTTCACTTCGTTTCAATTTACGTATTGCCATCATTGATATTGTTGGTCATGGCCATATTTTGGCTTATACTTTGTGGATTCTTGTTGTATGTAAGCAGAAGATTTTCCCAGCATGATTTTGGCTTTGAATCTAGTTAATATTGATGTCACCTGTCGGAAGACTTGAGTATGAGTTGGTGAACATGCTCATATTTATCTTCTCTCACATTTATGGATTTGAAAGATTCCTACGATTTAGATAACAAAATATATAGATTCAGGTGGAAACATGTTCGATATATCTAATTTTGAATTTTCGTTTGTTGTTGTTAATAGTATGCAAAATATGGATTCTTATAAGAATCATTTGAGCCTTTATTTTATTGTAATTAATTTACAAAATTTTTGTATCCACACATGATAACTTTACATTTTTTTATAAGACCCTCCCTATATTTGGGCATTTATTTATAGTAACAATCACATATAGTTACAATTAGGGTGCTACATTATTACACTAAAAATGGTTTGTGAATTTACACCTGATATTTTTACTGATTGTAAGCACTTTCCATAGATTTGGGATGCAATAGTTGTATCTAGCTTGATTTGATTCTGTATTCCCCGTTTCACATTGATGAATATTTTTATCTTCGCCTTGTGAAGTAGATTTATCTTATGGAGTTTTAGAGATTTAGTTAAATCTCACCTTTTTATAAGATTCGTGTTTGTTTACTTATGTTGGCGAGAAAATTTGTCGTGTGGACAAACTTGTGGATTTCTTGCCAACGCCCTAAATTCATAAGTCCCTAGCTCTACTAGTGCAGTTTTTGCTGTATGTGCATACGCGTGAAAAGGTAGATTTATGTGGTGGCCTTTCAAATCGAGGGATCCAATAGGGCACTCCACACCGACCTTGCGGAAAAGCTAGCAATATCTTGCTAGGGAAGTCTTCGTCTGTAGAGTGGGAAAGGGGAGTGAGAAAAGAGGTAAGAGAACTAATGTTGTAGGTAGAAAATTAGATTCCTTCACGCACTAGTTAGAAACTTCAACACATGCATTCATGAGAAGAAACAACCCTGCAAATAGCAACAAGACCAAATAGAATTTGATGAACACAAAGTATCATGAAACCCCTTAGTCAAAGAAAGCTAGAAACTCCTTCTTCCCATATATTGATTGTAGACAAAAGTTGTACATAGTGGAGAAATGGAAGAAATTGAGAAGGGGAATAGAAGAAAATGGCTATCTCCTTTGTTCTCTCAAGGTGAAATATACTCTTGAGTTTACAAGATCAATCACCAACCCTTTGCAATGGGAATGGCGTTGTTAAATTTATAGTAATGAGAGGTGAATTATCATCTTCCTCATGACCTCTCCATATGCCTTAATATGACTTAAGACCTGCTTCATATTCCACTTTAAATATTTAAGTCCCTTTTATAATAAAGGTGACTTAATTTACATTATATTTCTAAAGTCACTTTTAAGTGAATTAAAGTCATATCAAAAGTGCAACCCCAGTGAAGAATTAGAACATTTGAAAGTGAGAGAAATTTGGGGGAAGAGGAGAGATAAAAAGAGAGAGAAGAAGAAGAGTAGATGTCGCCCGATGAAGTCCGTTGATCCTCGTTGATGGAAAGCTCCAAATGCGGTGAAACTCTAAATCTTGAACTCCTTGCACACTTTGGAAACTCCTCCAAATTAGCTCTCGAACGCTCACCAGTTGAATGAACTAAGGTGGATCTCAAATTCCCCTATGAAAAATGGCTAGGATGCTCTGAACAATGATGTCCCCCGAGTGATTAGCCTTGTACATCCCATTGCAGCTGAACTTCTTTTGAGTGTAACTTACTATTTTTAGTAAGTGTGAAAAAAGTAACTCCTCGATCCTTAGTGAGTGTTGTAACTTAATTCCCCTTTCTCCTATGTTCCTCACTTCTTTGGATTGAATTTCTTTTTTTTTTTTATCGTGTCTTGAGGGCCCACTTACCATTTTTAAAAAGTGCCAAAATTTTTTTGTTACGGTGAATTCTCAAATATAGTGCACCTCTCGATATCTTCATCTCCTTCACAGTTCTTTTATTAATGACTTTCCCGAAATAGCGGTTCTATGTAGTAGACCTCCGCTATTTTTGAAAAGTTGGCCTTTGGGAGTCAGTTGATGTGGAATGAAGTTTTTTTGATATGGGTTTTTTCCCGATATCATCCCTTTGAAATTTTGGTCCGCCCTCAATAATCCGGGGAGATTTTTAATTTTTAATTTTCAGACCTAGTAGTGCTTAAGCGTACGGAAGCCATTAATGAAATCAAAATTGCAGGTATGGTTTTCTCTTCCATTTGCAAAGAAAATTATATTTTTGATGTGTGTTTTTTTCTTACGGTGCTTCACGTGTAATCTTACTTGATTCGGCAATGGACCAGGTTTGACGGAAATCCCACTTCTTTCTTCGAACCCAGAGACGGAAAGGAGGAGATTTCTTCATTGTGGATGCTCTATCGCACATGGGGGACTTTGAAGGTGTCTTCTTGATGGCATTGGAATGAGCAGAAAAATATATCTTGATGTTTCATGCATCTGTTTGGGAGATTTCTTTAACTTCTCATTTCATGGCTATGGAGTTTTCTCCATTTTCTCCTTCTCGTGCTCCATGCTTCTCCTTCGTGTTTGATGAGGATTCCTTACGAGACATGCACATCACTATGGGGAATGTGTTTTATTTCTTTGGTTGAGAAGTTTTGAGCATTTTCAATGGTGGAGTGATGGAAGAATGTTGCGGAGGAAGTATGGAGGAATGAAGTGCACATATAAGCCCCATTAGAAGTTAGAGAGCGGGAAAAAGCGGCACTTGGAATTTTTTAAATAGATATGCTCGGGTAGGACTTGGGTGCATTTCCATGCTTGATGTCCCTAACCTCGGGGATAGAGGGACATCAATTTCCACAATGAGCAAGATGGTGACACGTGGCACTAGATCCAACGGCGAGGAATGAAGGAGGAAAAGGCTGATTTAAAGCATTGGGAGGCTGAAAGGAGGTCACATGGGTGTCAAATGACTTCCTATGGGGGATGGGTGAATTTTCAATGTTTTACGTCCCCCACCTCAGGTGCATAAGGGAAATAAAATTCCACGGTGGTCAAGAGCATGACATGTGGCACCTAATCCGTCACAACAATGCAGAATGCACACTCCAAATAAGCACTGAGGGCTGAAAATTTGAGCTGCGTCGCGTGAGTGTCCAGACTCCCTATGGGGGTTGGGTGCATTTTTAAGGTCTGATTTCCCCACCTTAGGTGCATAAGGGACATCATTTGATTTGTGTATTGTTCTCAAACTCTTCACTTTCTTGGAAATCGCCACCTTCTTGTTCAAGCTCTTCTTCTTTCTTGAAATCTACAATTTACATTCACGGTGGGGCCTCCCAAGGCAAGTCTTTGGGGTGTTCTGAAATATGATTTCTATTACTTCTCTAAGAATAAACTCATTCAAATAATTCCCTTTTCAAAGAGGCCATCTCATTCGCCAACTTTTGCAGCGATGGATTAGTTCTCTCATCTTCGTGGATGTTGGGCCTTTCCTTTGATGGATTCTTGATCTTTCCGGAGGAGGATGAGATCATCATCCAATTGATAGCCCTCAACTTTGTGCTTCTACAATGTTCCTTGGTTGAACTCTTCGATAGGAGAAATCCTACCTCCCATGGTCATTTGCGAGTTTATGAAGAATCTTTTGATATTGTTTTGAGAGGGGTGAATCTTCTTCCTGGTATCTATGGCAAACGAGGTTCAAAACAAGCCATGAAGTATCTCATCGTTTCACTTTCTCCTTTCTTCATTTGAGCCAATTTCACCAAGAGGTCTTGACAATCTTCAATTGATTTAAATCTTTCCTTGAAGGCAGCCTTGATGTCATCCTAACCAGTGATGGATCGGGAAGGTAGGAGGTAGAACCATTCTATTGCTTTTTCTTGGAGGGACTCCACGAACAATCTTACAGCAACATATTCATACTGGACACCAAGAATTCCACATGATATCTTGAAAGTAGCAATGTGTGTGTTATCACCTTTGAAATTTGGAAAGTTCTTGTGGGAACCCATTAGTAGATCATGGAGAGGTGGTTCAAGAGTAAGCGGGCCCGTATTCCTTCCCCATGGAACAATGGGTTGAGGTAGTTCTTCTTCATCTGCCATTATCGTTTCTACTTCTGCTCTTGCTTCTATGAATTCTTCTTCAAATTCTTCTTCTTTTGGGAGCTCAATGCTCAATGGTGGTTGAAAAATGGGAGAATTTGAAGGTGGAGTATCCACAGGAGTTTTGATAGGATTTCCCAGTGAACTTCATGAAGATTCAGATGGAGAGGAGGCTTGAGAGAAGAAGTATGGGTTATCTCTAATTCGTTCTTGCTGATTTTGTGAAGCCTTGAAATTGAAATCATCAACACCTCTCGACCTAATCAACCTAGTGTGTCTTCCTTCACCTGGCTTTTGAAATTATTGAAGTGGGAATATGAAAAGACACGTGCGAAATCACCAAGCAGTAGCCTTCAACAAAGGACTTTCATGAAATCCTTTTTTTATATTTGATTTTATTTTTGAATTTTAGGACCTTACAAATCGTATTTTGGGTGTAGATCTCATTAAATATGCCCCCATGGTGGGTCTGCAAAAATTGTTGGTGAGAAAATTTGTCATGTGGACAAACTTGTGGATTTCTTGCCAATGCTCTGGGAATATAAGTCCCTCTACTTAACCGGTGCAACTTCCATATGTGCATGCGCATGAAAAGGTGGATTTACTGTGGTGGCCTTTCGACTGAGGATCCAACAGGGGCACTCCACTGACCCTGCGGAAAAGCTAACAATCTCTTGCTAGGGAAGTCTTCATTTGTAGAGCAGGAAAGGGGAGTGAGAAAAGAGGTAAGAGAACTAATGATGCGGGTAGAACATCAGATTCCTTCATGCACTAGTTATAAACTTCAACACATGCATTCATGAGAATTGACATCTCGAGTTCTTCTTATAGTTTTTTTCTCCATGTACATTATCTTGCAATATGCCCAAATTGATTACACTTGAAACAAACAATAGAACCCTTACCTTTAGGAGCTTCATCTTCCCATTATTGTCTAAGTGGCACATTATGACATTATCTAACAATATGACATTTCTTATGGTAGTTATATCATATTTTATCCTTTAGATGATATGAATGACAACTTCTCCTATTAATCCATGGAAAGGATTCATTGATTGTCCTTCTACGTATTCCTTAGCTCTATGACCAAATATATTACATGAATAACACACACCATTGAACTTACTTGAGAATTTCATTGTATTGGGTTGTCTAATAACATTTTTGTGAATATCGACATATTCCTTGGCTTGACGTGTCCATGAATTGATTCAACATGTTTTTCATCCTTCATTGATTCTTATTTGAAACCCAAACCGGTTTTAACACTAGAGGGTCTTTGACAACTTAGCAAAACATCAAGATTACTAGAGATCTTCTCAAACCTTTGATGCATCTTCATTTTTCTTGATGCCTACTCTAATTCTCATCAGTAATGACTCTACATCCATAATAAAATTGATGCATTCATCCTCCTTATCATTAAGACTAGTAGTGATCATACCAACATGAGTTTTCAACTGACTATATTCCTTTTCTTTGGCCTTGCGCTCCTTAATATTTTTTTCTCAGCTTTTGATTCTCCTTCCTTATGAGTTGTAGGGATTACTATGGCACCAAAATCTTAACTTCAATAAAGACTATAGCCTCTTCCTTATTTGAGAAATCTCTATCTTCCTGGTCCATTCCTTTTGCTCTTCGACAACTTAATCTAATATTAGAACTGATATCTTCTTCATACAAGTAATCCAACTTATCCCATAAGGCCTTGGCTGAATCACACTCTATTACCATGGCATATACAGATTCCTCCAATCCACTTACAATAACATCTTTAGTTATTTTTTCCATGGGGTCTGATGAATTAGTATAGTCAACATCAACATCATACCCAAGAGAACTTAGGTAGACCTTCATTATAAATTTCCAAAGGGCATAATTGGTTCCATTAAACACACAACCATGATATGAAAAGAGCTATTCTCTCATTTGATCAAAAAAAAACTTGTTCTTCAAGAGAATGTCCTTTAAGTAGTCAAACTTTCTTCAAAAAGGACCTATATCAGATACCAATTGTTAAAAGCATAGAGACTATGGGCTGAATCAATCTTACAAAACATTCATTTAATTTTCCATTTCTTACAACATCATCATAACAACCATTCAACGTGTGCATATTCAATTATGAACTTATTAGGTGTCCAACATCCATTCATAAGAACATGAAACAAAAGAGAGAAAACATGAACACTATATGTAAAGTGAGAAACCCTAAAGTGTAAGAAAACCCATTGAAAATTTTGAATATATTACTCAATCCAAAATACTCACGTGAATATTACACATCACACAAGATTTTTTAGTGAAGCACCCACTTCACAAGGAACACCCACCCCTATTTAGTATATCACCCACTATACAAGGAGGCTACAACCCCCAAGATGACTAAGCACCCACTCAACCACCTGATGAATATGACCACTTAAGTATTGTTTCCCTTACAATATTGTGATAAAAATTCAGCTCCATACACATCAAACCCTCTCAAACAAGTTCTTCTCCTACTTCTCTCATACACACACCTTCACATGATTATTAGGTCAAATGACCTTAAAACATATTTATCTACTCTTCTAAACCATTCATGCCTCTTCTCAGATCCTCCCTTGACCCCTTACAACTCTCCTTTCACTTCTTCTAGCTCGCTCACATCCTCATCAACTATACCAATTCAAATGATCAAATACATTCACTTTATATACATGACACAACTCATAAAAAATCTATGTTGGCCATGATAAGGTGGGTCTTATCAACATAACAAACACATACATACTCATATAAAATCATATGAGATGACCATAAAGATCGGAATTAGACCAAGACACACAACAAACACAACTAGGCCTAAAGCAAGCTCTTTCTCTCCAATGAATGCAATATGAAATCCAAGGGAACAAACCAGATCCATCATGCCTCCAAAATCTTCACACATGTCAAGGAAATCCTATCAACACCTTCCAAAGGATCAAGAACCTCTGCATCATCCATTTTCTCCATGATGAACCACCGAGTAGGACTATTTCCTACTCAATCTGAGCACCTCCAGCAGACTAGTCTTCAAAAATGAAGACCAAGTTTCCAAAATCTCCTCAACCATGGAATGCAACCACTCATTTGAAATCCAATAACCTATGGAACATTATAAACCATGATAGAATTCATGAATCATCCCATAGAGCCATCAAAACATATTTGTCCTTCAAGCTACTTGAACTTCCTAAAACCAGTTTTGAGGAATCAATCTCTAAACACCTTAAATGAAACTTCCAATCTTTACCAAATTATGGAATACATCACCAGATATTCCACCAATATGCTCAAACACACACAAGTCTATGTCAATGGGAGAAAAATAACCAAGCACACTTGTTTCAACACACCTTATTGAGAAGCATAATAGGGCTGAATAGGCCATTAGAGCTTAAGCCAAAATACATATTTCTTAATCACTACAAGACATCAAAAAAAATCATATGAGACTCCTACATGTTATCCATGACCATCTAATTCAGATACAACATGCAAAACAACTCAGCTCAACTCAAACCATCATGACTAGTTTTGCACTTTCTAGCCCTTTAGTGATAGGGCAACTTTGGAGACTGCTATTAAAAAATTTTCTCCACCGAACCTACCTGAAAATTTTCATGGACATCTAGCACACTTCCAAGGTATTTGGAACAATTCAATTCTCATCATGAAACTTCCATCTTAGACCTGAAATAGCAAATCTCCATAAAAAAGGTTTTTCTCCATCTTGCTGAAACACCTAACATGAAACCATCACCAACATGATCCTTGAAGATTATTATTCATACTTAATACATAAAATTTTCATGCACAATCCATTTTGAGCCCAAACAATTCATCTTTCCTCCATCACTTTAGAACTAGGGTTTTAGACCACATTTGCTTCTTAATGATTGTTCATAAAGACCAAATCAATTTGTTATTTTCGAAAAATACTCTTAGATCCATGCCAAAACATACCTAAAAGCCTCAGGGTCCCATGAAAATATCACACGTGTGGGTGAGCATTCAAAGTTCACCATCGAGTTGGTTTTTTCCTTCTCAAGAACTCAATATGACCAAAAATCATTTTTCTTGCCTTCTTCTTTGACCCGTGACCTGAAATTTGACCTAAAACACTAGAGATACCTCCTTCATCAACTATCCCAAGTCTCATCCAAGCTCAATTGCATCTAAAATTCTCCATGTATTAAGACTTACCTTTCATTTCCTTGCCTTGTCTTGTAATCCTGCTTCAAAATGAATTTCATCATGCACTATATACTTGATAAATAACTTGATGCACCTCCTACACATGTTGTAAAACCTCAAAATACTCCTTACATGCTCCAAAAATTCTTCCCTGCTCCATATCTCATGTTACCAACTCATCATGCTTGACCTAGGTCTAGAATTAGTCTAAGAATGTCCTAACTCAACACATACCTCTCTTGAACTAACCAATGAAAAATTCTTATAGACTCATTAACACCTTTGACACATCATATTAACCATGCTTGACCTCATGAAGACCTCATACAATCTCTGGAGTACACTCACTAGACCATAATAGCTTGATCATGCCTAGACCATGCAGATGCTCCAAGAAAATCATATGGGAGACAACACCATTGGACACTACCAATCAACCTTCAAGCTTAAACATGAATGACACCTCATGGGACACCAAATATCCTTTTCCATAAATGACATTTGACATCAATAGACACTGACACAAAGTATAAAACTTTGGATCATATATGGAATGCCGCTAATAATGAGAGGGATTTGGTAATATAAATGAGACATTTTTCTCTAGTCTACATGAACCGAATAGGAAAATATATCAATCGAGAGGTGTTTGAAATTCATAATGGATACCAAGGAACTTGACTTGAACTATAGGTTAGATCCACTTGTCATTGGTATTTTTCATCCTAGTTAGTATAAGAGACATTTTTTGTTTGTAGTATTGTGTTTTCTCGCCAATGGATAGAAGATCCATATCCTAGAAATAAGATATATGAAAAATCCATATAATTACTCATAGTTTTCTCTTCTTCAATCATGGTCAAGGACTCGTTAGCAAAGTTCCCATTAGCGAGTTGTTGGTCGGTTTGAGGAGAGAGATACCTTTGAATAGACTCCAAAAAGAGTAATTGTAGCGAATGAGGTAATTGAAGCCTTCAACAACTAACACATAAAGAGATGGGGATAAAGGGTAGTCTTGTGTAATAGTATTTAAAAGGAAAAATCTATGAGATTGAGCTCCATTGATGGTCATGCAGCCCCCAACATGTTGTAACAACATATTGAAATTGTGAATAAACCTGAGTCTAAATCCCAAGGCTTGCAACATGTGTATGATAAAAGGGCCATTCAATTCTCTCATAATATTTTCAAAATAAACTTTAACAAAAATATTTTAATTAGATTCTCTAGCCCATTCAATACCTTCCCAAACGTTGATGACATTGTCAAAATATATCTATCTTGGATAAAGTTAGTTTATTCACTTCTGATAATGAGGTGAATATGGTCCCTTGGCCTAATATCTAGAGATTTGGTAATGATTTTGTAGGAGACATTAAACAAGGTAATAAACATCCGATTGGTGACTTATTCAAGGTTCCACTATTAGTGATGAACTTGATGTTTCGTTGATTGATAAGCTCACCCAGATTGTTGGCTTGAAGAGCTTCCAAGTTGACTTTGTCTAAGTCTAACACAAAAATGTTCCATAGTGGTTGATAGAATTCACAAGGGAAACCATCAATGTCAGAGGCTTAATCACCTAGGTCATTTACATAATATCTTCTTTTAGATCACAAACACAAGATTATGTCCAAGTAACTCCGCATGGGATTTTGAAATTTTGTAGGGAACAACATAGAGAGCATTGTGCAGAGCATTATCCTGAGCTAGGGAGAGAGTTTGAGCAACAAAAACACCATTATAGTTATGGATAAATGCATGCGGATGTCAAGTAATTTAGTAATTATGTCATTAGAATCCTTAATAATGTTGATTATGTTAAAAATATTTTGGGATTATGTAGGAAAATAATTACTTGGTAAATATGTCCCCTACTTTTAGCCAATCCATATGGGCCCATAGTTGAGCTTCAAAGCTTTATCTGACTCCTCCACCTTAAGATTATGTTGCCAAATGGTTGGTTGAGTTTGAAGCTGGGGATTGATTGGTGAGAGATCAAGAGCTTGTAAGGTTATTTGAAATTCACAATAGGTCATTTCATGAGCTTATTATCAGTAAATAGCCACATGTTTTCCAGAATTCCTAAGAAAGGTGGTGGTATGGGTGATGACATCAACCCACTAGTCAATCCATCCTGAGTTCCCATTGGGGTAAGGGACCATATTCCAAACCCTAATGATATATCCAATCGTTTTATCATGCTTTAAGATGTGCAATGTTAATATAAAAGTGAGACTTAGGTGGATCAAGTTGAATGTTGGACCATTCAATATATAAAATGATGAGAGAATGGTCAGAAAGAGTAAACCTATCAACCATTAAAATGAGAAGGCCATTATCACATGAAAAAGAGAAGATATCTTGCTCTGTTAAAAGTTCCCAATCAATTAATTTAACAATTCTATCATGTCCCTCCTTGAAATTATACAAGGTGAACCAAGAGGAAGTACAAGATTGTTGACAATGATGATAAGGGTACAAAAGCCCAAGATTATTATGCATATAAGACCAAAATTCCCTTTCTTCGATGCTGACACATTAGAATTCGACCTTGTTTATATTTGGGTGTTTACCATGTTAAAATCTCTACAAAAGACCCAATGGGCATCGGGAAGAGAGCACTGAAGAAATCTCCAAAATTGAGCTCATTCTATTGCATTGTAAGAGGTGTAGAGGTTGGTGAGCCCAAGAATACGTCCATCAAAATAAAAAAAAGGTCGACACAACCCGACGAGTAAGGTCAAAACCACAAAAAAAATATTTTGAGAAATATCTAGAGAAAGCAAGGTGATGAAACCTCCTTTTCCAAGTTCATGATTGGACACCTAGCAAAGGGCCCCCAACTAGATAGTGCGAGTAATAGAATGAAGTAAAATACCCACAATTTTAACTTCTTAAAGACAAAGAATTTCTATGTTTGTGAAGAACTGACAACTTTCTCTGACCATATATTTACGGGTTAGTTCAATAAGGCCTCAAACATTTCAAGAGTGTACAATCATTGGACACTATCAAGGTGCATATTGTATCCCTAATTGAGGTCTTGAGGGTTGCAAGCTTTTTGGAAAATGTTTTATTGTGTAAAATGAAATTACCAAGCTCGACATAATGTCATTTTCCTTGAGCATAGTGCTCTTCTCCAGAGGGTGAGGGGTTGCAGAACCATCGAAGGAAATGTTTGTGGTCGAGGGATAACAAATCCTCAAAGGAATCTCGAGGAGAAGGCTTAAAATGAAGTTTTAATAACTGTGAGACAAGATTTGAGTCTTGTGAGGGAATAATAGTGGTTATGGAAAGTGGGGTACAAGAAAATAGGGGTGGTGAAGGCTGAGCGGTGGGTTTACTAGTATTAGTGGAGGCCAATTTTCCATACCTAGTTGTGGGTCGGTACACAAAAAATTGGGGTTTGGAGGCACCCTGAGAGGTGGTTGAGTTTTCTTATTGGAAACATGGTCAAATCATCACCAAAGGAGTTGGTGACTCTACTTTCTGTAGCAAGTTTCTCTTGTGGCCCGGGCCGCAAACTTTCCATCAAGGAGCATTCCCGAATCATGTGGGTTGAGGATTGACACATGAAGCATGTATTTAGATGGTTGGTAGACAACACTAGTTGAGAGAAGCATGTGTCACTATGAATATCAATGGTTTCCTTTAGTTCTTTGGCCTAACATATTTCCACACAAACCCTCTTTCACGAGCAAACTACATAGAATTTGGGTTGTTCATAGCACACAAGATGCCTGAGGGGTTGAATGATCTTGTCAAAAAAAAAAGATCTGAGAGGCAAAGGTGAGAGCCATTACCTTGTGGAATACTTTTGGGACAAATTTGCACGATCATTTTGGTGCCATTGTCCAAAGGATGCATTTGTTGTGGAGATGGCCATTAATAAAAGGGTAGACATAGCACCACTTAAAGGGTGGAAGGGACGGTCAAATCAATACATAAATGTGGAGCAAATTTTGTAAAAAAAATAGTCCTATCTAAATCAATGAAAAGATTGGTAGTTTGATGGTTGTACAACAATAACATAAACCCTAAACCTTATACAAAGCAAGAAAAAAACCTCAGCTAATGGGCATATTTAAAATTCGCAAGTTGGGAAAAAAAAATATAAATGACGACCAAACATATTTTAGATTGACAATCAGTTATGAAAAAAACAAATAACTTTGAGATATATGATTTTGTGATTGTTTCATGCATCGGTTTATAAAAATTATTTCGTCATCTTTTGCCGCGATAATCACAAAGCAAATTGAACTCTTTTATCAATAAGCCACATGATTTTTCATTTTCATCGTTCCAATCACGTCCAAATTACAATGCATAGTGATATATACCTCATTAATCTTCTGTGCTGTGATATATAATGATTGTTAATATAATAGGAAATATAGAGATTATCAATAAAAATTTGGATCTTTCACTAAATAGTTGGTCTGCATAATAGAGATTATCAGACAAGGAATGGGTATGTTGGATCTTTCACTAAATAGTTGGACTGCATAATAAAGAGTATAACTGCAGCAAAATCCAAATGATCACCTGCAGATCTTCAAGTTCAATTAATTAACAATTCTTTAAACATGGTATGATGATTTGTCTCTTCTAGCATATGGTATGAAATGCATTCATGCTAATCGATGAATAATCCATCCAAATATCCCCAAAAAAGTTTATATATCAATTTATCGCTATCACAATAGTAATTTACCATATTTTCAGATTGAATATTAGGCTGAAAGTGATGAAGATGATTATTTAGACTAAAGGATTGTACCAAACTATGATTTATTTTCCGATTAAAGTTTAAAATTATAAAGAAAAAAAAATTACATACTAATGTAGTGTTATTGTCATTTGTACATAAAATCGATATTAAACTTCGTTTTAAAATATTTTTTATTAGTCACATTTGTTGATTATGTTTAGATGCAAGGACCCAGTTTAAGAGATAAAAAATTTAGAAGACGTCGAGCATGTTCCCTTAAATTTCTCATCCGGATCAATTGCCAAAACACAAAACAACATTAAGTGTATTACCTTTTGTCAATTCACTATATGTAACATGTCTCTTATTAATTAGATGCCCTAAATCTTTTTGTATGAATGTGTAATTAATAATGAATATATAATAGTTTTTGAGATAATAATCCTAGTTAGATATAAAACCTTAATATGACTTTATTATGTTGAGAGACATTCTTATAATGGCAACTAAATAAAGTAATTGTATAAGCTATTCAATTTTTTAGCCTTTAAGTTGATGTCTTTAAATTTGATGTCCATCGACTATTATTAAAATATTTATTTATTTTTGGAAAAATCAATCGAAAAATAGTAATATTGTAACTATATGATTATATTTGAGACCGATACAATAGCGCAACTTAATTGATTCAATTTATTATAAATAAGATAGAAATTGGTAGAAAATACAATGAAATTATTAATCAATATGATATGTGAAAAATCTAAAATAACAATTTAGAAACAATATTTATTGGTGTATCTAAAATACACCAAAAGATACCAATTTCAAAGTGGCTATATTATGGAAGGGCCCTTGGTTTATTGGTGATGTTGTTAGGCTTACAATGAGCTCACCGAGGATCAAGTCAGTACCCTCCGGAGACTTGTACCCTATGTGACTTTAACGGTGTGGATGCCCCTTATGTGTAACACTAGTTTAGTTGTACACTTACTTGTAATTGGAGAATCGTTCCACCGTGTTACTTTGACTGACGGTGTGGATGCCCCTTACGCGTAACACTAGTTTAGTTGTACACTTACTTGTAATTGGAGAATCGTACCATGTGTGACTTTGACGGTGTGGATGCCCCTTATGCGTAACACTAGTTTAGTTGTACACTTACTTGTAATTGGAGAATCGTACCCTATGTGACTTTGTCGGTTTGGATGCCCATTATGTGCAACACTAGTTTAGTTCTACACTTACTTGTAATTGGAGAATCGTGCGTTGTGTGACTTTAATGGTGTGGATGCCCCTTACGCGTATCACTAGTTTTGTTGTACACTTGTCATTGTAAATCCGCTTCTCTCCTAAACATCACCAAAGATGCCGACAATCCGCTGATCCTAACTATCAAGTAAGTTAGCACAATAGTCAAACAAAATGATGACAACAATGCACTCGCCAACCACTGCACCACATAATATTTTCGATTAATGTTTTGAAAAAGTCCGATTTATTTCTGTATACAAACATACACGAGACTTACACATACCGCCGACAATCTACATAATCTAGTCGCCAAATGAGTACACTATCATTTTAAAAAAAAAAAAAAAAAATAAATTTGTCAAACATTATGAAAACCTAGAAATTTATTGGTGTAGAAATTTATTATGTGCTATTAAACATAGAAACTAATTTATTATGTGCTAAAAACATTAAATTTGACGGAATGTCGACGACCCTCCCCGTTGCAAATTCTCAACAGCGAAATGCGGTGGAGAAAGGTTCAGACTGTTCTGTACATCTCTAAACAACAAAAAAGAAGAAAATGAAAATTTGAGCGACGATTGTAGCGGAATCGAACCACTCCTCCTTTCATTCCCCGTATACGATGAGCGTTCAGAAAAAGAAAACTAATTATAAGTAAAAAACAAATTTTCAATTGACAATCATTCTTGCAAATCAGCTACGAAAAAAACAAATAACATTGAGATATATGGCTTTGTGATTCTTTCAGCCGTCCGCCTCCGACTTTATTCAATATAAAAATTATTTCGTTTTCGTTTGCGGCGATAACCTCAAAGCAAATTGAAGTCTTTTATAAACAAGCCACACAATTTTTCATTTTCATCGTTCCAAATTACCAATGGAGACTCTGATCATTCCCGTAATCCTGCTTTCCACTCTCTTCGCTCTCATATTTTCCCTTCTGACGAAGCTCAAAACCGCTACAGAAAAGAATCTCCCGCCTGGAAATTTAGGGTTCCCAGTAATCGGAGAAACATTTGAATATCTCAAAGCCCGCAAAGCCAACAAAGCCAAAGAATGGATTCAACAAAAGCTGCAAAATACGGCCCTGTTTTCAGAACCTCTTTAATGGGGTGCCCCACAGTAGTCCTCACCGGCCAAGCCGGTAACCGCTTTCTTTTCCAAAACGACTACAACAATATTTTCACAAAGCAATCCACTCGTTCGGTCACAAAGATCTTCGGCCGCCGAAGTTTACTGGAACTCCCGGTGGAAGATCACAAGCGTATCAGAGCCGCCATTATGTCGTTTCTTAAGCCTGAGGCGCTGCAGAAATTCGCCGCCAAAATGGATTCCGTCATCAGACGGCACTTTGTGGAGTGCTGGGACGGAAAGATAGCGTCACCGTGTGGCCGTTGATGAAGCAGCTTACTTTCCAGGTAGCCGCCGATTTGCTCTTCGGTTTGACGGACCGTCGAGAGACGGAGATTCTGTGCGAGGAATTTGGTCGGGCGGTAAAGGGGCTTTGGGCTCTTCCCTTGGATTTTCCCGGTACCAGTTTTCGCACGTGCATAAAAGCCCGGTCTAATATTTCCGACACGTTGTCGTCCTTGTTGGCAGCGAAGAGGGAGGAAATTGCACGTGGGAGGATATCCAGTAGGGCCGACTTGATGACGTGGCTGCTGACTATGAGAGATGAAGATGACGTGGCGCTGACGGAGGAAGAGATCATTGATAACATAATTGTGCTTATGATAGCCGGGCATGATACCACAGCTACTCTTCTAACACATCTGGTTCGAATGTTGGCACAAAACCCTCATGTCCGTCAAAACATTATTCAAGGTAATTCAATAGCTTTGCCTTTCTCAATTCTTCTTTCTTTTTTAACCCCCCTTTTTTTTCCATTTTTTTCTGAAAGGTCTGTATTTGAGTCTTCTTTAATTTAGATAAAAGGTTTGAGGGATATCCATTCCATTAAAGTTCTATGGAGCATGATCTTTGGTGTGTTTTTTGAGAGCTTAGTTATTTCATTAATGGACTAACGATTGATTGGTCCATTAATCGCAGGCGTTCTACTGATGACAGTAACGTTGTAATGGAAAATGTTGTTCAATTTTATTCTCAATATTAAATTTGACATTCATTTGACCGTCATGTGATAGTTCATTCATAGATTTTACTTCTATTGGATTGTAGCTTAAATTTTTTTGGACAAGTAGAAAAATACTAATATTTATCATAACTAGATAGGTGCCTCAAGATTGATATCTCTTGGCATATTTTAGATAGATGTATTTAAGATATCTATACTAGTTACATTATATTTACAATAAAAATTATATTATCTTTATTAATATATGATGGTTTTTTTTTTTTTAAAAATATGTATTTTATGTGATAGAGCACAAGGGCGTCCTAGAGGGAAACAACCTAATGAGACTCTTAGATGGGAAGATATTCAAAAATGAAGTATACGTGGAAGGTGGCGCGAGAAACATTGCGATTGACACCACCGATTTTGGCGGGTTTAGAAAAACAATCAAAGATGTGGAGTATGGAGGCTATAAAATTCCCAAAGGTGGCAGGTATGGTCTTCATTATTTAAAAAATGAAAAATAACTAATAATATAAGGTTGTAATTTTGTTTTAATTTTTTTTGCAGCTTATATTGGGTGACTAGTACTACACATAGGAACAAGGATATTTTCAAGGATCCAGAAAATTTTGATCCATCTCATTTTGAGACTCAACTTGCCCCTTACAATTTTATTTCATTTGGAGGCGGGCCTTGTGTTTGTCCTGGATATGATTTTGCAAAGATGGAATCAATAATATTTTTATACCATTTAACATCTAAATACAAGTGGTCAATGATGATCCCCAATGAGAAAATAACTTGTGACCCTCTACCAGTACTCGAAAAGGGGATTGCGATCAAGCTTGAAGCCCAAAATACACGTGAATAGATATGATCATGTGTGGTTTTAAATGTATGTATGTTGTATAGAAGCACACGGGGTACCATAGCTTTGAAGTGTATAAAACTATAGTTTTCAAGAAAATATTGTAATTTGCACTAGACAATACTTCATTAATAATAAAAATATATATTTAAATTTAATTTTGTTTGGTTCTTACATATTTTAAAGCAACCATAAAATTTTGGTTGCGATCTATAACTACCATTAATTCCTTGAAATTGTTTCACTTGTAGTAGCATCCCTTAAAACTTGTCATTGTTTGCTTAAAAATCATGATACCTTGTACACAAACCACTGAAATGTAATATAAATATGGATACACCCTTTTTATTATAATACTTGTTCAATATTTATCTTTGGTAAGGACATTTTTTCACTTTGTTGTTAATCATAATCATTGATAATTGAACTTCTCTACATGATTGACTATTTTTTGTGTTCAATGTGATATTTATAATGCCTGAATTAAAAGATCTAAAATAATTTTTTAAATATCAATTTGACCATTGAATCAAGGTTTGAGACATTATCATAGCAATTATGGGTTTTAACATTAAATTATACTTTTGTTTAAAAATGTAGGAACCCTGTTTACACCCTTATTAGATTATTAGAAATCTAAGAATTTGTGAATCAAGTACATTAAAGGATGTAAGCGGAGCTCTGAGGGTTATTGATTAATTAAATTCCAATATTAATCATACAATACAATAATAACATTTTTAATGCTTAATTATGTGCTATAAACTTGAAAACAAAATAGTATGAGCACACTTGGGCTGATTAGAGATGATTCTAGAAGGTTCAGGAATGTACACTACTTGAAACATGAATATATGAACTTAATAATGTTTCATTCTAGATAGTGTGACTGAAACTAATGCGAGGCAAGATTGTACACTTCTTTCAGGACCGTATGTATGGTCTTGAGTCTTATGCAAGGTTTTTTGACCTATTTGGCTTCTAGCTCTATAACTTCCCAACACTGTCACCTCTTTAGAAATGTTTGTTCTTTATCAAACACTAATTGTCGATCATCTTTGTGAAGCTCTCTGAATATTCTAAACATGATCTCAAACCCTAGCCATTGATGGGCGACCTTGAAAAAAAACATTAGTTGGGATGTGGGCACCCTTGCGCACCACCGACCTTGACACTACTTCGAAAAGGCTTGAAATCGCACATTATTCTTCACCCAACATGTGATATCTACATGGATGCAAATAGATTTGGAAAACTATTTGACAATGCTTGAGTTGTGTTGGGATCTTGCTAAAATAATTGGGAAAGAGATGTTTAGGTGCTTTTGGATGAGAGAGATTGATGTCTTGACTTGGTAAGAAGCTTCAAACATGTAGAGATTACTGCCCCAAAGACTGTAGATGTATTTTTGTGAGACTTAGGGAGCTTTGGCTACCTTTTGCAAGTGTAGGAAGTGAGTGTATCAATGTAGTGTCATAGGATTTCAAGGTTAGAAAATCAGGTAGTGTTAGCTTAAAGATTTCTTGAAGATGTCATGGAATGGTGTGCACATCTATAGAGTTGCAATCAAATGATAATGTGAAATTCCTCTAAGCAATTAGCAAGCAAAACATGAACTCAAGGAAATTGTGAATGCAATTAGAAACATAGTCTACTCATTCTCATAGATAAAAAAGAGGGCACATATTGCGAGTGTTGTGTAACTCACACGCCTGTACAATCATACCTCTATGAGGGATAAAGGAGTTACAGTTCACAATTAGAATTTAATGCTTGTTTGACACTTATGATAACTAAGATGCATATGATAGTGACATATTCTATTATGGAATCTATCATATGTCATATAACTCCTAAAAGACCTATGACATGCCTAAGTGAGATTAATCGCCATGTGTGACGTGGATAGTGCCCAATAAACTAGTAAAAGACAAAAATAAATCCTCACACCAACACCACCCCTTCATCAATGCTTAGGTAGAGGCATGGTAAGCTAGAAAGAGAAAGAGGACTCCCCTAGAAAACTAATAAGGATGTGTCAAATGGGTCTCGGCAATGACGAGGCATGATGAGGTACCCATGTGTAAACTACAATCTTTCTAAAGTAAGAAGAGGAGAATAGGACTAGAAAGCATGAATAAGATGAGCATTTGCAGTGTACCTCACCCCAAGAAGAGAGCACAAGTGAATAAACTTGGCTTCAATGAAGGGTTTGATAAAGATGTTTGTAACCTGATATGAAGTATGATAGTACTTCAAATCAATGATGTCTCCATGAATCAACTTCTGAATTAAGTGCATGTGTATCTCAATTTGATTCATCCACTCATGTTGAACTGGATTTCAAAAAATTGAGATAGTGCTAAGGTTGTCACAATGTAGACACAAAATCACGCACTTTAGATAATTATTTAATCTTCATTACATACTATTATTCATATAATTCCTAAGTAAGAAAAGTACTAATCAACCCATGTCTTGGCCACCTTTCTTTGCTTTCTCTTGTTACTTTTGGTTTTGTGCCCTTCTCAATACATCTTTTTAATACTGGTTTTTATCATCTTGAAACTAACGCCCAACAAGGATGCCAAGTGCGATGCCCTCGTCCCCCTCTCTGGGCCCCCTTGACCCCTTTTTACTTTACTCACACTTTTTGGGCCCTTTCTATCCATTTGAGCATCTTATCTTTTTGGTATTGGCCTTTTCGGGGTTAATCACGAAATTCAAGCAAAGGAATCATATAAATATAAATTTATGTGATCATAATAAGGGACTAAGAATTAAGCATTAGCTATCACCACCTAAATTTACATTCAACAAGATTCTATGAGCTCAATTGAATCCATCTAGTACCATCATAAGAGACATAAGCGTTGGTTATTCTACATACACTTCAAGGAGGGAATTTCATTCTATTACATGCACACATCTATTACATTTATTACAATTAGCTACTTGCTCGCTATCAAGTGCGGATCGCCTGAAGAGCCACCTAGGTGTAATTCCACACAAAAATACATAGAACTACATTGGGTCTAAGATGTAATGTAATGCTCGAGTCATAATTTCACTATTGTGATAGTTGAGGGCAGTCGATCCCCCTCATTTTAAATATTTCTTTCTTAGGATTTGATGTCTATTCGATAGTTTTGCAGGTTCATATTTTATTACAGGTTTCAAGTGACCTCGGTGATCTTGGTGCGACCTCAAAGAGACCAAAGGAGAATAACAATGAACACCTTGTGACAAATCTAAGGAGGTTTCTTGAGCTTTTTCACAGACCCAAGCCCCTAAAAACAAGCCTAGGGTACCCATGAATGCCTCTTGTCCCTCTCCGGACACCCTGTCCCCTATCACTCTAGATTTGTATTTTAAGGTCTTTGTGCAACGCTCTACTCTGTTCACCTAGTTAGCACTTCAGTACACTCCATATTTTATTGTGAATCATCTAAGTACCGCTTGCTCCTCATTTATGACTAGAGTTTATAAGTTATTGTTTAGTTTTTCTTGAATATCATTTATGTACTTAATTGTCTATTTATTTTATAGCTACTGATAGCATCGATTAGGCATAAAATTCACATTTTAGTTTAATAAATTTGGTGAACCCATGTTCGAATACTCTTGGATCCTTATTTTTCTTCCATCGTGGCTCATAAGGTCTCTCAAATCTTTTCTTAAATTGCTTCAAATGTACCCATCTTGTAAAGATTCTCTCCACAAAACCCTAGACATTATGTATCTACCTATCAACATGTTGCCTACTCAAGTCAATGTTATCTTCGATCGTCTTTCTGATGACTCTCTTGGTTCCAATTCCAATCAATATATTTGTAAATCCATTCAAGCTCTTCATTCATTATTTCAAGATAAATTTCAGGCTATGGATTCCACAATTACATCTCTAAAATATGAAATCCAACATCTTAAGGATGCTTCTCATGCTCATGTTTGTTCTCCTTCTACATCTCATCTTCATTCTATATCTTCTACATGTGCTCATATTAGTGAACCTCAAATCTTGCCACTCCCCGTGCCTCTCAAGTTTGCAATCAATGCTAAGCAAACAAGATATTCTTCCAAAACTTATAACTCATTAATTAATCATCTTACCATCTACTCATTGCTATCCTCCTTATCGGCTTGCAAAATATCAAGGTATTCCTTATTGCAATTATCATCAAATCAATAGACATAATGAAAATGATTTTTATGATTTACAATGCAGAATCAAACATCTTGAGCATCAAGGTTTTATTTCATTCATTGCACAACATTTTGTTACATGGTCCTTTCCACTTGTTACATCTCAATGGGTTCCTAAATCTTATTCGTTTATGTCTAATGAGAATCAAGTCATCACTTCTAATGTTTTTTTCCGCCACTTAAGCGCTGCCTATGAATTCTAATCAAGTCAAACAACCACCTCTAAAAATTAGTCTCACTCCCCCTCTTTTCAAGGCATCTATGACACTATCAAGTCAACCTAAGCAACCTCCTTTAAAAATCAATTCAACACATCCTTTTCTCAAGCTATCCACAACATTACCAAGTCAAATTATGCAACCACCTCTCAAAATCAGTCCACCTTCTTCTCCTATCAAGTCTTATGCAGTGTCATCAATCCCACATAAGCTCAAACCAATCACTTTTTTCAAAGAAACTACTTCTACTGATGGCCAAGAAAAATTTCAAATTCTGCCACCCTCACATGGTCCTATTATTGCTTTGGCTAGGACCATTGTTTTATCCCTCAATCTTATCACAACACAAATAACACTTTGCCACAATGGCATGGTACCTTTCGTGTCACTACATAAATCTCCATCATTGGAACACTTGGGGGGCATCACGCTTATTCTCTCCCCCCTCTGGCTGATTCACCTTTTTCTTAGATTATTTCTTTAAATTATTGTGAAACAAATAGCATAATGGGCGTAGGAGGAATACCTGTTCAAAATTCGGTTGATGGGTTGTTGCACGCTTATGACTTCCGAATCCACACACCGTGAGAGCTTCCTTTTGGCTAGGAGGAACGACCTGTAATGAAAGCAAGACCACAAGAAGGAATTAAACAATATGGGAAGTGAACTACCTAGCGTAAGCTAGATCCAAGAAGTATGATACTTCCTAGATGGTGTCCAGTCCACTGTTTTAAACAAATTAATGTTGTAAACAAAGTAAATCCTATTGTTGTTTTAAAATGATTTAGGTATCTCACTTAAAAACACAATAAGAAATATATCTAATCTAACAGGCTAGGCTAGAATAGAATCCAAGGTCAAGTGATAGGTTACGGGTCTTTGTAGGTCTGATAAAGGTCTCGAGTAGGTCACGGTGAGTGAGGGTGAGGTAAAATTAGGTGGGTCGGTCTTTTTTAAGGCTATGTGGGAAAACACAGAGGCCGTCATTGGTCGGGGTGACCCGACCACGGTTAGGTATAACCGGTGCCGGTTACTGTGAGATCTGGAAATGTCACAAAATGGGGTTTTGGTCTCCTTTGTGATTACACAAAGGATTTTGTTAGGTTGGGATGAGGTGATAGGTGACTGGAGTAGGATTTTGTGAGGATTTAAGGAGTCTATGGAGGTGAAAATGTTGGAGAAGGTCAATAGGAAGCAAGATAAACAATGGATGATAAAATAATGATGAAATGAAATAACCAGGAAAGTGCGATGTTGTACTTACTTGGATCTCGTTCATGAAGGTCTATGTGTGAAGAATGGAGGTGCTGATGATGGGTTTGAAGGTTGATGTGATCACCAACTGAAAAGCTTGCATGGGCTACATGCACACTCCTCTTTGCTTAGATAGATCGGAAACGTGGTGGGATGGCTATACGGGAGAATATCCTCAATCTCCTTCCTTGGATGTGAGTTCTTGCTGGAATTTGCTCTCTAAAGATGTGTTATCTCTCTGAGATGTGTTCTTGCTCATCAAATTTCTTGCTTCCCACTTCCAAGTTCCAAGTTCCAACCTTGAGAATAAGGTTTTTTTGGTTAAAAGGGTAACAGAAGCGGTTCGGCTTAATCAAGCGACGGTTAGGGGAAACCAATGTCGGTCAGGTGGGATTTCCTAGGTTTACTAAACTTAGGGAGATCCTCCTGATTTCCTCGGATCTCGTGTCGTTATCCCATGGATTAGACTCGAGCCTCTTGTGAGCATGCGTGAATGTGGTTAGAGGGAATGTAGGCATTGATTTTTAGGGTTTGGGTAAGTCTTAGTTAGTTATGGTAACTTCTTTAAGAATAGGTCTTAGGTTGAGTTAGCTAGGTGAGGTGTCTAAGTGAACTATATGTGTAGATATTATTTTAAAAAGATATTTAAATAATAAATATAGTGAGGATAAAGCATTAATTTAATTTAATTAATTAAATTAATATTAGTGGGGTGAAGGGGGTCATGGCTAGGTAAATGTAATAAAGGGGACTTATATGTTGAGGAACGAAGGGGGAGTGTGACCTAATTTTAGTGTCACATTTTACCCCTTTTTGTTGTGTAACTTGTATTGGGAAGTGACACTAACAAAAAATAAGATGTTGTTGCCCCATGTGAGGGTGAAGGTGACCCCCTCAAACTAGTAACCGAGAGGCAGCGGCGGTGAAGTGGTGAGTGGTTTGATTAAAGGTAAATGGGACAGGGGAAAAAGGGGTGAAAGGTCTACTCGGGTGATCTAGGTAATGGGTCATGGTCAAAGGTAGCAGCGATCAACGCATGCACATGTATAAACTATAGGGCGCTACCGGGTTGAAGAAAGGGAGAACTCTACATCATCTAAGGTCGATAGGTTTATCCAAACAAGGGTGGAGTGAATCGGCATCCAGGTATAGGATATGGTCGGAAACGTAACACATAGTTAGGTCTGAGAACATTTAAGTATGTTCCAAGTACACCAAAGGTGGGGTCGGGATAAATGGTCACAACAATAGGCTAGGTAAGGTCATTGGATCAATCAACACGGATAACATGCCACAGGTATAGTGAGCACATTGGTTCAAAGGACACAAATAGTTATTTGGGTCCGAGGTAGATAGGAGTCACAAGACACGGGTAAGGCCGAGGTAGGGGTAAAATAATGAGGCTTCAATAACGGACGAGGTGAGGTTGAAGAAGGTGGAGGGCCAGAGGGAAGGTAAAGTGGTACAAGTAGGTGTAGGGGAGGAAAAAGAAAGAGGAGGTAAGGAAAATGAGATCAATGTAAGGGCAAAGAGCACACGGGAGTAGCAGACGGTGGTCGATATGAACCGATGATGGTGGAGAGGAACTGATGGTGGTTGGCTAGGGCATCGGCCGGCATCGGTCAAGGGTTTAACCGACGTCGGTTGAGTCGGGTAGGCTATAAAAGGTGAAAAAAACTGCATTTTAAAAATTCATTTGGTATTGGTGAAAAGGAGAAAAGAACAAGAAGAGAGAAAAGAGGAAAAGGACAAACAAGGACATCTAAGAGAGTTTGGTTGGCAAGCCACGTAGGCGGGGTTGGTTGAGTGAGAGGTGGGGTCATAGGATCGAATCGAGTGAGGTGATTGGTGTGGAGATTCGGTGGACATTCTTGGATGGCGGAGGCCGGAGAGGGATCGGGAGGAGCGCGAGGAGGCGATGATTCCACCATGATGGTGGTAGTGGGATCGGGTAGGTTTGGAACCGTTGTTATATATTTTCAATTAATTTGGTTAAACATATAGAAAAATATGAAAAAGGGGGTTTGGGGGAAGAATTTCAAAGCGGGAAAATAAGGGAAATGGGAATAGGGAAGGGTAGGGGCTAGGTGAAGAGGAGATTATAGGAATAATTAGGGGGTGCGAGGGGAATTTGGGTGGGTAGGAGGATTAGGGGGAAAAGGGGTTGGGAAATCATGGCGGGCGCCCTATAATGACCAACATCGGTCGACTTGTGGCCAACGTCAATGGGTAGTGACCGGTATCGGTCCACAAGAAGCGATGACGATGCCGGTCAAGGGAGACCGTGGTCGATCAAGGGATAATCGGGTGGGTCAACCGAGGTTAAGTTGGGACAAAAAAAAAAAAGGAATAGAGGAAGGGCGGGGTGGGAAAGTAGGGAAGGTGGGAAAGGATTAGGTGAGAAGGAAAAGGGTTAAGGGAGATGGGAAGGGTTTAGGGTGGTCAGTGGGGTGAGGGTAGGGTAGATAGTTTTGAGTAGATGGGTTTGGGTAGGTTAGATAGTTTCGGTGGATGGGTTTGGGTAGGTTTGGGTGAGGTTAGGTTAGATGGGTTTGGGTAGGTTAGATTAGAGATAAGGCCAATGGGATGGGGGTCGGGAAAGAGATTAGGTCGGGATGTGGGATGAAATAAGGTAAGTTGGGAAGGTGTACTAATACATTGTTCTTATGGGATGCGGGCCCGAGGCATGAGAGCTGCAAATGAGGGCCCGGGTGTCACCCTTATTATTAACAGTATAGGTGAGCATGACGTGGGAGGAGTGGCAGCGTGTTGTAGAGGTGGGGTTGATAGGGGTGAGGCGCTACCGACATGTAGTCTCGAGAGGTGAGTCGATGGTTGCCCTCATCGATAGATTGTACTCGGCGACCAACACCTTCCATATCCGATGGGTGAGATGATGATCACCCTGGAGGACGTCTACAGGATCCTGTAGTTGCCCATATTGGGGGCCCAAGTTTATTCTATCTCTTCAGAGGTGTCTGAGGAGCTACTAGCACCCGTTTTTGGTGAGGGTGTAGCAGACCTGACATTCCATAGTGCTAGCTTGAGCTATGGAGCGATGTATAGAGCTCATCAAGAGGAGATGAGGTTAGTGGTACTTTTGATGGAGGTAGTGTGTTGCTTCGCACTACCGGATGTAGAGGGTGGGAGATTCCCGAGGTCACTGATGGGAGTCCTTCATGACATGGTGATACAACAAACACGGTTCGCATGGGCACTTGCATTGCTGATGCAGGTATATAGAGAGCTATGGGCTTACAGGAAACTATGGAGGTTCAACATCTGTTTGCGTATCGTACTCTTTGCATTGATGGGCTTACGAGCACATTGTTTGTGTTCGACCAGTGGGGATGCCTAGGCAAGATGCATTCCCACGGTGAGTTTTGAGAGTTGGGTACGGGCGGTGGATACCGACCATTAGAGAGGCCCGAGGCCGCAGAGCTACTCATGATGTAGCTTACTACAGGAGGTTGTTGGAGGGGTTGTTTGGGGTGGACATCATTTGGAGGCCATATGTGGGCTTCCCCGCATATAGACAGATGGCCACGAAGCTAGATGGGCTATAGCTATATCTGTGGATAGAGGGGAGGAGAGCGGGAGAGCATGAGCGGATACCCGCAGAGCGTAGTTAGGTGCTTGGTTTGGGTTAGTCTAGGATGTACCACCTCCATTCCCATAGTACATGAGAGATGATGTGGAGAGACCTATGTCTCCACCGCGACCCACCGTGCCGACTAGACAGGAGGAGCAGCCAGTGGATTCACATATTGATGATGCCAGAGTGGCAAATGGATATAGGCAAAGTGGTGGCGGATGACTAAGAGCCATACCACCGAGGCTAGGGTAGCCAGACTTAGCCACCATCACAGTGTAGAGGGATGCCCTACAGGGGTAGGTGGCTACCTTGGTGACGTAGCTCGGGATTATACAAGGGCAGCTGATAGGTACAAAGGCACATGTTGCCACATTACAGGCCCAGAAGGCGACGCTGTAGATCGGGCGAGTAGGGACAGTACTGCATAGGCGAAAGGTAGGGAGAGATGGGGATGGAGAGGAGGTAGGTGGAGGGGGAGAGCAGATAGCTGCCCTACGAGGTGTAGGTAAATGACTTACGAGGACGGTTGGCCACAGCAGAGGAGAGGTTATGGGTTCTGAAGCCAGTTAGTCGCGGTGCAGAAAAAAAATTACTACTATGCAGGCTCGAGATTTAGGCACGAGCATAGCTCCCAAGGAGTCGAGGCCATGGTACCAACACAAGGCACGGGTAGATTCAGGGACGGGGTCCCTGTGGTACATGCATCCACATAGGTAGGGAGACCCATGGCACCCCCATGGACATTGACCATGGTCGATTCGAGGATGCCCTATCGGAGGCACGATATTATCGGGAGATCATTTGTTAGCTTTCAGGCTAGACATGCCCTCCTATCTTTAGTACAAAAGCACAACAAGCCTCCGGTGGGATGACTAGATCCCGCATTCACGGTGTGGAGAGTACAGGGCCAAAAATCCTAGATACTAGGTTGTGGTGAGGCCACTAGTGTGAGAGGCCAGCCCGGTGAGGGCCATCGGTAGGAGGTGAGGCGGTGTCGGGCACCAAATAGTGCAACGGAGAGGGGTCGGTGAGACAGAGTCACGAGGAGCATTCCTTGACATCAGATGGGGAGATGATTGACTTGTTATGGACCAGCCTACATGCTAAGTCATTTTGTATGGATTATATATGAGACCGGCTGCGTCCGAATATATTTTGTATTAATTACAATTTTTTTGTACATACCATCTTATATGCTGCAGTGAAGATATTTTGTATTGGATAGCGAGCCTACGAGCCGACGATGTATGAGAGACTCATGTATTTTTGAGATGAGTATACATTATTGTGATACACAAGTATTTATATGATGAGATGTACGAGGTTCAGATGATTATGTGTTGTGATGTGTATTTTATTTTACTTTTGTTATGATGTGAATGGATTAGATGAGTTAGGCATGGCAGTCGAGGTTGGCTTAGGAGTGGATTGAGTCGGGTCGGTTTAGGCATGGATCGAGTCGGGTTGGTTTAGGCATGGATCGAGTCGGTCGGTTTAGGTCTACTCAAAATATCCAAATATCACATGTCCAAACAACATCTATAATATAACCATGTCAAACAAAAGATATCAACATCAATATATTAAATTTTTCCAATAATCATCATGCACCATATATGAATCAAAGTCAGCAATAATCCATGATCCAAAATCTAATATCATACTAAATCAAAACTATAACAATATCCATAATATAGTCAGCATTATTAGGATCAACATCTCAAGGTGTCGAAGGGAAGTGGGCACTACATCCCCCTCCTTAGACTCGACTTCCTCTGAGAAGTCAACCTGCAGGATGTGGGAACTAAACTCGTAGTAATGTAGCATCCTCACATGTAGTTTTAGTCTCATCATATTTGTCCCACTACACTGGACACGATCAATCTCTCTGCCTCGAAATCCCGTGGTCCCGTGATCTATAATGCGAACAAGCTCCACCATCACTTGCCCCCGATCCTGCACTCAAATGATGTCCAATCTAGCATTTGAGAAGGATCTGTAACATATTTCCTAAGAACTAAAACATGAAACACATCATGGATGCAAGAAAAGCTAGGTGGCAGTGCTAGATGGTAGGCCAAAGGACCGATACACTCTAAGATCTCAAAAGGACCAAAAAATCTAGGAGCTAACTTAGAACCTTTTCCATAAAAGATAGGGCTCTTATGTGGTTTGACGTGAAGGAAAACCTTCATGCCCACATCAAAACTATGGTCGGTCCTATGTTGATCCATGTACTTCTTCTGCGCATGTCCTTTTCCTCCTAGCCTCCTCTGCATCATCATAACCACCTGCTACTCCATGTCCTGCAATAAAGTAGGTCCTAGAGAAACTCTGTCCTCTAACTTGTCCCAACTAAGGGGTTTCCTACAATCTCTACCATACAAATCCTGAAAAGGAGCCATGCCTATAGAACTTTGAAAACTATTATTGTAGGTAAACTCCACCAAGTATAGGTACTCCTCCCATTTGGACTGCTAGTCCATACGTACATCCTAAGCATGTCCTCTAAGATCTGATTCACCCGCTCGGTCTGGCCATCTTTCTCTAGGTGATATGTTGTGATGAAGTTGATCCTCATCCCGAGGGCATACTGCATGGTGGTCCAAAAATGGGAAGTATACAAAGGATCATGGTCACATTTGATCTTCTCGCAGAGAATCCGTGTAACTGACAATCTCATCAAGATATACCCGTGCCACTACACTAGCTATATAAGTGGTCTTTACTAGAGAAAAATGAGCCACTTTTTTCAATTTATCCACCGTGACCATGATGGCATCGTGGTGGTATCTTGACATCGGTAGCCCAACAATGAAGTCCATGGAAATGGTGTCCCACTTCCACTCCTAGTATAACATGAGGATAGAGAAGGCTAGATGGATGCTGATGCTTTACCTTCACTTTCTCGCACTCTAAATAGCGTGACACAAACTAGGACACATCTATATGAAGTTCCCTCCACATAAGCAGCTTGTCTCAAGGTGGCATACATCTTATTCACCTCGAGATGGGTTGAATAGGGTGCACAATGTGCCTCTGCCAAGATGTCCCGCCTCAAGACTCCAACTTTGGGAACATAAATTTGACCTTTGTGACGAGAGAATTTCATCTGCCTCTAAAGAAAAACCATCTAACTTCCCCTCGAGGGGTCTCTGAGACTCGATCTCTACTCCGCTGCAATGTAGAAGCTGACGTTAGGAAGGCTGCCGTAGAATCTTTCTCTGCAAATCTGTGCTCACTAAGGTGGCCATAACCACATGTCTCTGTCTGCTAAGAGCGTCTGTAACCACATTCTCCTTCCCTTTCACATGATCTATCTCCATATCATACTCATAAATAAACTCCATCCAACGCCATTGGCGAGCGTTGAGATTGGGCTACGTGAAGAGGTGGTGAAGACTCAAGTGATCTATCCTGAGTGTGAATCTCTTACCAAGAAGAAAGTGTCTCCATCGAACCAAAGCGTGAACCATTGCCACAAGCTCAAGATCATGAGTTGGATAATTGATCTCATAATCTTTGAGTTTGTGAGACTCAAAAGCCACTACTCTTCCCTCCTACATCAACACACCTCCAAGCCCTGCTAATGAAGCATACGTGCATATGAAAAAATCACCATGTAGTATAGTGCCAAAATGGAGTCCCTTTCCTTATGGAGATAGATAGACCTTAGTAGAAGTATTCCGCCCATAACATTGTATGTATGTTGTGTTTATATAGGGATATCTTTCTCAAATTTCAGCACTAATAACCCGACATGCCGACTAGTACCTAAGATAATGGGAGGGAAAATAATAAAGACCAACCTCATACATCTACATGAGAACTAAGTGAGCAAGACCGGGGCTCCTAGAAATGAGGAGCGGGGCACTTGGGGCATCCTAATCCCTTTCTGGCACCCTGGTCAAATACTTTAGAGATGACCACCGAGTGAATGACTATAGCTAAGACTCCTAAGAGACAATCAGGAACCTGCAAGTAAGTAAGTGGCGATGTGTGAGACAATTAATGAAAAATACCAACTAGATTAATGATAGGACTAGGGGATGGGTTATTAGCGAATAATTTTCTTACACAAGATCAATATATAAAACAACATACTTAGCTATATAATTATAGTAGTAAGTACATGATTTTTTACTACATTTCCCCCACTTTATGTTGGTGAGTGATATCTTGGTAACATAAATTAGTTAGAGATGTGTACTGATAGAAATCCGGAGAAGCCCATGTTGTAGTAGAACACGTAGATTTGGTAGAAAAGTGTACCGAAAGAACCATATAGTGTGATGAACCATGGATCAACCTGTTGATCCATGCAATGTAGCGAGAGATGTAATATCACAATGAAGTGCTCTAAATGAGAGTAATGATTGTAATATTGGATGATTGATGATTTTGAATGTTGTATGATGACAATGAGATGAGGTAGGGAGTGATTAGTTCCCAACCCAATTACATGTGTACGAAAAATCAACCGAGAGGATTTTGGCATCCTACCACCAAAGGAAGAGTGTAGGGATAAAATTGTGTTATTATCCAACCTTTAAATAAATCCTCGAGATCTAGCCACTTCCGACATACTCAAATCAATTTTTTTGTGGTTTTGGATCCAAATAATTAGATAAAATAGTTGAAACATATATGAGTGGTATAGGAAAGGCATTCTTGCCCCCACTCCACAGTGTCGCCGTAATGTGATGGTTTCAAAGTTAGGTCATTTGGAAGATCAAAATATATGGTGGCTTCGAGTCGGTCATCTGAAGAAAAGGCAAAGGATAGAATAAATTCCCAATTTAGGTCATCTTAGAAAGTACGAATGCAACTCCCAAGTTAGGTCATCTAGAAGGTCGATTGTGTTGTCTTATATTGATTGAACAAAATGATATCGATTGTTATAAACTTGAACGTGTTGATTAATTGATTTTTTTGATTGGTTACTCTTAGAGATATTTTACACTAACTGCCCACATGTTAGGTCATTAGGGAGAGTTTATAGAAATTAATGAACGATCACATGGAAATATTTTATGTTTTTTTCCCCCAGGTTAGGTCATTAGGGTGAAGTAATGAAATTTTGTATAAAGAAATTATACATTTGTTGCCCCAAGGTTAGGTCATTAAGGGAAAATGATGAAACGTCTCATGGTGCATTAGTAAATGTTTGAAAATGATGAATTGGTAGTGTTGATTGATCGCATAGTGGTGTAAGCATAATCATATGATGACCCATTGTATGCCCCCTTTCAAATAAAGGTGAGGTAATGAAAATAATGAATGCTAAGAAGAAAGTAAGCTCAAGATAGATAGTGTATGATAAATAACGCAAAAATGTGTATAGATTGAGTGAAAGACAACGTTGAGGAGAGATAACTCATGTGTATGATACGATGGTAGGTGGAATTCTGAAAATAACACCACAAATGGGTGTAAATAAGAGTAGAAACACTCAATATATGGTGAAAATCATATGGTGTGTATTAGTTAAGGAAATGATCACAAAATAATGACTATAGTGAAATGGGTAGGTAAAAGTAACTATAAATAGGAAGGTGACAAAGTGATTAGTCACTTCATTTTTCTTTTTTATGCGAGTGAGATTGTGCTATAAATGTGGAAAGATTCCACAAGCGAGATCAACATGTCCTACCCAATTCAAGATGGTAAAGAACCATCATAGCATCATGTACGATGACGGAGTTGGTAAGTGTGTTGTTTTTTTTTCAAAAAATGTGTGTATAGTAGTCGTTTTTAGTGAATTTTTGCAAAAAAATTATATGTATGTTTCTAAAATTTTTAGACCTAGACAATAACAAGAAAGGGGCTAGTGGTCTTCGGGATAGGAGAGCCCATGCATGGGCGCTAGTGTCCTACTCCCGGGAACCCAAGTCCTGCTTTTGGGTGCCCTAGTCTAGTGGGTGTGAATTTAGTATAGAATGGTGTATATATTATTTTTATTGTGTAATAATGTTGTAAGCGAGTGTGTATGGGTTTGTATAGTGTTCTAATGTTGGGTTTGTTATTGTTTTGTGTTGTGTAGAGGGATATTCACTTGAGGGAGTTCCACAGGGGTTGTCATTTGAGTACTTTTCTTGGGCTAGGTTTTTCAAATGATGATTGGGAGGTTATGGATTGTGCCTACCTACGAAACATAGCACAGATGGGGATGTGCCCCATAATATTCCTATGTTGACAGCCTTATGTGAGAGGTGGTGTGCAGATACTTGTACTTTTTGGTTGCCTACATGCGATATGACAAGGTAATGGTGGAGGATTTTTATCACATATTGCAATTGCCAATTGTTGGGGAGAGAGTACAAGTCATGCCATTAGAGGATATGAAGATATAGATGTGAGATACTAGACATTATTTTGTGGGGACTCGAGTACCTACCGAGGCCCATATTAGTTTGGATGCTATTTTGAGGTCTGGAGTTTCACGCTTGCAGAATTTCATAACCATGGTTATTGCTTCATCAATCACAGTAGAGGGAGGAGGTGTGGGCATCTTGTACAAGACACATGATATTTACCATCATATACGGGAGGAAAATACCATATATGCATGGGAACGATGTGTGTTGGCACACCTCTATAGATTGTTATACAAATTTCCTCATGAGGAGGACAAAGGTGGGATAGGAGTTACTACACTATTGTATGTATGGGCCTGTGAGGACATAGCAGTGTTAAGGCCAATTGGTGATCCAGTGAGTAGACTAGGGTAGACAAGATATATTTGCTAGGAGGTGGACTAGCGTGTGTCGGTGTAAGATGGATACGGATACCTATAGGGCATTGATAGATCTGACAAGGCTTGAGAAAGTGATATTTAGGCCATACCGATACTATGGAGGATAGCGAGAGGACATTATAGATCTATGGTGTGTGTGCGAGAGGACTATGTGGTTGAAGGATCATTTCCCAAGGGTTGCCAAGTTATTCCGAGTGGAGAGGGTATCGCAACAGTTTGGTATGGCTCAAGACATGCCCCTAGAGCCATATATATGGTTGTGAGCCATTAGCGCATTGAGGAGGGTCGGAGAAAGACCAAGGCCAACATGAGAGTAGTTAGTACCTCTTGGTTCGAGATGAGGAAAATGTAGCAATAGAGCAGACATGACTTAGATGATATGGGGTGTACGAGAGGCCTACCATGCATGGTGGGCAGCACATCGATGGGTATTCTTATTTCCATTGTTCACATAAGCAACGAGGTTACCACATGGAGGAGTGGGAGAGGAGGAACCACATGCCCCCGAAAATGTAGAGGTAGTTGTAGCGTAGCATGAGTATTTATATAATTATGTTGTGATGTGTTATTTGTTTATATGATGGTGATGGTTAGTTAATGGGTTATTTTATGTATTGTAGGTGATGCATATTGGTCCTTGATAGTGGACACATATATCCACACCTTGACGCGAGAATGTGTCGACCGACGTACTTGTGGGTGAAGGGATACCAGATCATGTGGATGACATTGCAGGACAACATTCCCATTTGTTTGAATAGGTTTTTATAGCAACAACAATGTGTACAGTGCTTTCTTGAGCGAGAGGAACAAGGCATGTGGCGAGACACGAAGAGCGAGAGAGGGCAAATGGGTGGTGGTACATTAACATAGGATGTGTTTGCATAATTTATCACACTACTGAGTTGCTTTACTAAGAATTCTATGGAGAATACCCTATTACATAGGGAGGTGGAGGGATATTGAGGCCACGACCAATGGCATGGAGTTTTTAGTGAGGCATCTAGTTTAGGAGCTCTCGCGAGCTAGAGAGCGATAATGATGATGAGATTTGATTTGTATTGTTGTATATTATGTAGGGCATTGCCCCCAATGATGAGATGTTTTTGTAACTATGATTGCACTCGATATATATAGATGATGTTAGTGGCATATGATGATTATATTTGTTGTGTATGAATGTTATAATGTGACTAATGAGATATGATTTGTGAATGATTGTATTGAATGTCACTCATGATGTGTAGTTTGTTAGTATAATGTGATTGATGGTATACGATCCTATGATTATTGTTGTAATTTATGAAATGTGGTGGATATTGTTTATGGTTGTTGATTGAAATTTTTAGTATGATAATGATATAGAAAATGCATAATATGATGATGATATAGTATTGACGATGATGGGAGATGTATCCACTCAAAATTCCCTGCTTTGATGAAAGTAAAAATTTTAAAATTTTGAGTTTAAGTGTTTTCTCTAAAGTACCGAAGTCGTGAAATTGAGAAAATCTATAGTTTTGGGTCATTTTGTATGTATTTCGGGCCTGTCAGACATTTTTGTCCCACGTGTCCCAAGTTCCGAAGTGCGCTCTATTCCCCGATCGGCCGAAATCCCCGAAGTTGTTCCATTTTCGGGCCCGTCGGAACTTTTCGTCCCAAATGTCCCAAAGTTAATTGTGCAAGTTGTTCCAATTTCGGCCGAAACACCCGAACCGCGTACTTCACGCGTCTTCATCCCAAATGTCCCAAACTTCTCCGGACCTATTGTAACATTTTTTCGCCCCAAATGTCCCTTCTCCGCAAGTTGCCATTTTCGCCTAAACACTCAGTCAAGCGTACTTCTTCAGAACTTTTGTCCCAAATGTCCCAAGTCAAAAAAAAAAGTGCAAGTTGTTCCATTTTCACCGAAACACCCGAACCGCGTACTTCACTCTTTTCATGTCCCAAATGTCCCAAGTCAGATTGTGCAAGTTGTTCCATTTTCGGCCGATTCGCCCGAACCGTGTCCTTCGTGCGTTTTCGTCCCAGATGTCCCAAAATGCATTTGTGCGTCTTCTCCCTGTTTCGCCCGAATCGGCCGAGCCGCGTGTTTCGCATTCGCGTCTCACATGTCCCAAGCGAACCAAATGCCATTCATACTTAGTTTTTCCCGCTCTACCCGAATATGTTGTTTTTCAAACTGATAGATATGAATTTAATGCGCATTGATCACCCTTCTCTCTCCTCAACGGCTATATAACGAGCATTCCCCCTTTGCATTTTTACATTGTTTCATGCTATCCTTTCTCGAACCTCGCAACCTTGAAAACCTCGCACATGTGTCCCCTTCTCTCGTAATTCCTTTCCCCGAATTTAGGTCATGCGTTCTATCCTCCTAGTTGCTATCAATATGGAAGATCAAAGTTTTGGAGGAAGCTTTGGGAGAACTAAAGAACAGTTGGCAGAAGGGCGAAGCTTTCAAGACACTGGTTGTCTCTGCTTTCAAAGATATACACTGTCATCTTCAGGATGAAAATTCTTGTGTTTCCTTTCCTCGCAAGAAATCAAAGCTCGCCCGAGCTTTTGTAAAAGATAATTTATTCAAGGAAAGCTCCATCTCCAAAGAAAAAATGAAGGAAATCTGCTCTCTTCAATCTGCCATTGGAGAAGCAAATAAAGATTATCATACTCATGTCGAGTTTGATAAAGAGATGGAGAAATGTCTTGGATTTTGGACTCAGTCTACGGCCAACACGTCAGTCCCTCGTGGCAGAGACATAGCTGAGGCGTTAAAGAAATTCAGCAGCGGATTCTGAAGTCGGTGGGTCCCTCTCAGTGACTGGCCACCTGTCTTCTTCCCCATTCTTTTCTCTTCTTCCCTTTCTTTTCCGTTTTCTTTGTAATAGGTTGAGGTACTGCGATTGGCGGTCCTTAACTATTCTTTAGTTAAAAGAAACGGTTACGAAGAGTAACTGAATTGTAAGCTATATAATGGCCTTCTTTACGCCATTCTAAAAAAAAGGAAGAACTTGGCTTATTTTCTGAAAGTGTAAATAGATCATAAAGAAATCAATACAGAAGGACTTTCCATTCTTTGTCTATCTGATCTCTGTTATTCCTAAGCTTTCATTTATTTTCTTTGTGAAGATCATTTGTCTCAAGTTTATTAGTCTTGCCGATTGCATACTCTTCGACTTTGCAAGCATGGTGATCTTGTATAACCAAGAAGGAACTTTGTGTCCTTGATTAATGAATCTGTGTTATGTTAAGAAACTTTGTGTTCTAGCAGATGTTATTTACGTAACTTTGTGTCTTTGAATTCCATCTTATTTATCCGATACAAATGATCTTGTTTCAATTCATCAGACTTCGCATACATAAAGAATTACTCGATATCTATAATTCTCGCATGTTGCCTTTCTCGCTTCTTTCCGTACTCTCATTTCCTCAAATCCTTTTGTAATTGATGATCTTCATAGAAAACACTTTCGTAATATCCAAGTTTAACCAACAAATCATGTCTTGTACATTTGTAAATAGGTTCGTTTCTGAATAAGGGAACCTCTCCCATTAAAGAGGAGGGACTTCTTGTCCCCTGACTGTTGCTCTTCTTAAAAGTCCTATTTGACGACCAACAGTTTTTGGCGACTCCGCTGGGGAAAATCACATTCCAGTTCTGTAATTTTTCGATCATCCTTTGATCCGGTGACTCCACGCTTTTACTCGAGGGAGGAGGGCCTCGGTGTTGAAGATTCTCGCCAGCTTTTTGGAGCAGCAGGGTTTTCCTTTCCCTTCAACAAATAGAAGGACTCGTTCGACAAGCACTCCACCTGTTCAAGACAGAATTCCCACAGGTGGTTTTTCTTCAGAGCCAGCTAGCCCTAATCTTCAAGCTTTGATTCTTGCCGTGTCATAGCTCCTCTCCAAGCCGTTTTTCCAAGAATGGCGGCGCCATTACCATGGGGTCATCGTGTCGGGCCCCTGGCCCTTACTCAGCCTTTGCATGAGTTACCCAGAGGTAACCGGAAGAACTTCCCTAAATTCAAAGGCGATGGAAAAGTGCATCCTGATGAACACATCGCAGCCTTCATTGTTGCATGTGGAGTTCTGGGAGTCGAATATGAAGACGTCTCCGTAAGGCTGTTCGTCGAGACGTTACAAGATAATGCTGCTGATTGGTTCTACCACCTTCCGGCTGGCGCTATCACCGACTGGGACACAATGAGAACTCAGTTCGAAAACCGTTTCAAGCCGGCAGAAGATGTACATGCCTTGCTAGCCCAAATCTCTCAGATAAAGAAAGATTCACAAGAGCCCATGAGAGAATTTGTGGCCCGATTCAATAAATTGATCAATAAAATTCCGCAGCTTACCCGACCTGTTGATCAAATTCAAAAATGTTTCTTCCTAAATGCTCAATCGCCCAAAGTTAGTTATGCACTAAGAAGGGCTAATCTCGCAACATTGGTCGAGGATCAAACCCTCACTGTTAGTATCGAGGATGACTTGATCATGTCAGGGAAGTTGAGAAGAGACCCTTCCAAATCTAAGTCTGCTGCTTCTTCCTCTTCCACCCCTGGACCTAATACTGATCCATTAGTTCAAAAACTTGCAAATGATCTTCTTGCCATAAAGAAACAATTAGCTCAGCATGCTCCTTATGCAGACGTTCCAAGGAGAAATTTCCAGCCCAGAAATCATTTGCCTACTTCTCAAACAAGACTAGCACTTGAAGGACCTCCTGTTAAGGTTCCTGTGAATGCAACCTGTGAAGTTGAAGAGCCAGATGATGATGAGGATAATGAAGCTTGCGAGGAGTTTGTGGAAGAATTTGATGATGAAGCAGATGAACTTGAGGGATCTCGAGTTAATTTCTTTACCACTGAAGGCATTGATGATGGAGATGATTATGATGAAGTAGTAGCAGACATGAATAGCGAATCATTCACTGTCATGACTCGAGAGCAGACAAGTCAGAGGGAGAAAGTGACACAGCCCATCAAGAAATCTAAGGAGCAGTCGACAACTATTCCCGTGATTGCAAAAAGAGGATCTCCTATCCCTACTTCATCTACACCAAAGGTGAGTCCTATTAATCCTACTACTAAAATTGCTTCTTCTTTCTCTCCTAAAGTTGATAAGCCTAGAGTACCGAATGATGATGGCCCGTCCACTTCTGGATCCTTTGATATTGTTGATCACCTGAAAAAGACCAAGGTCCAAATCTCAGAAGCCGAGTATTATCAAACCCATCCCAAAGCTTTTGCTAAAATGATCCACTTTGTCAATTCCCACTCTAAGACCACCTCTAAAGGCCTTTTTCCCACTCCTCCTTCTGCACCACAGCCTAGTCTGGTAGCCGCTGTCACCTCACCTAATGACAAAATTAAGCCTTTTTATGTAACACTTCTTATAGCTGGCCATAGGCTCAGTAATTGTGTCATAGATTCCGAGCCTCAGATAATGTGATGCCTCGCTAAAGTAGCTCATGCTTTAGGCCTGACTCTCACACGCACTTATGGATCTTGCTACTCTATGGAGAGTAAGGAAGTGCCTCTGGTTGGAAGAATTAAAGATGCACAAGTAGCTTTTGCTGCTTTACCCGAGAAGAAAGTGTTGGCTACCATCTTAGTAGCAGATATTCCTCCTTCATACGGATGTTGCTAAGTAGGAACTTCGTAAGGATGTGGGTGGAGAAATCCAAATGGACTGGTCACATGCACTCATACCTGTCAATGGACAAATGAAGAAGTTGCCGCCTGAGAAGCAGTCTGAGTATATTGTGCAGAAAACGGATGATCCTAAAGCACAAATACTCTACGAGGATATGGGGCATGGTAACTACATGATTATGTCCCCTGATGAAATCCAACTTCCCAGAGTGTCACCTAAAGATCCTAACGGGGTTTGGATTTTAGAGTTTGATGGAAGTTGTTCCTCAGCTGGTTCTGGAGCCGGTGTCCTGCTGGTGTCACCTGAAGGAAGCCTACACCCCTTTTCATTTAAGTTGCAGTTCGAGAATACTAATAACACAGCAGAGTACGAGGCTCTCATTCTCGGATTGCAAGTGGCCAAAGAACAAGGTGTAAAGAATCTTCTGGCTCGTGGTGATGCAGAGTTGATTGTAAAGCAGGTCAGAAACCTTTTTCAAGTAAAAAATGGAAGGCTGAAACATTACCGGAATCAGGTTTGGGATTCCATTGAATTCCTTGATGCTTTCTCTATCGAAGCAGTACCTAGGGAAAAGAACAGCAGGGCTGATTCACTAGCTGTCTCAGGGTCACTACTGATTCCTCATCCTGATTTCTCTCAAGACAAGTTCACCATTGAGATGGTCCATCGGCCTAGTGTACCTGATAATACCAATAACTGGCAAGTTTTCAATGATGATCAACATTTGCTTTCCTTCCTGGAACTCAAGGGTAATTTCGAACAACTGTATTTTGAGGGAAGTGACAACCTACCTCGTGAGAGTGTGCCCTTTGACAAAGCAGTCACCCAAGGGGAAGAAACAGATCAGGATGGGTGCATTAAACTCAAGGGGAATAAGATTCCTAAAGGATTGGTAAGCTTAGAGGAACTATTTGATAAACATGACAGGTATGTGAAGTCTAGAGCTTCTACTGGACCTCAACAATCAGCTGAGTATGACAAGATTGATATTGGGAGTTCTAATGACCCTAAGCTAGTGAATATTGGAAAATGTTGCACAATGATGAGAGAAGAAAAGCAATTGATCTTTAAAGAGGTATAAGGATGTTCTTGCTTATTCTTATGAGGATCTAAAAGCCTTCAAGCCAAAAGATATGCAAAGATTCTATCCTCTCAAACCAGAATTAAACCTTTTAAGCAAAAACAGAGGCAGTATAATCCCAAAATAGCTACACCATCTTTCAGAAATTCGAAGTTGTTGAGGCTAAAATCATTTTTCCCATTCACCATTCAACATGGATTGCAAATATTGTGCCTCGTTAGGAAGAAAATGGTGAGATCCGCATCTCGTGTTGATTTCAGAATCTAATCAAAGCTTCTTCGAAAGATAATTATCCTTTGCCTATGATGGATCAAGTATTGCAAGCAAGAACAGGATCTGAAATGTTATCTATGCTTGATGGATTCTCGGATATAATCGTAGAGGTTGATCAGAGATCAACACAAAACAACTTTCACTACTCCTCGGGGTACCTTTGCCTACAAGAGAATGCCTTTTGGGCTTATTAATGCCGGTGCCACTTTCCAGAGCTATGGATCTGCTTTTGGAAGCTTAAAGGGAAGTGTATTGTCATATACCTCTTGATGACTCGACAAATGTTTTCTAAGACAAGAGCGGATCATTTTGATCACCTGAGACAGCTTCGCTAAGATGCAGAGCATGGGATTTCTTCAATCCTAAAAAATCTGTCTTTTGTGTCACAGAGGGAAAGTTATTAGGGCACATCATTTCCAAAGATGGTATTAAGATTGATCCTGAACGAGTACAAGCTATCCAGCAAATTCCTCTCCCAACAAGTAAAAAGGGCGTGCACTCTTTCTTTGGTAAGATCAATTTTTTAAGAAGGTTCATCCCTGATTTTACAGAGTTAACTTTGAATATTTCTCAGATGATGAAAGGGAAGCAAACATTCGGTTGGTCTTCTGAAGGAAAGGAATCCTTTGAAGGTATCAAGAGAGCTATCGCTAAAACTCCTGTTTTAGCTCGTCCCCGATTTCAAAGAAAGATTTCATCATCTATTGCTATGCTACAGATAATACCTTGGCTGCTGTGTTAACTCAAGAAGACTCTAATGAGCATGAAATCCCAATTGCGTTCATGAGCTATATTCTGAAGGATCATGAGTTGAAATACACCATGATGGAGAAACATGCTTTTGCAAAGGGGTTAAAGCCGCACAAGGCTTTCACTTTTACATCCTCAACTCTCATTCCATGGTATTGGTCCCGTATACAATCACAAGTCGATTCTCACACAAAGCAAGAATTTGGATCCAAGAGAGGGAACTGGGTCTAAGGTCCAAGAGTATGACATTGACATCAAACCGACCAAGCTGGTTCGTGGAAAAGGCCTTTGAGCTCATTGTCAAGGAGCCAAACATGAGTCAGCTGGAGGAGAAAGTTGACCTTCCTACCATTCTCGTTCTCTTAGCTCACTTGATGAATGGTATGCCGACATCACCCATTTTCTCACCTATGGGAATGCCCTCTCATTTAACTACCAAAGAAAAGAGGACTCAAGTTAAATTGAGGTCAAGCAAATGTGTATCAGTGGGAAAATGCTTTGTTCAAGCGTGGGTTAGATGGGAGATTTTTGAAATGTGTGGACAAGGAACAACAGAGAAAGTTGCTCTCACTTTTCATGATCAAGCATGTGGAGGGCACTATTCATCAATGGTCACAACTCACAAAGATACTCCGTGGAGGATATTACTGGCCTTCCTTGTTTAAAGATGCATCCAAGTGGGTGGATAAATGTGAGGCTTGTCAGACCTTCGTGGGAAGACCTAAATTGGCTTCTTTGCCTCTCAAGCCAGTTGTGATTGAGGAACCATTTCAACAGTGGGGTTTGGACTTCATTGGTACACTTAATCCTACTTCTAGTGCTGGTCACACTCATGTACTAACTGCCACAGATTATTTCACCAAATGGGTAGAAGCTATTCCAGTTAAGAGCACTACTTCTGAAGTGGTGTGCAACTTCATCAAAGAGAACATCTTAGTAAGGTATGGTGTACCTAACAAGATTGTAACAGATAATGCCTCGAATTTCTCTTCAACTGAAATAATGGATTTTTGCTATGGGTATGGCATTTCCCGGCTCACTCTTCGATTATTACCCTCGTGGAAATGGGCAAGCGTAATCCACTAACAAAAATCTGGTGACTATTATAAGAAAGTTAGTAAATGAGTCTCAACGAAACTGCACAAGAAGCTCTACGATGCTCTTTGGGTAGATAGATTACACCAAAGAGAGCTATTGAATGTCTCCTTTTCAAGTGGTATATGGAGTAGAAGCTCAACTACCAAGAATAAGGAACCGCCACCTTGCACCTAATGAAGGCCATCAAGATACTAGTTTCGTGATGCTTTGATAAGAGAATTATGTACCTTCACAAACCGAATGAGGACAGATTGGAGGTCAGCTGATAGGATATCTGCTTCACCAAGTAAAGGTAAAGGTCCTGCTTGACAAGAAAGCTAGTTCGTAGATTTCCAAGTTGGAGACACCGTGTTGCTATGGGATAAAAGGCATGAACCTCGTGGCAGCCATGGAAAGTTTGATTCCCTTCGCTCGACCTTTCAAGATCAGACACTTTGCTGGTGAGAATTCCTTTTATCTTGATTACATGGATGGTTCTTCTCTCCCACTTCCTTATAGTGGGCAGTATCTCAAGTTGTTCAAGTCCTAGGTGATTAGGGAGTCCTTTGTATATTCTCGTATGCGTGTTTTTGCTTTTCTTTCTTTTTGTTTTGGTGTGTTGTCCTCTGTATTGATCTACTTTTTGACTCCGTTGCCCAATGGATAAGGTACTGGTCTACTTCCCCTAGTTTGTCTAAGTTCTTGCCTTGTCTCATTCCTTGAATTCATGCCAAGTCATCCCCAGAAGGAGCCAACTGTTGTCCACTCAAAATTCCCCGCTCTGATGAAAGTAAAAATTTCAAAATTTTGAGTTTAAGTGTTTCTCTCTAAAGTACCGAAGTCGTGAAATTGAGAAAATCTATATTTTGGGTCATTTTGTATGTATTTCGGGCTCGGACATTTTTGTCCCGCGTGTCCCAAGTTCCGAAGTGCGCTCTGTTCCCGATCGGCCGAAATCCCCCGGTTGTTCCATTTTCGCCCGCTTTAACTTTTCGTCCCAAATGTCCCAAAGTTAATTGTGCAAGTTGTTCCATTTTCGGCCGAAACACCCGAACCGCGTACTTCACGCGCATGTCCCAAATGTCCCAATGTCCCAAACTTCTCCAAGTTTTCAGATTTCGCACATTTTTCCAAATGTCCCAAAGAACCTATTGTAACATTTTCATGCCCGTCCCAAGTGTCCCAAATGTCGCGTTGTTCCATTTTCGAACTTTTTGTCCCAAATGTTTCCCAAATGTCCCAAAACAAAAGTGCAAGTTGTTCCATTTTCGGCCGAAACACCCGAACCGCGTACTTCGCTCTTTCATGTCCCAAATGTCCCAAGTCGATTGTGCAAAGTTGTTCCATTTTCCGCCGATTCGCCCAACCACGCCCCTTCGCTGCTTCCCCAAATGTCCCAAAATGCATTTGTGCGTCTTCTCCCTGCTTCGCCCGAATCGGCCGAGCCGCGTGTTTCACGCATTCGCGTCTCACATGTCCCAAGCGAACCAAATGCCATTCATACTTAGTTTTTCCCGCTCTACCCGAATATGTTGTTTTTCAAACTGATAGATATGAATTTAATGCGCATTGATCACCCTTCTCTCTCCTCAACGGCTATATAACGAGCAAGCCACCTTTGCATTTTTCGCACTTGTTTCCATGCTACCCTTTGCTCGACCCTCGCAAAAACCTCGCAACCCCCTCCTCTCGCGTATCCCTTTCTCCGTAATTCCTCCCCGAATTTAGGTCATGTCTCCTAATACTATCAATATGGAAGATCAAAGTCCCGGAGGAGGCTTTGGGAGAACTAAAGAACAAATTAAGCGTATGGGCGAAGCTTTCAAGACACCGGTTGTCTCTCGCTTTCAAAGATATACACTGTCATCTTCAGATGAAAATTCTGGTGTTTCCTTTCTTGCAAGAAATCAAAGCTCAGTTCAGAGCTTTTGTAAAAGATAATTTATTCAAGGAAAGCTCCATCTCCAAAGAAAAAATGAAGGAAATCTGCTCTCTTCAATCTGCCATTGGAGAAGCAAATAAAGATTATCATACTCATGTCGAGTTTGATAAAGAGATGGAGAAATGTCTTGGATTTTGGACTCAGTCTACGGCCAACACGTCAGTCCCTCGTGGCAGAGACATAGCTGAGGCGTTAAAGAAATTCAGCAAAGATTCAAAGTCGGTGGGTCCTCTCTCGCTGATCGGCCACTTGCCTTCTTCCCCATTCTTTCTCTCTTCTTCCCTTTCTTTTCCGCTTTCTTTGTAATAGGTTGAGGTACTCGATCAAGCGTCCTTAACTATTCTTTAGTTAAAAGAAATGGTTACGAAGAGTAACTGAATTGTAAGCTATATAATGGCCTTCTTTACGCCATTCTAAAAAAGGAAGAACTTGGCATATTTTCTGAAAAGTGTAAATAGATCATAAAGAAATCAATACAGAAGGACTTTCCATTCTTTGTCTATCTGATCTCTGTTATTCCTAAGCTTTCATTTATTTTCTTTGTGAAGATCATTTGTCTCAAGTTTATTAGTCTTGCCGATTGCATACTCTTCGACTTTGCAAGCATGGTGATCTTGTATAACCAAGAAGGAACTTTGTGTCCTTGATTAATGAATCTGTGTTATGTTAAGAAACTTTGTGTTCTAGCAGATGTTATTTACAGAACTTTGTGTCTTTGAATTCCATCTTATTTATCCGATACAAATGATCTTGTTTCAATTCACTGTGACTTCGCATACATAAAGAATTACTCGATATCTATAATTCTCGCATGTTGCCTTTCTCGCTTCTTTCCCGTACTCTCATTTCCTCAAATTCTTTTGTAATTGATGATCTTCATAGAAAACACTTTCGTAATATCCAAGTTTAACCAACAAATCATGTCTTGTACATTTGTAAATAGGTTCGTTTCGAATAAGGGAACCTCTCCCATTAAAGAGGAGGGAGAAGTACAATGGCTCACGAGAAACAAATGGAGTAGATGTCGAAGTATTTTGTCGCAAAGGGAGAGGAGAAGGATGATTTTGTGATGTAATAGGTTGAGCTTGCTTACTAGGGAGAGATGGAGATTGTGTGGGTTTCTCAACTAGTGGCAATGGAGAAGAACTAGATGATATGATAGTAGTAGTAGGAAGTGGAGGATCTATAATATGTGTTGAGAGAAGGTCTTGTTCTAGATCAATAACTTTATAGCACAAGAGTATGAATGACTCACATGTATCATATTGCAATCGTTGCTTGAGAGTGGGAATTAAACCACAACAAAATATGAATTACTTCTCAATATCAATAGGTTGGAATACTAATTGATGCATACAATCATTTAATTGTAAGACGTAATCCTTGATAGGTTTGGATTCTTGTGATATAAAGTAGGTATATTATCATAAGTAACTCTAGGGCCATTGTTGATGATAAAATGATAGAGGAAGTTGTCCTCCATATCATAGTAAGTACTAATAGACCCAAATGGAAGATGAGTGTATCATTGTAATGCATCACCAGTAAGACTATGTCAAAAGGCCTTAAGCAATAATCTATCATTAGAATAGGGAGCCATAGCCATGCAGTAATGTTAGAGATGTAAGTGAGGGTCACCAGTACCATCAAAGCATGTGAATGTAGGCATGATAAAGTCCTTAGGAAATGCGGAGTTATGAATTTTCTTAGGAATAGGGTTGTCATGTAATGAATTGTTATCAATTGAAGCATAATAGGCCCTACTTTCTAAAGTGAGTGACTGAACCTGAGATTGTAATTGACCTACGACATGCATGAGAGACAAAATTTCTTGTGAAGGAATAGTAGGAGATGGAAATAATGTATTAAGTAGTTGTAACTTTCCATTGTGAGTAATCATAGGTACCTCAAGAGAATATAAAGGAGATTTTGATGCTAAAGGAACACTAGGGGTAGGTTTTAGAGAAGCGATAGTAGATGAAGAAGATGGGACATCTATAACAGTTGTAGGACTAGCATCGAAAACATCCCTAGGAGGTGAAGAAACCAACGGAGATACCTCGATAGGAGAAGACAAAATAACAAATGTAGGTGAAGTGTTAGGAGGAGATGAGATGGTAGGAGTATAAGAACTACGAGATGGATGCGACTTATGCACAATGCTAGATATAATCTCAGGATAAAGTAGAGTAGGAGATTCACACTCAACTATATGAAAAGTACTAGAATCATGATTATCAATTGTATAATCGACGTCGATAAATACTCACATACAAAAAATTTCATTAAGTGTACTATCAATAGGATCATCAACATAATATGAGAGAGTATGTGAACTAGCATGTGATGGATTAGGAGAATCAGTATCAGAAATAGGAGAGTCATGAGATGTATCCATAGTAGTTGTCTGATTAGGAGGAGAATCAGTATGAGAGCTATTGTCAAGACCTAACATGTAATCAATAAGAGAATCATCTAGAATTTCCTTAGAAAGATCAATAGGAGGATCATTAGTAGCCATATAACATGGTGTACAATGAGTGAAGGCTATCGATCCAAAATGATACCAATGCTAATGGGAGAATTTTCAAAACTAGTGGCTACATATTGTTGACCATCTAAGACTTGTTGTTGAATATGGTCTCATAGCATAGTAACATTCTTGTATAGAGTTGTGAGCTCAGTGATAACAACCTCATCATAGATTGGATTGATACTAAAGTGTGACATGATGGGCCGAGAAGGAGAAGAGATATCCTTATCCATTAGGGTTTGAAGTGGATCCTAGGGAAAAATGTTCTAAAGTACGGGTTCACCAAAATGATTATCTAAAATCTATATTTTAGTAATAATCTAAGAAAGTACAATAATGTAATAACTGAAATATAAGAGCTAGATAATTTATTCGATATTTTAAATGAAATGAAATAAATGAGATAGGAGGGAAAATGTACTAACCTGAATTAGAATTACCTCGCAATAATATGGGACTAGAAAGGGTGATGTACTGGTGGAAATGAGTGTCATAACAAACCTCAGAAAATTATAGAAGTTCTGAGATTTGGCCAAAGTGGGGCACACTGAGGGACGACAAGGGTTCCCGTGGGTTCCCTAGTCTGCAGAGTGACTCGTAAATGGATCTTATAGAGTCACTAAACCTTCGCAAAGAATTTTCCTTTCATTGAGTTGGTGTCACACTTGGTTCACTAGTGTCGCTGTAAATCTTTAATGAATAATATCCTACAAAACCCCACACAAAATCAACGTACCCTCAAAAAGAAAGATACAAATGAATGGGTAAGATTATCTTCCGCTACCAAATGGATGGACTTATGACTGAGCATTACACTACATCTAAGTCTCGATGTAGGTCTATGTGCTTTGTGTGTGTAATGGTGTGCCTAGGGTGGCCTAGTGCCAATAATAATGCCAAAGTAGTGGGCGATAGCTAGATAAAAATGAAGAATGAGGGACATAATAGAATATAATACCATTCATATGCAGTGTATGATGCAAAATAGTGCCCAAATGCGATTACTTTCCTTATGTAGATAGCTAGCCCTTAGTAGAAGTAGTCCACCCATAAGGTAATATGTATGTTGTGTTTATATAGGGATCTCTTTCTCAAATTTTGACACTAATGACCCGACATGTTGACTAGTACCTATGGGAATGGGAGGGAAAATCATAAATAACGACCTCTAACATCTTAATGAGAACCAAGTGTGATCGGGACCATGGCGCCTAGAAATGGGGACCGGGGTGCCCGAGGCACCCTAATCCATTCCTAGTGCAACCGTAGTCAAAGACTAGATATTACGACCGAGTGAATAACAAGAACTAATACTCCCGAGATATGATCTCAACTATGCAAGTAAGTGACGATTGTGTGAGAAAAACAATGACAAAGACCAAATAGACTGATGATAGGACTAGGGGATAGGTCATTAGTGAAAAATTTTCATGTGCAAGATCCATATATAAAACAACATACTTTGCATGTATAATTGTAGTAGTTAGTGTGTGATTTAGTGACTATAGCTTAACCCTTCTTTACCTATAATAAAATTATAATAATCAATAAATTATTTCTTATTAATAAATAATAATAGATAATAACATATATTCAATTTTTTTATAATTTATCTAGTGAAATTCCATAAAAATCGGAGATGGTGTGCTAAAGCATTACACATTCGGACTATTGTACATTGTAATCTTTGACCTCATTCAGCTCTCAATTACAATATTATATAGAATTACCCTAAAATAAATACACTTGCTAACTAAAATGGTTACAAATCCCAACTTATGGGATACACACCTCCATTTCCAAAGCCATGCAAACATTGTTAACCTTATAAACCTTTCAATTATAAAATTTAACAAAAATAATTATTAAATAAATACATTTGCAAGTGAAAAAGATACAAATTAAAATTTATAGTTTCTACATAAGAAATTCCAAACACACGAAAGAATGTTAAGTGTTAACCTTGTATAGCTCTCAACCGTAAAATTTTTCAAGTTTTTCCCTAAAAGAGATACACTTACAAGCTATAAAGGCTACATTTCCAAAATTAACCCTCCATTTCTTAAGCGAGGCTATAGTGTCAATGTCATGCACTTATAGGGTATAATATTATTAAAAACTTACCCTAAAGCAATTACATTTTCTATCTACAAATCAAAATTTATGGTTTACGATATTTCATTCCGGATGCATGTAACAATGTTAACCTTGCACTCTTATGTGCGTAAATTATTTGATATAAAAAATTACCCTATAACATATTATCATCTATTATGTTGTGGAGCATGTTTTCATGTGTGGAAGTGTTGAAGACTATACACTAGAAATATCGTATACTCTCCACAATTTTTTCTCCTAAAAAAATATGTTTGATATCTCGAAACATGCTCTTTTCATATGGGTAGGATTTTTGACCCTTAGGTTTATGGGGCAATTTTGGCCCATGGTTTTTGTACCCACGGTATTGTAAATTTATTTAAGCGATTTGCTATTGATGTTCTTTTTGCTTTTGATAGGGTAGACATATCATTGTAGATGTGTGTGCGTTCAAGTGTGAATTCAGGGGGAGTTTGTTGAGCATTGATCTAAACAAATCTAGGTATTGTATTGAGAGAAAGAGATGGCTTGTAATAAAAATATGAGCAAATAATTCTAGGTGGACATAGCCCAGATTGGGTGAACCACATTAAATATTGTCTTTATGTTGTGTTCTTTTATTTTCTACATTTTTTTCGAGATATGTAATATCTTTACTGCATATTAGTTTCTACTATTGTGATTCTATGTGATATTGTTCCACATACTTTATCCCTCATTTCCTAACAATATCAACTATGAAGGTGTTGAATAAATTAATGGTTTAAGAGATATAATAATGTTAACCTTGTAGAGCTTTCAATAATAATATTTTGTGGATTATTGTATTAGAGAATGATTACCCTAAAATAGATACATTTTCTAGATATGAAGGCTATAAATCTAAAAATTACGGTTTGCGCAGGATGAAATTGACAATAATATTTATTTGCAATTACACTAAATTCAAAGGAAACTCTAAAATTGATGGATGAAAAAGAATAATTTAATCATAAATTCTAAATTACAAAGATATCCATAAAAATTGCCACATCGGCGCATTATATGTAGACACAAACATGAAATTTTTGTGGCCACTTCTTCATTGGTATGAATATTGGGACTGAAAATTTACCCCAATCATGTACGTAATGCATAAAATTTTAGCGAAGAAATAAAAGGAAAAAAATTGAGACCGAAGAAAATAAAACCTAAATACATCTCACTAAACGACCCTATGAAATCTTATGATTGAGCCTTTATCTATGCCCCACTCAAGGCTCCATCCAATTCTTTCTCAAACTCGTGCTAAATTGAACTAAATTTACGTCTTTATTTACAATATGTTATTTCGGCCTATCCTTTTGGCTTGATCTTGTATATATACCCGCACACCTAAATTCTTTTGTTGTTATTTGGGAGAAAATTATAAAAGTGAACAAAACTAGTTAAAATGGTGCAACTTTGTTTTTCTGGTCTCTATGGTTGAGAAACAAAAAATAGTTAAAATGCATACAAAAATATAAATTCCCAACAATTATAATTAACCGTAAAAAATTATAGTGAAAAAAATGAACGGTTTGTTTTCTCATTTGTTCTTATTATTATTTTAGCTATTTATTAATAATTTATGTGTTCTTGACAATGGTCAACTATTCTATGGGGTAAGTGCATGGAAATGGAGGATTAAAAGGGGGTCAAAAGTGGACACATTTTTTTAGAAATCGATAAACCTAAACTTCATATAATAATATGACATGCATATGTTCAAAATTTGATAAAGTGATAAGAATAAGTCACTGTAGAGCTCGAAATTTAGTTTCTAAACAACTTTTTTTTTTAAATGGTGGAGATTAAGAGGGTCAAATGTGGTGCACACATCCCAAAAATGGATGAATATATAATTTTTTTACTAATTTTCAAAGTGCACACATCCCAAAAATGAAATATTTGTGTGTACACCCCGTAACTTTGAGAAAAATAGTTAATTTTTTATTTTTTTAATGTGTGTAGAATGGAGTTTAGAAAAAACTACTTTTTTAAAATTCGGTAGAAAAATCATAAATTGTGCACAAAAACGTATACATAGGTTTCAAAGTAAGAAAATAAGGCACTAGTAAAAGAATTATGGACGAAAGCCTTAAACTAATCAAATTTTAGAAAGAAGTATATCATCACCAAGGTAAAACCGAGCTTGACATCGTAGTATAATTTTTTTGGAATATTATGTTATAATGCATGAGATATCGAGGTGTCTAAGTGAGATTTTGATATTTTTGTAAAACACGATTTATTCGCAAATTTCATAGTCCAAACCTGATGTTTGATATCCAAGAAAAAATAAAATCCTATGGATTGGAAATTTCAAACCCAAAGAAGATCAAAACGTGCTCACATTATAACGCGAGAACGCTATAACACAAGTGACGTTATAACACACTCGTGTTCTTATTTGTAATGTGGTATATGTGCTTTTGGGATGGATATATTTACTAAAATAAATGGTTCAAGTATAAGTTTTTCATTTATTAATATTTATACTTTATAATTTCTTATACTTTAAAACAAACTTATTCTTTAAATTTATTTTTGTAAATATAATAAATTAGGGTCACTCTGCACCTTGTGGAACTAGTCTCACAACTCCATCAGTCATGGTTTAGAAGATAGTTTTTCATATTCTAATCTGGTCAAGACATGGGTATTTTTCAATATTTCATCATTTAGCCTAAATCTTTTAGGATTCAAATTCTATAATCGATGTGTATTTTGGAAAATAATATAGTCATTTGTTAGGTTTTGGGGCCTTTTGAATTGTTTACTGGAATTTGTAGGAGTGTTAAATGTCTCAAAAATAGAATTTACAAACTTCACAACTCCCAAAGGTAACAAAAATTGATCAAATATATGGACTCATTAATTTTACCATGATCATGGAGTTGAATCCTAATTTTATCTTAGAATATGGTAGAATCATACTATGGATGAGTACCTACTTTATAAGCTTAGGAATGCTTCTTTCACTTCTCCACCGGTGCATCCTTCCTCCGCTAGCTCCGCCACAAGCACCACTCTCGACCTCTCTCAAAATAAATTATTAACAAGATTTTTAAGTTTGTTCTAATGTGCATGGATGATTGAATACGATGATTTATGATTTAAGTGTGACTTGATGGAAGATAACTTCCTCCTGGAGGCCTAAAATGCCATTCTAAGCTAATAAAAACCCTCTAACAGATTTCAAGAAATATATCACGTATTTTGAATTGATGTCAGAGAATATTGGAAGTTTTGGAGGTAATTTAGGAATATTTAGGAATTTTTTTCTCATTCAAGGATAATCTGCTCAATAACAGGTTTTCTAGGTATAGGGAACAAACACTCTAATGGTGAAATATGACTTCTCCGGATGATTTTGGAAGCTCTGTAAGGGGTAAAGATGAAACCAAATATGAATTGGAAATATAGGTGAATACTATACATGTTGGTAACATTCATTTTTTTCTAAGAATTGAAAGTTTCATGATGAATTGCGAGCTGCCCCTTTTAGTTCCAAACAAAATGGCCCTAAATTTTCAAGCTCTAGAGAGATGGTCACCACATGGTGATAGGTGACTATTTTTCATTGTTGATAAGTACCTCTTGGAATGGGTACTTTCATATGCGCGAGGATCTCATGAGGATGGGGCCAAATTTTGTGAGTTGAAAAAACCTTCCTAACACCCCAGGTTGTGTTTTTGAGTCACGAAACTTCTAACATGAAAAAGTGGTAAAAAATGAGTTTTCATGAGTAGAAATAATGTTTCTAAAACCTCAAGTGTTTAGAAACACCTGTTATGAGATCTACATTATGATGGGAACAAGATGTTCTATTCTAATTACAAGGCAAGAGAGAGGATCACTCTCTTACTTTTCAAGTCCTCCACAACTAACTCTAGTGATCACAAATAAAATCCATGATGCTCAAACAATTTTTTTATATATATATATCACTTACTAAAATAGGTATTCACCATGTAGATGGAAAAATATATCACTTAATTAAATTCTTGTCATGTGGCTGCTTTTTGGAATGAAATAAGGTGGTTGTAATATCCTTCATCCTTTGAAGTTTGATCACACTACAAGATTTGAATGAGTGTTTAAGAAAACTACCGAGTGAGTGACACCAAGTGAAACTCGGATAATTTCTCATTCTTACATACATGGTGCTCTATAGTAATATCATCCTCTTACCCTCCTAGCTCCAAAATTCTCCTTGGATGGAATCAACTTTAGGATACTCATACACCTCTTTACTCATATGCCTCTCATGGAGATAGATGATTCCTTGATCCTTCACACATGATGGTCCTAAATGCCTCAATATCTTGACTAGCTCATCTTGGCTTGTTCCTTGAAGAGATTTGAATGTGATGGCATAGTCAAGGTACATAATGATCTTTAACTTACTCCATGAGCTTCCCATTTCACCTTTGAACATGATGATACCATTTTTAACTTCACAATTCACTTCCCTGACCAAGATGTCACACGAGTGGAAACATGCTTATAGTATTTAGGCACATCTTCACTTGATTGACCCTAATAGAAATAGGTTTCCTCCTAAATGTGGAAGGATTAATCCTTCAATAAGACTTGAAGGAATGTTTGAGGGTGAGCTCCATCTTCTTGAGCTCAAATTGCATTGAAGCATTATGAAATCAACTCCATAAATTGCAAGATGTGAGCACATCCCCAAGTATTGATTAAGTTTTTAGAAACAATCTTCATAGATATGCACCATTTGTGAGCTTGAGATGACTACCATCACCACTCATGGTGATATTTTCTCATGATGATCATTCCCTTGATGAATTGAATTTCAATGAGGTTCTTGATGTTTCAGATCCTTCAAAGACCTCATGATTCTCCTGATTACACCCGTTGTCCAACTGAATGTCTATTACACATTTTTATTCATATTTTTTCCCCTCTAAACTCATTCAAGAACTCCTAGAATCTTCTATAGAATACAACATTCACCATTGAGGATCTCATTCCCTACACCCTAAATACCCGATGTTGAACAAATGGATCCTGAATGATATTTAATTTCCTATATTTTCCTAAATTACTTCATACACCTTCAATTCTCTTCAAAATCACCCTCGATGATTTAGAATTTCCATGAACATTCCCAAAGTGTGTTTACTAGTAGAAAAATGGCCAAAAATGTCCTTTTAGGCCTCCAGGAGGAATTTATCTTTCACCGAATCTTACCGAATAAATTTATCGCCTTGTGTAATCATCCTCGCACACTAAAAACACTTTAAAAAATTGTTAGGAATTTCCTCCGAGCCAGGTGAAGGTTTAAATGAAGGCAAGGTAGTTACAGGAAGGATGCACATATTGATTCCTATCAAGAGGAAAGGGGTTGAATATCTATATGCATTTATTCCTATAACTTATACTTATTGTCATTATTTATATACATTTTGGTCTTCTTTGTGTTCTATTGTTATTGATATTCAAATCTATTTAAGTAATTTAGTTATAGATATACATTGGTAATTCATGACATTTAACATTTACTCCAAACCTTGACTATGTTTTATTAACTCTCGGATTTTTCTCACATAAAGCTTAATTTTGGGAGCATATCGTGTGTCCATAGATCTAGGTTATAAAAGAAAAAAACTTGAATTTAATCCTCTTAAAGCTTATCCAATAGGTAAATGAGTCGAGAAGGGTTTGTATGATAAGAAATATGAAAATTTTCCCTATCAGGTTATGTAAAAACCTATTTTGGGGTTTCAAAAGAAAATATCAAAATCTCAAATAATAAGGATTCTAGAAGATAAATCTACCTAATATTGGGTTATAAAACTTACGAGTCTTCTTGAGTCACACCATTGCGAAGAAAACCCTTTTGATCAATTTTATCCACATGGAATTAGAAATTGAAGGTGAATGAAATTTTCTTGACCTCCACAATATATTGAGCTCATTACCAAACACTAATGAAGTGTTTAGAAACACTCTTGGGAGGTTTGTATTACTTGAGAGTATGAGATGATTGTTAACATCGCCTTAGGTGGCCTTGGATAAAAATGGATGCCTCCACAATGTAAAGGATTATTCAAGATTTCCATTGCCTAATTTTTTTCCTCCTAATTCCTTACATAGTTCTTGCGAATCAGCTGGAGAAGTCAAGGTTCAAAATTTGACTGCTCATTCCTTGCACCTGAAAACCCACTATTGAGCGGACTATCTATCTCGAATGATAAAAAAATCATAAATCTTATTAAACCACTTCCAACACCTTGAATATTTCAAATACCACCTTTGGATGCTTAATACCTTTTCATAACCCTCCTAGAAGATGCACACAGGCTTTGAAATAGCTGAAATTGGCCTTTCTAGGCTTGTTTGAGAATTATTATTTTATCAAGCACTTCGATGAATGGAATAATGCACCTTGTTAAAAAAAAATCAAACCTATAAATGTTCACCAAATGCATTAGGAATACCTTCAAGGACAAGGTTATCATGACACAGGAGGTAGGTTGGCCTAGAGAGGGATTCAAGAAGATTTGGGAGCAAGATTTCACATTGTGGCTTGGCTTTCATGGTTTAAGTTTTGAATTTTTGGGTTAGTAAAATAACATGACAACATATCCATATGAATATCATCCTCTTACCCTTCCAGGATTTAAAATTCTTTGTTGAACCCCTAGAATATTGACCAAGTATGAAGGCGTGTAGGCGCGCAAGGTCCCAGTTATGGAATGGCGTGCAAGGAAAAAGCATGCAAAGGAGGGTTTAAGAGAAGGGTTTAAGGAAGCTCATAGTGCGCGTGATGCACGAGGACAGAGCCAAGGGTTAGGGACTTAGTCAATTTGGACGTCCAGAGCAGAACACATGAAAATCATGACCCAATCGCGCGTGGATAAGGTGCCGGCATGCGACAGTCAGGCTTAAGGAGCATGCTAGAAGCTTCTAGAAGCACATCATGGGATAAAGTGGAAAGCTCATGGCCTGAGAGGCATGCTTGCATGGAGGACCACATTCAAACACTTGGCACTAGATCTGAGGGCGCTGGAGGGTGAGTTGGTAGTCCAGGAGAGCTATAAATACAAGCGCCTGCAGAGTAAAAGAGGAGAGACAGAGAGTATGGGCAGAGCTCTGCAGAAATACTGTGAGGACTCTGTTAGTGGATAGTTGTATTCGGAGAGAATGCATTAGGCTTAGGGATTGTAATTTTATTTTTGGTAGCTTAGTTACATAAGTCCAGTGCATTGCATGACTACGGTCTGCTTCTCTGTGACACTCTGTAATGGCTCAATGGATGTAATGAGGTTACCCGTTATAGGCCGACCGACGCGCATGGGGTTCCTTTATTTTGTAATAGGGGTAAAAATGACTACATTCTCCTCGAATGGAATCATATTTAAGATGTTCATATACTTCTTTCTCATATCCCTCTCATTATAATATGTGACTTCTTAATCCTTCACACATGATGGTCCTAGATGCCTTAGAGCTTTGACTAGATCATTTTAATTTATTTCTCGAATATATTTGGAAACAATGGTAAAGTTAGGATTGAGCATCATCAATTCACTCCTTGAGCCTCACTTTTCACCTTTGAACATGATGATCTCTTCTTAATCTCATAATTCACCTCCTTTCCTAAGATGTCACATGATTAGAAGCATTCTTATTTTGTCTTGACGCCCTCTTTCTCAATTTCTCCTCATAGAGATAGGTTTCCTCCTCCTGGTAGAAGGATTGGACCCTGAATGAAACTTGGAGGAATGTCATAGAATGAATTCCATGTTCTTGGCCTCCACACTATACTAAAACACTGCGAATTTCACCTCCCTAACTTGCAAGATATGAGTTCATTACCAAGCATTGATTAAGTGTTTAGAAAAACTCTCATAAAATATGCATTATTTATGAGACTGAGATGATTACCACTATCACTCATGGCAAGATTCTCTTATCATGCTCTCGATGACCATTCCCTTAATGATTTTAATCTCGATGAAGCTCTTGATGTTTCAGATCTTTCACAGACCTCATGATTTTTCTAATTGCACCCATTTTCCTCATGATGTTTCAGATCCTTCACAAACCTCATGATGACCATTCCCTTGATTATTTTAATCAATAAAAACTTATATGTGTTTTGATTTATTATGTGTTATAAGGAATTGCATGAGTCCATATATTCGAGAAATTGTTGCTACCTTTGGGAGTTGTGAGGTTTATAAAATATAGTTTTGACACATCTAAAACTCCTACAAATGTCAATAACCAATCAAGAAGACCCCAAAACCTAAACAATGACTATATTCTTTCCCAAAATAGACATCGATTGTAGAATTTAAATCCTAAAAGATTTAGGTTGAATGCTGAAAACCTAAAAAATACCTATGTACTGACCATATTAGAATATGAAAATCTATCTTGTAAACTATGACTGACGGAGTTGTGAGACTAGTCCCATAAGGTGTAAAGTGATCCTAATTTCTTATTAATCATTATAAATAATAAATTATAAATATTAATAAATGAAAAAATTATACTTAAACCATTTATTTTAGTAAATATATCCCTCCATAAAGCACATATACCACATAGTAAACAGGAACGCGAGTGCGTTATAATGTGCTCGTAGTTTAGACTTGGTAATTACCTTGATCCTAATATTTCATAACATGGTTGCACTTTCTCAAAGCACACTCGTGTTTCTCTTCAAATAAAAAATTTGGACGCTTTTGGTCACCCATCTCTATGTACTTGCCCTATGGAAAAGGACAATAGGACATGTGTCAAAAAATATTGTATTGAGTTATAATAAGTCTATAGATCTAAAAAGATTGTTATAATTACACATTCATTACTAAAAATAAATCACCAAGTCTAAATACACTTTTATTTTTATAAAATATCAAATTTAATATTGAAAGTACATAAGTTAAATTAAATTTGACTAAACAATTTTTTATAAATACAAAATTGTCCTAAAACAACTTAAATGAAGATTAAAAATAATCAAATTTAATAAATAATTTATTTAAGATATATTTTTATATTATGAAGTTAATATGAATCCAAAAATACAAAATTTCAAACATTCATATATTTGCATTAGATTGGAGAGCTTACCACTTCCATTTACACAAGTGTAAATAAGCTAATTTATACCAATTTTTACGCCGAAGGCGTTCCCCTATGGGAAAGGCCCCTGTGGACGTTTCTACGACTGTGTTAAATTTGATGGTTTGACGGCCGTCTTGACATTTGTGTTTTTCCTCCCTATTTTAACTTTTCTCTATTATTTTTAATAATTTTGTTTCTAATAATTAACAATTTTAGCTTTTGTTTTTAATTAACAACAATTTTAGCTTTTATTTTTAATAATTTTGTTTCTAATAATTAACAATTTTAGCTTTTATTTTTAATTAGGTTGAGCTGAAAATAGAAATCTCTACTATTTTTAACAATTTTTGCTTTTGTTTTTAATTACGCTAAGTTTCTCTTGAAAATATAAATGTCTACTATTTTTAATATTTTTGTAACAATTTTAGCTTTTGTTTTTAATTAGGTTGAGCTGAAAATAGAAATCTCTACTATTTTTAATAATTTTGTTTCTAATAATTAACAATTTTAGCTTTTGTTTTTAATTAGGTTAAGCTGAAAATAGAAATCTCTACTATTTTTAATAATTTTGTTTCTAATAATTAACAATTTTAGCTTTTGTTTTTAATTAACAACAATTTTAACTTTTATTTTTAATAATTTTGTTTCTAATAATTAACAATTTTAGCTTTTGTTTTTAATTACGCTGAGCTGAAAATAGAAAAAGGGAGATCAATAATAAATTGCAAACGCTAGAAAAGAAAGTATACACACACAGAAAAGGAGATCAAAAGGAGATTCAGGAATTTAGAGTGACACAAAGAATATACAGACACGAGAAATAAAAGAAAACAACAATGGAAGCACGAGAAGTCAGATTGATGTTTCAGACACTTCTTCTGGATTAGTAGCGTATTCATTTAATTGACATACATGAATTTGAGTTGTATTATCAACATTGCGAGATCATGTAATTGACATCCATAATAGCCACATGAACAACTTTCGGCAATCCGGACTTCATCGTATGTTTGACTATTCACTCTCCGTCCATCGTCTCGTCTGAAATATTAGACTTAACAATTTACTAAATATTAGCATTTGATTGGACAAAAAGTTCGAAATTATGTGCTCGAACTCTATTAAGAAACCAATATGTTGTGGAAGTACTTGTATATTGAGAAACAAGTAAAAAACGTTTTAAGGCTTCTACAATCCTTAATTAGTAGCGAAAGCCTTCTGGAAAAGACCCTCATTCAATTTTGACTTTCATTGATGTTTTGGATTACAAATTTTGTTTGGTGAGGAAAATGTTATCTTCCTATTTTTTTAAGGATTAAATTTGACGGTTTGACGACCGTCTTGACGTTTGTGCTTTTCCTCCCTATTTTAACTTTTCTCTATTATTTTTAATAATTTTATTTCTAATAATTAACAATTTTAGCTTTTGTTTTTAATTAACAACAATTTTAGCTTTTATTTTTAATAATTTTGTTTCTAATAATTAACAATTTTAGCTTTTATTTTTAATTAGGTTGAGCTGAAAATAGAAATCTCTACTATTTTTAACAATTTTAGCTTTTGTTTTTAATTACGCTGAGCTGAAAATAGAAATCTCTACTATTTTTAATATTTTTGTAACAATTTTAGCTTTTGTTTTTAATTAGGCTGAGCTGAAAATAGAAATCTCTACTATTTTTAATAATTTTGTTTCTAATAATTAACAATTTTAGCTTTTGTTTTTAATTAGGTTGAGCTGAAAATAGAAATCTCTACTATTTTTAATAATTTTGTTTCTAATAATTAACAATTTTAGCTTTTGTTTTTAATTAACAACAATTTTAACTTTTATTTTTAATAATTTTGTTTCTAATAATTAACAATTTTAGCTTTTGTTTTTAATTAGGCTGAGCTGAAAATAGAAAAAGGGAGATCAATAATAGATTGCAAACGCTAGAAAAGAAAGTATACACACACAGAAAAAGGAGATCAAAAGGAGATTCAGGAATTTAGAGTGACGCAAAGAATATACAGATTACCTAGAAATAAAAGAAAACAACAAAGGAAGCACGAGAAGTTAGATTGATGTTTTAAACACTTCTTCCGGATTAGTAGCGTATTCATTTAATCGACATACATGAATATGAGTCAGTATTATCAACATCACAGATCATGTAATCGACAAACATGAATCAGAGTCGTATTATCAACATTGGGAGGACCCCACATTTCAGATACTGCACTTGTCCTCCCTAAGGTCCATTCTCAACACTGGTGCCCAACATCGTGTTGACTTCATTCTTAACTAATTTCTTGATGTCTTTGCCTCTACCTTTTAGTTTCTTTATAGCCACATCTTTATCTTTCAAATTACCCTGATACACTCTTCCAAAGCTTCCTTGCCCAATTTTGTAACACTGGTTGCAAATCTATGGGTTGACGTAGGCCTCGTGAATGGTGCCACAGGAACAATCACCGACATTGTCTACGACGCATCAATGCAACCACCAACATTACCTTTATTTGTTGTTGTCAAATTTGATAGATACAACGCCCATGTTGGGATCCCTCCAACCCGTTACATATTCCCATACCCCCTATTTCAAGAGGGAATCGAAGACAATTGCTGATTAAAATGGCCTGGGGATTAACTATCCACAAGTGGTAGGGACTTACTTTGTATAGAGCAAACCGTCGACATCGGAACCACCGAAGGCGGGTCTGACATTCACAGCTTTCTCCGAGTTCCCTCGCTTGCAAATCTGCGTATTTCACCTACTTTTTCATTCGAGAGATACTCAAAAATGGTGTACGTAACAACACTTGGAGCAAGAAGAAAGGAGGAGTCAAGACTACTATCACTCAGCCTATCGTAAAAGCTACCCTCTGCTTTGATAGCACCTCCACCACTACTATACTCAACACTTCTTCTATCCAAAGCGGCACTGTTGTTCAAGGGGTATCAAATGTAATCATGTTTATTGAAACTAAAATTGCCCACTAAAGGCTACCATTCATGATATAAATACTGCAAATGTATACATGTCTCATTATGTGCACACAGATCTACATTTATTTGATGTTTTGAAATATGATATGCAACTTTAATTGTACGAATCAGAATGCATTAAATGTACACATACGACATTTCAATGTAATGTTTCAACTAAATTCCTACACTACAACTATCAATCACACACATTATCAATCTGTCTGATAAATGTTTTTCCAACAAAACACCAACCGAACAACCGATGCACAACTAATAAACACAAATTAAATACATACAACATCAACTATAAAATAAATTAACTATCGAAAATGGTATCAAATGTATTCATGTATGAATTTTTAACAAGTTTGAAATGTAGAAACAACCTTCAAATTAAGTGGCCCATCTATATTTCTACACTTACAAAATCAATCACACCCCTAATCAACATCAACTACAAAAGTAATAATTATACCTCTAAAACAAATAACATATACTGTTCAGCGTTCACATCTCATGAAACACATGCGATTGCTAGTAATTAAGAATATTAAAACAAAAGTTGTCTTATTGACAAGCTGAAATATACCTAAAAATTTATTAAAAGAGGATTCAAATAAAAAAGATTAAGTTAATTTGATCAATAACTAAATACCTCAGATATTTACAAAATTTAATATTAATTTATGCTGATCCACGGTTCTAACCAACAAGAATAAATTTTGATTTAAGGATGACAAATGATTCAATCATATCATATTAAAAACCTCCAAAGGTGAAGTAAAGGTTCACAATTTTAAATTAACTATCAATTATCTTTACCTCTTAATTAATAAATGTTGCCGCTACATTATAAAAGAATGATGATATATGAATATTTGGATATTGATTTTCATAGTTTATCTTTAAAATTTCATTAAAAAAGTTTACTTTTGAAATCTAATAAATATAGGGTTGTTGAAATGTTTTTTAAAATTTAATATAAAAAGAAAATAATGATGATGTCACTTTCTATCCAAGTCAATACAATCAAATATGTATTGTTCCTCAATATAGATAGGTGGTTTACGTTATATATGATTTTTAAAAATCAATGGACATTACAATTGTGTGGAGGTTTTAGACTATATTTATTTAATTCATTATTAATGTTGGTGTTATCACATTTTGTAACTTAATTAATAAATGTTGCCGTTACATTATAAAAGAATGATGATATATGAATATTTGGATATTGATTTTCATAGTTTATCTTTAAAATTTCATTAAAAAAGTTTACTTTTGAAATCTAATAAATATAGGGTTGTTGAAATGTTTTTAAAATTTCATATAAAAAGAAAATAATGATGATGTCACTTTCTATCCAAGTCAATACAACAAATATGTATTGTTCCTCAATATAGATAGGTGGTTTACGTTATATATGATTTTTAAAAAATCAATGGACATTACAATTGTGTGGAGGTTTTAGACTATATTTACTTAATTCATTATTAATGTTGGTGTTATCACATTTTGTAAGAAAATCACAATTTTAAATAGTAATTTTTCAATATTTACTTTCAAATATTCAAAACATTATTAATAATACATTATTAGTAAAAATATAAAAGAGTTATATATGTGTGTGTGTGTGTGTGTGTGTGTGTGTGTGTGTGTGTGTGTGTGTGTGTGTGTGTGTGTGTAATTAATATATAAAATGATATAAAATTAATAGTCATATTTTAAATATAAAATCTAAAGAAATGGTTATTTCAAAATCTATAGTTAATAATATATAAAGATTGTAAAGAGCCTTCCAATTTAAAGTTGCTAGAAGTAATAGAAATTTCTAGGTGAGTTGGTAGTCCACTCATAATGAGAGCATTTAAAACTCTCCACCCAAGTTCAAATCCTGTACTTAAAGAAACTCGAAAAAATCTACTAGCTCTTCCTAATAATTACATCTCTATATTATTGGTTTTGATAACTATATCTTTTTGATAATTTTTTAAAGGCAGATATTAATATACTCACTCACTAGTTACTCACTAGCTACTTTCATAGTAAGTTTTTATACATCATACGATCTATCAATAAATTCCAATTGTTTAGAAGAAAGGGTGAAAGGAAAAAAAGAGAGAGGTGGGGAAGCAACCCACAGTGAGAATAGTTTAATGAAACGGTGCATTCATGGAGGGGACCAAAGAAGCTCGGAATCATCCTCTGCAAGGGAAAAATAAAGCAAAAATAAGTGCAGAGCAGGTAACAGTGTTTCCCTGTCCAAAAACGAAACGAACATGTGTAAATACTAAAGCCTAACATTAAAGCTGCCAAGGCTTACTTGCACTGGCTACAATGTATATTTTTAACGTCTGCAATCTTTATGTATGTTCAATGAACGTAAGACTTCCATAATAATTTTTGGAAGCTTTGCATCAGCGGATTTAATCATTTTAGCAGATTTTAATAGGTTTCTTTCACTTCAGTCCAATTTTATGGCAAACTTTGTAGAATCCAACTCTTAGTTTAATAACTTAGATAATAATGAGAAAAGTAGTCAATCCTCTCTTCTTCCTCGAGGGAATAACCTCTGACTACTCTACACGAGAATATGTGAAGGCATCAGGATGAAGAGACCGCTAAAATATTCTAATAATAAAATTGTATTGTTTTTTTTTCATCAAAATAAATAAGTTACTTTTTCCTTGCGATTCTAAAAGTACAACTTCTATTTTCTTTTGAACATATTTATAAAGAAATTTTAATATTTATAGCGATATGTGAATATTCAAATATTTAAAATTTTGGAAAGTTAAATTTTAATAAAAAAAAATGAAATTGGACATTTTGTTGAGAATTGGGGGCGGTCAAAGCGCAAAAGTGGGGCTAATTCAGCCTGGCGGAAGGATTCTCTCCCTTCTTCCTTCACTATTACATTAGTGTCCCCTCTTATCATGTTGATGATACGTCTTCTCTATTTTTTAAAAAGTACTCCTCAAGGATTGTATCTACTCTTGTTATCAATGTGACTCCTCCCCATGTGCCTCTTCATGTTCTGTATTCTTTGATGCATACCCCTTAGGTCTCTTTTGCCACGGCCCATGGTTAAGGAGAGGGAAACTCCCTCTTGTTCTTCTAAGATTTTTTTTTTTCAGTCTATCAATTCCATTGAAGTTCTTTTTCCGCGGTCATGACTCTATTGACGATTTTAACAAGGAAGAGTGGATGGACATTGTCCAAATCAAGAAAAGAATTCTTTCTAAGATACACACAGCACCATAATTACAAATGTCTCTCAGATCTCATACTTCTTACTTCGGCTGACTGCCTTTCTTATGCTCTTATGCTGTTGTTGGGATATTCTTTGCTGTTTTTTCGTTGTACAACTGTTTTAGCTTCTTGGTTGTTTCTTAGTTACTGGGCAGTAGTATTTCCTATTGACTTATTAGTTTTAGCAATTTCTCTAATTTTTAGCCCCTATTTTTGTCCCTGAATAAAACCTAGTCAAAAATCCTTAATCATTATCCAAAAAAGTGAAACTCTAACACAAAAACGAAAATTCTCGAAGAAGGCCACGCTATCAGTAACCCTAATTTTTTTAAAAAGTGTGTCATCCACATGATTCGTACATCCATGTATGATGAATGATTAGATTCAAATTCTGCAATTGAATTGTTAACTGCGCGTCAGGTGCCGTTTCCTTTCCCACTCCAAACAAAATAAGCACGTGAAAAGGCAAACCCTAACAGAGCAGCACTCGTGAAAGGTGACAGTGGCTGGCATTCACTATCATTTTTGTGGCGTCAGCGGTTTTAAGGAATTTACTGCTGCCCCAACCCAATTGGCCGTTCTAACGGTTTGAAAACGAGGCCATTATTATTATTATTATTATCATCTGTGGATGGTCAGTAAGATAATTGAAAAGACTGAAATCTGAACTCATATCCATTCACCGCTTATTTCACCAATCACCCGCAACCCCTAAGTCAGTTCTGTTCACCAAATTAGAGGCCATAAATCAATGTCAGGTTTATCACATTTATAAGAATTATGAATAATTAGGGTGATCTAAGGGTTAATTACGCCTTGTCAAATAAAAATTAATCAAATTTAATTGTAGAAAATTTTGTTTGGTTGGAAAGTATTTCGTTATTAATATACAACAAATTTGTAATATTAGTTATACAAAAATAATGAGTGGTATGGCAATATGTTTGAAAACATGTCAATAAGATATGACAGACAACTCCCACAAAATTTGAACCTTAAAACTGAGATGTGTGCTAGTTTTATGGGTGTCTACCTATATTAATGGGAATTCCTAATGTATATGAATGGGTATCTCAATTTGTGAATGCTTCTTCATGTCTTAATATTCAAAATCATGTCTTCGATTGTCTTATTCCATCATGCATTACCAAGAATCCAATCTCCTTCATCCAAATCCTAATCTGCACTTAGTTCTTTGTAAAACCCATAAAAATTGGGAACACTTTTAGTGCTTGTGTTATCTCTCCACTATTATTAAACCCTTTGTGATTTCACAAAAGTACAAGAAACACTTATGCAATTCAATAATCAATTTGCTATATACAAATGGTACAACTCTTATCTTTCAAATTTGTGCAACAATTAATATATGCTAGAATTTAAATCTCTTAATCGTTGATTTTGACTTTTGGTATGAGCATGCTTTAGCAATAGAATACATTCTCGCTCTTATCTCTTCAATATCACTGTGTATAGAAATGCCTTGAAATGAGTAGTTATGTATGTGTTCTTAAAAGCATCCATGTACCTATGTTTTTAAGACTTCTTGAATTCAAATGAGGACCCATCAAATGCACAAGTTGCTGAAACGATACGAGGGAAATCTATAGACAGAAAAGCATACAACTAAGTAAAAGCAAGTTTGGGAATGAAAGGGACCTAAAATTAAAGGTACAATTTTCATAAAGATTTTACCATATTACGAAACTAGGAAAGCTCTAAAATTTTTTAAGGCCCCAAATCAATCCACAAATAGAGGGGTGATAAAACAATGACAAGTGGGTAAATACAACCCATCATAAAAGACAAGAAACAATCTAATATACACATGGACAAATGGACCTCAAAGAGGGAGAAAGAGACAATCAATACAAGAGGTAGCCACCATAGGGTAAATGCACAAGAACGAGAATTCAAATAGTGAAGAGACAAGAGAATATATGTCAATAAGAATCTAAATTGGATCAATAATCAATATAAACATAAATACACTAAAACCAAAGTTATTAACTTGTTTTTTACAAAACTTAAGTTTATGTGTAATGCAACATGTGTGTGTACATATATAAAAGTAAATATCGAAATAATTAATAATGTGAAAACAAATTTTTGGATGCTTCAACATCTATAAAAAAATCTTAAATTTCATGATTTTATGATAATGATATTTAAATCAAAAGGAGGAGAGATGTTAACTTGTCATAGACTCCAAATCATTTGAATTGCCGAACAAAATAAACAATATTATCCTTGAAATATGGTGCAAAGTATTTATGCTAATGTAAACATATAAAACATGTGCACCAAGTAAAATTGTTTTGTACAATCCATAATAAAAAAATATTGATATCTAGAAAAATAAGATATGAAACAAATACTCTTGGATGTGTTGAAACTGGTAGAATGCTTCTCAATCATTTATTGAATCTAAATATTATTAGGTGTGCCTTGTGAGAAGACTAAAGTATTTATACTTAATGTAGATATGTTGTACAAAATATTTTTAATGAATTGGAAGTTACGACTTGGTAAGTAGAACTAGAGAATGAAGATAAACTAATCTTAATATTTCTCCCCTTTTGAATATTGGGATGAATATATAAAACAAATATATCAAAAGATAGGGATTATGCACACCATGTATATAATAGGAAAGTAAATCTTGGTTATTAATGTATAAAAATATCATGTGCAAATAATTTAGGTAATATGTTGGTCTGATGAAATACAACGTAAGTATGAAAGGCGCAAAAGGATTGGGCACACTCGGCATTGGGCACGTAGATGTGCATAGAACTATAGTGAAACAAGGCGCGCTAGGAAAGCATAAAATCAGGACTTAGCCGTTTTGTAGTATGAGGCTAATTATAGACATGGAGTGCAGAGAACGTTTTGTAGAAGACTTGAAGAGCACACAAAGGCTATTTTGGTCAAGTAGAAGATCAATCGACATGCGTAGTTTTGAGGTTATTAATAGGATTACTCCGATTGTATTATTAGATAATCTATTAATAGCGAGCTTGCATGCTTTTGTATTTATCATGTAAAGGTGCATGGCTATTATTAGCATGTAGTCTATTTTGAAGGTGCTTAGGCGGTGAAGGGCAAGTCCCCACCCCTATAAATATGTATTGATTTGCACGGTTACTAGTACCACTTTTGTAATAGAGTTATGTTGCTTTGATTTATGGGTGTGCATGACTTATGGTGATAGTATTATGTATGTATGAAGCTTTTGTGTTTTACAACAATTAATATATGGATCTTTGTGGTTGGATATTGATTGTTGACACAACTGTTAATGATTCTTACATGGTAAAGTTAATCTTGATTCGGTATGAGTTAATCTTGTTTATGATTGAGATCTAGATCTAGTTTATGCACTGCAATATACTTAATTATCTGATTATGGATCTGGAATATTTTTGTGATCATGCTAACTCCTTGAACAAGCTGACATAAAAGAGGGACCTGGTACCCTTGCATGCTTCGGTGAGCACTCATTTCAGGCTGAGTGATGTGCCAACGTGACTTGGGCTTTTGTGGGTAAATCTAGACTACATTTTGGTTTCGTTCCCGTGACCTCTTTTTCAGTTGTTTGCTAGGATGTTGCATGATGAAGACGTACTAGTTGACTTTGGCTAGTATTGAAGAGTGGTTAGAAAATCTAGAGGAAGAGTATGTTCACATATTTAGCACTGGACCTAAATTTAATGCACGCGTGTGGGTTGAATAGAACATGTATCATGAGTCAGTATGAGACTTTCTTCTAAATATTCCCTATAGAGTTGTACGAGTGGCTAGTTGCTTATGCATCAAAGAGAAATTGGATGTTTCACACACTTGTTTGGAAATAGGAAGAATTTCATGTTTTGTATGATTCATATCTCGACCTAGACACACGTTGTAGATCATTGGTGGAGTGGTATTCTTAATTGCTATATTTTGGAGTACGAGTTTCTACTTACTCCGTCTAGAGATTGTTGAGTTTCAGCTTTAGGCGTGAACCCGGAGGTCGTATTTATGTGGTATTCCTTTAGCAATTAAGATTTTGATTGTGACCTTGGATTTGGAACAACGTCCTATGGCTAGATAAACCCCGCCGTGCGAGGGGGAAGGAGCATGTGTGGTGAAAGATAAAGCAGAGATAGCGGTAGAAAGATGAAGAGAAGAAAGGCGTCTTAATTTTAATGAAGCACGCGAGAGGGATTTGGAGAAGCAACAAGAAATCATGGAAAGAATTATGTTGCGGAGAGAGATGGCTCGTGAAGGATTTGGAGGTCACGTAGAAGACATGGATCTAGAGCATCTAGAACTCCCCATTTGGAAAAGAATGACAGAGAACCCTCTTCGGTTTTGGATGAAGGCACGTCTAAAGAAATATTGAGGACATCGGGCATGCATATGATCCTACCTAGTGACCTAGCCCTTACGCTTGGTTTTCTAGTTTCCATGACAGATATCAAGTAAGAAAGCTAGTGTGGGAAGTAGAGTAGTAATAGATAGAGTTAGTTTGCAGTCAAGTTTAGGAGTTAATCAGGTAGCTTATTCATCTATGGTGGCACAATTGTCATCTGTGTTATTTGGAGGTCTAGTTGGGGGTATGTTTTCTAGCGCATCATCAATATAGAACGTGGGCACGCAAAACGTTGGTATAATGTCTAAAATTAGTACAACTTCACAGACCGTGGGAGTTCATTTTAACACAACTATTGGAACACAATGCATTGCATCCTCCGATCCATTTCCCACTACAAGAGGAGGATCAGGAGGATTAGGTGGCTCGGGATCTAGTGGATCTAGTGGTTCTAGGGGTGGAGGAAACACATGAGGTAATACAGTTCTAGATCCGGTGGGCACTGGACCGCACTAGCCCCACCAAATATTTATGTAGGTTTCTCTTCATCTCCCAAAATACAGAGGCATAAAATATACAACCGAACATGTGCGTATGTGTGAGATACTATGGTGAGAAAAGGGGATTATAGCTCCAGAGTGTAAGGCAAGCTAGTTTGCAACTACTTACCAAGGCGGAGACACACTCATATTTGGTACAAGAAATATGTTCCAAACCAGACTTGTGTGGATTATACTTTATGCACTGTGTGATGCTTTCTTAGCGGAGTTCCATATACATGAGTTTAAGCAGATAAGCATCAAGACACCTTTGAAGGATATCAAGAAGGGAATGACGTAGAGTGTTCGGTGAGTATGATGCACGGTTCAAAACCCTTTTGTCAAAATTATCTTATGACATACATCCAAGTTAGCATGCTCAATGGTTTGTTGGAGGACTGATCATGCCTTTTAGAAGGTGCTCTCACACAAGACTTATACAGATCTGCACGAGGCACTCGAGGTATCCCTACGTGTTGAGGAAATTGGGAGTGTAGACATAGGAGTGAGCCCATTCTTGGAAGCTCAGATTGCAGATGGTGAAACAGTTAGAAAATTTATCAGCTAATTCAGCACATGATAGTAAGAGCAAAGTGAAATTTTGTGCATAAATTTTTGAAGTATGAAGGACATACTAAAGATAATTGTCCCCGTAAATTGGTGTGCACCATATTTCTTGATCATGCGAGATATGTCACTTGGATCATGATTCAAGTAGGTGCCCATTGTTGCAATGCGCGATAAGAAATAATGTGTCTTATTACTGCAAGATTTATAGGTCTACCACTCATGATACAAAGAATTACAGATTGATCGATCGATTCATGATGCCATTTATACTTGTGTACATCAAACCAATGTTACAAATAATTTTAAGGAACAAGGTGAGCATCATGATCATAATCATAGTGAATGGTGCTCTAATGGAGGCCGAGGTAGAGGTCGAGGTTACCATGGAGGATTCAGAGGTGAGGTCACTGGTGGTGGAAGAAGTGAGTCTCCTCATGGAACATGTTATACATGCGGATCCCTTGATCACTACAGTGCAAATGCCCTCGGTAAATCAATTGTTCTTTTTGTGGAAATAACCACAATTATGAAGAATTCCAGAATTTTATGAATACTTGAGTAAGAAGCACAAAGAGGACAAGGGCGTGGGGAAGGTTAGAGTGCAGACGCTGTGGAAGATTAGTGGATGCCCAAGTTAGCACCTGGTCCTAAGTTGGTACATGTTTTAGTTACTACATGCACTGAGGTTGCACATTCTAGGGAAGTTCCAAAATAGAAACCTATTATTTAATGCATTTCCTTTATATTTTTTCCCTTTCATCATTGTTATGCTTTGACAATTTAGTTGATTTCTTGTGTAATAAGCATGCTTGCATGCCAAAAGATAATTACTATATATTGAATTCATGTGTAGAGGACCATGCATACTTTAAGCATGGTGTGGGGTGTATACATGATAAATGGACCACGCTTGAATGATCTCTCGAGGAAGGGTATGCATAGAGATATATGTGCGGGTTCTTGAAGTAAAGGTGTGGATAGAGAAATATTTCTCATGATTGAAGACCATGTATGGATGAATGGATGCATAGTGTAACGTGAGGGAGGATACCACAATGGAAACTACTCGGTGAAAGGTGCAACAGTGAAGTAATTTGGTGCATGAAGGTTCGTGAAATTAGGTATGTGGCCAAGAAGTAGTAGGTGCACAAGAATTTTATGACTGTGGTAAGGAAAATCAACGCAAAAATTTGAAAAAACACCAAGTTAATGTTGAGTACGGTGGTAGGTGGAGAGAAATAAATGCATAATTTTAATTTTTTTTATATAAGGTGGTGTTGGGAAATCATTTTTACCTTTTCGATTGGATGTAATTCGACTAAGTTGAATAGTGAGTTGTGTGTAAGTGCAAAGATTTGTTTTGCGAACTAAACTAGAGGGATTTTAGCATGAGATTGGTTGATGCTCCATTAGTGAAGGTGTTTGAGTGAAACAAATATGTGCGTGGAGAAGAATCGGTAGTTAGGGTTTGAGTTTGAGCTAGGGCACGCGAGTTTGAGTTGCAGAGCTTGAATCACTTGAAATAACACACATTTATTATTTCTATGGCACCTAAGAGAGTACCTTAAGCAACCACAAGGGGAAGGAAGTAGAAGGAAGTCAAGGTCAAAGTGGAGGATGCTCTTGAAAGCCATTTTTCTGAGATGCAATACCTAGAAGGGGTTTTGATGGGTCACAAATTGATTCACACATTTGCCACAAACAGTAAAGTAAGTGATTACAACCACATAAACAAAGATAACAAAGATGGATTGGATAAGTTGTTAGTGGTAAAGCTAGAAAAGAGAATAGTGCATGGCATGGTTGTGTATGATGACATAGGTGAAAAATTGTTGACAAAGGTGGGATTTTTATAGTTCTATGAACTCCCTTACTTTGGAAAACCAAAAAAATTGTACTAGTGGTTGATGAGCAAAATCCATGAGGACTTATTCTATTTTGTTGGGTGACGAATGAGGCTCATTTTTCCCTTGATTGGGCATTTGACATGACTAAGGAGTTTGAGTATTAAATTGAGCAATGACCTCAATAATAAAGAGGTATAGAAGCAAAAAAAGAAGGCATTAGGATATAAAAGGGAGGATGTGAGATGGACATCCCTAAATTACAGAAGTATCCAGTCATTCAAGAAGTAGTGCACCTACTTACAAAGTTGATTAATCAAGAGCAAAGATCGCAGTAAATAAGGCCTAGTTGCATGTGGCAAAAATATGATAGAATGTGCAGCTTTACAATTTTTCCAGCTTACATTGTTGAAACCATCATTGAGGAGGTGCACCAAGGTGAGAATATAACTTTCAACGTGGTTATTTTGTCTCTTGTATTTGTATAAATTGGAGTTCCCGATGGGCCAAATGATAAAATATGGCAAAGACCTCTAAAGAGAAGAAATCTCTTACAGATATATTTTCTAGGTATACTTGTGATGGATTAGAGAGCATAGTTATGGCATGAGTGACTTTGTGCCGCGTTTGAGGAGGAATGGAGAATACCCAAGGATCTTCCTTTGGTATTAGATAAACAAGTATAGTTTATGGTGTATCAACACTTTTATATAGGGCGCTTTGGGATGAAGGATGGGAAGTGGAGCCCTTGGTGTAAGCTCCTTATGCCTTCACCATATGCTACTTCCAAGCATCTATACACAAGTTTTCGACGTGCACCAGCTTGCTTTTCAATGCAGATAAGGTAGACTGTGACTACCACACACTCGGAAGACTTATGTTTATCCAAGTAAGTCTGCATATATTGAGAAATTAATCTCAGATGATATTAACATGAAGGCAATGAACCCGAAATTGGAAATTTTGGGGCATCCTGTATATATTCACCTCAAGCCAAGGTTGGAAAATGGAAAGTATGTTGAAAATGAGTTTAAGCTCTGGACCACCCAAGGGGAAACATATTGTGGGCACATTACAAGATGAAGAAGACACTTTGCCCCTTGGAGAAGAAGAAGAAGAAGAAGAAGGAGAAGAGGAGGAGCTTAAGGAAGAAAATGGTGGCCTGGAGCATAGGGGTAAAAAAGCCCATCAGTAGGAAAGAAAAGGGAGTGCAAGGCAACCCCTCCATTACAAAAAGAATATGAAATGCTAGAGACATCCACTATGAAGATAGACATAGAACAGGAGCCGAGGAGCAGCAATTTAGAAGAGTGTTGAGGAAAATGATAACTCAAGGCATAAAGCCATCACAACCCCTTAGAGAGGTCACCTAGGACTTCCCTATGAAAGTAGAACTAGAGAAGAAGAAAAGGCGCAAGTACATCCCTAGGAAGGATGATGAAGATGAAAAGTCCGGGACAATGCACCAAAATCTCCTTTATAAACTAATAATGCAAAAGAGCATTAGGAATAAGAAATGAAGAATGATGCAAAGGTAGAAACATGTAAGGGCGAGCCTTCAGCGTGCCTCATGCTAAAAATCCCGATGAGGAACTAGTACTGGATTTAGGAGTGCACACCCCTAAAGGTAAGTGCTCGAGGAAAGGAAAGGAGGAAGAAATTTATGAGATGCCGACAGTTGGGTATATTGATGACCCAACCAAAATCATATGCATGAGGTTACAAAGAACTTTAGAACCCAAAGACCTTTATGGTTGGGATTTGATGGACACAAACATGGCTACTATGTGCACACGTAAGCAATTATCTTGGAGCATGCAGACTCATATGGATGATCCTCGACTTTCACGATACGTAAGAGTCATGTTTTTTTCATAGATCAAGAAGGCACCATACTCATGCCATGTTACTATTAAGCCTACTATGATGTTGGATGAATAGGTAAGCAATGCATTAACAAAGGTATCCGTCAAGGTTGCACATGGGAACATAGACAAAGTGGAAACTATTTGGGCATTGTTAGATGGTAATAAGGAAAAGGATACTGAAATCAAGCACCTAATGGAAGAAATAAAGACAAATTAATATGACAAATGTTTGATACGAGTATGGCGAACAAATTGGGGACGATAGTTTGAAAAAGAGGTTAGATTTGGAAGATAAAGTCTTACGAGATTTTCCTTCTGCTTTGCACTATTTACAAACTTTAGTTCATATGGTTCTAGATGAAGGGCTTGTCAGAATGCCAAAACCCAAGGATGTTACAGAATGTAGTGAAGGCTAAGGCCACTATTGCATGAAAAATTACAAGTTATGAATCCATACTGCAGGCTTTAAAAAATGAAATGAAGAAACCAGATTTGGCCTTGAATATGTGCATGGCCCCTGACACAATTATAAAGACAAGGGAAATTTAAGAAGAGGATGAGGTCCTCAAGGAAGTAAATAATGAGACACTCGGGCATGTGGAGAGGCTTACTTTGATAGAAGAGAAGAACGACGCGCTACGTAAGGCCTCAGAACCGTATAAGGAGAAGATAAAGGACGTTGGGAAACTAATAGTACAACAAATGGATCTCATGAATAGAATGGTCTCAAGGATGGCCAATTTTCTCAGGGTACTATAGAAGGAAGGTGAGAACATGAAACTTGATGAAATGGAAGCAATTCTTATAGACATTCTGGATAGGAAAAATAAAGTGCTAAGTGATTGGAAGGACTTGGAGCTAAAGATCAAAAATAAATATCTAGATTTGATTCTTCCCCGTGCAAGAATAATGAGCTAAGTGTTAATTCATTCTTTGAAAATTTATTATTCCATTCTTTATTCTTTTTCATTGAGAGATAATTTATGATTACCCATTGCCATGGACGGAAATGAAATTAGTGTGGGGTAATGTTGGGCTGATGAAGTACAACCTAAGTATGAAACAAGTAGAAAGATTGGGTGCATGGGCATAGGGCATTTAGATGCACCCAAACTATAGTAAAACAAGGTGCGCCCAAGAAAGCATAAAATCAGACTTATCCATTTTGCAATATGAGGCTAATTATAGACATGGAGTGTGGAGCATGTTTTGTAGAAGACTTGAAGAGCACACAAAGGCTATTTTGGTCAAGTAGAAGATCAATCGACATGTGTAGTTTTGAGGCTATTAATAGGATTAGACTGCAGTTATATTATTAGATATTCGATAATAGCGAGATTGCATGCTTTTGTATTTATCATGTAAAGGTGCATGGCTATTATTAGCATGTATTCTATTTTGAAGGTGCTTAGGTGGTGAAGGAAAGTCCCCACTTTGCTATAAATATGTATTGATTTACACAAATTTGGTGATGTTGGTATCCAAATTGTTCTCCTTTTCAAGCTAACCAAAGAACACAGTATTCAACAGGAGCTTAGAGGTAGATATATCATAAATATATGTCATTTTGTAGTCGGGAGGAAATCTAACTCTGTCTCTTTGTTACTTGGGTTTGTGGAGAGATGGATAGAACCTTAAAAGGATGTGATCTTATCCTAGCTATTTTAGGTTGTGCCTTTCAACCAAGGTAAGAAAACCTATTTTGTAACCTCTCGTTATTCAAGGGGATATAGATACCTTTCTTTCACATAAATTTTTTTTGGAGGAGACCTTGGGAAAATATGATCAACACACCAAATCTGACTCTCATGAGTTGTCACTTCTAGATTATGGAGATATTTTCACAACAAGGAAAAGGTTACTAAAGACATTTGGGATCCTGATCTGTTCTGCATACTTTAGAAAATGGAATTTGGTCTTGTGGGGTATACATAGCAAAAAAACACAGTCCTTAAGAGCTTATGAAAATGGAAAATTCAACCAACAAAATGCCACAAGAGTTAAAATGTTTCTTCAACTAGAATATGTGCTTCAATGGAGGCCCAGGATTAGCACTCTTTCACACAACCCGTGGGATCCTATCATGAAAGCTCGAGTTATACAACCCAATAAAGCACCAAGATTTAAACCAAATCACCCCGAGGTACACCCAAAGGATTACGATAATCTCTTTCTACAAAATGATAGAAAAGTGATTTAAAACCGTTTATATCACTCCCGATGAAGTATCTTCTCGAGAGATGAAATTGCAGATGCCACTAAAATATCACAAGGATTGAGACATGTGTGATTGGACCATATTTTGAAACAAGATTGCAAAATGTAAACAAGAAAATGACTCGCATGCATTTAGAGATGAAATAAATACACTTTACTCAAGATTAACACAGAATAACTCAAAGTTTGATCAAATTTGTGAGCAAGGGAACGTTTGTAGAACAATCTCAAAGATTTTCAATGGTTGTACACTTGCAACCACCTTGACACGATAAAATTTGACACAAAGAGAGATATACAAGCTTCTTAGATGGCTTCTCAAAATGGATGGGCTCTGTCAAGCTTTTTCTACTAGAAAAATCAGTCCTGACCTTTCCAAAAACTCCCAACCATTTGTACAATGAATTTGTGCCATTTATAGCATTTACAATGCACCCTTTTCTCCCAAAAGATCCAAACATTGAAAAGCAACATCAGAGCCATGATCATGATCGCGATTACTAGAATCGCACTCGCAAGAAGTCACAAGTGCTTCGAGGGCAAATTTCTTTGATTATCTCCCGCATTCAACTCCTTTCTTGGGAAAAACATGCTTCCATCCATTCACCAACCACTTCCACCCCTAATCTATCAAATCTGGCTCTTTGTGTGCTCAGGAGAAGAAAATGAAAACCAGATTGGGCTTGAGAGTCAGACCATTTTAATGGCAAAAGACGTCTCCAGATCTCTTCCACCAAACTTTAGATATCAAAATTAACTTGCCCCTCTATTTGGAATGTAGAAAATAGTAAAAATCATGAAGACTTGCACTCCCAATATTTTTATAGTAAAAATGGGGGGAAATCAGATTTAGATGCATAGCTGCCATTAATCTTTGATTTGAATATGGGCCGTCCACATGGAAGATTCAAAAATGGGCTCGGGACTTCTTTTTGACTTTTCTTGACCCTTTGAAAAATGTAAAAATTTACATTTTGCTCCACACCTCCACTTCGAAAATGGGCCTAACACATGTCCCAAGGTGGGTCCCAAAGGAACTGTGGAAAAATTCTATCATTTGACCCTATTTTGGAAAAAGCAAAATTTTCCAAGTTTCCCCACACCTCCGCTCTTCCACTTCAAGTTTTAATGTGGTCCCAACGGGACCCTGGGTATATTTATGCCTTTAGATCATTTTCCCTCAAATGGAAAAAAATTCACTTTTCCTCCGAAAGCCCGCACCTCTGCCATTGATTGGAGCAAGCTTTGACCTTTTCCATCAAAGCTTCATGAGCCATTTTTGATATTTTAGCCTTTATGAGGCAAAGATGAAAAAGGTTTAATTTTCCTCTGATGGTCTGCTTCCCCACCCCTTATGAATTTTCAAATTGCCACGTGTCATGATCACACTCCTTGAGAAGGTCCCTAAAATTTGAAAGCCCGAATGAGCGCAAGCTCGCCATGTGTCCCGCCTCCGTAAAATTTGTTTAAAGGCTTGAATCTTAGCTGAAGGTGCCATGTGTCAAGATTCGAGGCAGTCTTTCCTCGGTCATTGAAAATTCCAAGAAAAAATGAAAAGTGAGCGGAGAGCCCCACGTGTCCTCATGATGCTGCTCCAAGGCCAAACCCAAAAGTAAATCTTCAAATGAGCATTGTCCCTCCACGTGTCCCGGATTTCCCAAAAAAATTTAAATTTTTCTAAGTATGGAAAACCCAATGGAAGCCTCCACGTGCCTCTATCTTGCCAACCCTCCACGTGTCCTCCTCGGCGCTATTTCTAAGCCAAACCAAAAAGTAAATCCTCAAATGAGCGTCGTTCCTCAACGTGGACACATTTTAAAGTTGAGGTTTTTCATAGAATTTTTGAAGTGTCCGCCAAACAAAGATCCAACCAAAGGATGCCACATCTCCCTTTTGATGCAAGGATGAAAATTGACTCGGAGAAACTCCCACAAACCGTAAAATACGTAAAAACATCCATTTGAGATTGAAAATGAAATTTTCTTCAAGGACAGAGATTTTAGAAACATCATAAGACTCAAATACGTTCCTCAGGGACACATCAATTCATTTCTCTTTGAGTATTTAGGGGAAAAATAAAAGGAAAACATATCTCTCACTTATGGAAAATGGAGAAAACGGGAAAACATGAGTTTTGAAGGAACAGAGCATGGGAGACCCAAAATACGAGCTTTTCTAGAGGAACAAAGAAACAAGGAGACAAATACGGACCCATACATGATCTTTGACCCAGGAGCAGATTAAAAATGGCAATAAGACCAACCAAGCACAATATAGGGAAGGAGATAATGACAGAGGCCGTGAATTAATAAACTTTTCAAAGGGACAAGATGGGGCGAGACAATTTTGAGCACCAACACCGGCTTCGACTCGGGGATGGGCACTCCCTGCAAGTACCACAAGAAAAATAGTAGACCAAGTGCCAAAATATCCATTGGGAGACAGAGTCAGCTCAGAGCAGAGAAACAAAGCCATCTCCAAAAATTAACAAATAAGCCAACAAAAATAGGTCACTATGGACCAAGACGAACAAAAACACAAAAACAAGATGCAAACAACAAAATATACACTGTATAAGAGGTGTTTACCTTGATTCTGGGGAATCAATCCAAGAAATGATTTAGATGCCTGCCATTAACAGGTAGTTTGATAAATTAACCATCTAAATCCTTCAAGAATAAGGTGTGTTCACCAATCCTAATGTTAATAGAGTAAGGACCCATCCACAATGAATCAAATTTTCCATGCTTGCCCTTATCTTCATGCCTCGCTATCTCATAAGTAGCACAAGATCTCCAATATTCAACACTCTGGGAGTCACCTTTTTGTCAAACCATTTCTTTAGCTTTTCTCTAAATTTTATATGCCTTTGGTGAGATCCCCTACTCTCTTCATCAAGCTCAATAACTGCTGATGCAGCATCAAAAGGACTCACTTCTTGATCTTCCAAATTGTTGAATGAACTAGTATGAGGACAATTGCATACGCAGGGGTAGAAGGGCTTGAGTTCCATACACCAACTCAAATGGACTCTTTCCAGCTTGCTCTTTTAATGGTGATCCTATCAGCCTGCATAACAAACTTCAAGCTTGTTCACCCCATTTTCTCTTGTTCAATTCCAAGGTTCTTTTTGATGATCTTCAACAAGTTCTTATTACGAATCAGCTTATCCATGTCCTTGGGGATTATAATTATAGGCATATGTCAAATTGATCCCATATTCCTTACACATTGCCATCGTAGGTTTAGCTCAAACTCATAGAATTATCACTATGATTTTGACTGTACTCCAAACTCCGTAAATAATATTATTTAGCACAAAGTCCATGACAACTTGGTGTGTAGCCTTCTTGGTAGGGATTGCTTCCACCCATTTGGTAAAGTAGTCAGTGGCTACAAGAATCCACTTATTACCAACACTCGAAGGGTCTGAAATCTCACCAATGAATTCCATTCCTCATTGCTTGAATGGGGCTTCAATTGATACAAGCTGCAAAGGCATGGAGCTCGAATCTTTCACCTTCCAGAGAAACACTGAAACTCTCAAATTTTCTCGACCAATAAGGTTATATCCTTGAAAAGAGTTGGCCACCAATAACCAGCCCTTAGGATCTTATGTGTTGTGACTCTTGTAGAAAAATTCCCCCCACAAACTCCTCCATGGAGATCAATAATTATTTTGGGGGCTTCATCTTCAGTGATGCATCTTAATAGGACTCCCTTTGGGTTCTTCCATGCCAACCCAAAATTAGTAATGACATATTTCTAGGAAGCCAACTTAAGAGCTCTTTTCTAGTTCTTACTCAAATGCTCAAGGAAGTTTAAATGTCTGAGATAGAACATCACATCCTTGTACCACTCAAAACTCATCAATTTTTCAAAAGCAACTGCCCTTTCCTCTTCAATCTCATTTACCTCCATGGTCTGCAAGTTTCTCTCACCATAATCTTAGCCAACCCCAAACCTCTCACCAAATTCATGGTTTGGATGTCCATATCATATTCCCACAACTTGTTTACCCATCTACATCTTTTATTTGAGACTTCCATCTCTGACAAGATGTCTTTAACCATGGTATGGGAACATAAGAAACAACTTTTGAACTTACAATATAGGGCTTGAAAACCTTTATTGCTTTGACCAAGGAAAATGCATGCTTCCCCATGATGGTGTATTTCAGTTTTTCCTCAAAGTTGCCTTTTACCGAAAAGGAAATTGGCCTCTCAAATTTTCATCATCCTTCTCACAGAGGAAAAAAAGCAATAGTGTTTTCTGAAGTAAAAGAAAACAACTGGAAAGGTTTCTTGTAATCTGGGGCTACCAAAATAAGGGCATGCTTCAATGCCTCTTTGATTCCATTGAAATCTTGGATGGCAGCCACCTCCCATTTGATGACCTGATCTTTCTTTAACATGGAAGTGATTGGGATGGTTAACTCAGCAAAATGTGATATAAACCTTCTAATGAAGTTTATTTTCCCAAAGAAGGATTGAATTCCTTTCTTGGTTCTTAGAATTGGGACTTTGCTAATGGCCTCCACTCTTTCTGGATCAATCATCACTCCTCATAAGACACAATGTGACCAAGCAATTTTGCCTTCTGCACTCCAAAATGGCATTTCTTTGGATTGAGTGAGATGCCATATTCCCTACATCTGATCAACATCTTCTCTAAGTGCAGCAAATGGTCACTTCTCTTTCTTGAAAACATTGTTACATCATCTTGGTAAACAACAATAAACTCATTGATGTAACCAACAAAAGCAACATCCATTTCTCTTTGAAAAGTGGCTCCAACATTCATCAAACCAAAGGGCATCCTGACATACACATATGTTCCCCATGGAGTAGTGAAGGTTATCTTGATCCTTTATGATTCCTTTACCATGACCTGGTTATAACCAGAGAAACCATCTAAAGTAGAGAGAAACTCAGAACCATTCACCAACTGCAGCATGTGTTCAATGTTAGGTAAAGGATAGTTGTCCTTCATTGAAGCCTTGTTCAAATTCCTGAAGTCTACACACAACCTAATGTCACCATTCTTCTTTCTTACCGCACTAGGTCGAAACCTAAGAAGAATACCTTGTGGGCTGGATAATCTCTCCATATCTTAGCTTCTTCATCTATTCTTGCATCTTGAGAGATAAGAGAGGATTAATTGGCCTCTCGCTTCTTTCTCGAATGGTATTTCATTGGGATCCAAACGAATCTCATGTTGAAACAAGTCTTCTCGTATGCTTTGAGCTCGAATAAGTCCAATCCATGCAATCTTGGTATTTTTATAACAACTAGGTGTATGACTCGCTTTTCCTCCTTGCTAAGAATTGAGATTGCCACCACCAAATCTTCCTTGGTTTTTCTTTTGTGCCAAGGTCATGCTCCTCAACATCCCTCGGCCGCCATATGCCTATTAATAATGCAACAACATTATCAAAATTTGATTCAAGAGCAACGGGTCCCCTAGGAATAGTATTGGTCTTTACCGATGATGCCTTTGCTAAATAAGGTTTCCTTTCCTCTCTGCACAAGCCATTGTCTCCTAATCAATGTTTTGATCAACAAACTCTCCTCTGCTCTATAGAAATCTTCGATATAAGCATCATCATTAAAAACCTACCAAAGGTTTGATATTGTCGTGATAGAGGGTCTTGTCTATATATTGACCTCATATTCACAATAAGGGGATGTTGAAAAATTGTCAAACCGAGACCCCAACACCGCAAGCTTGTCTCGCCAAATCATTGAACCTCCCGTCATGATGCACTATGTTGAACGAGTCAAACATCTCAATGAAATCCCAAACTGCATGCTTGTACTATTTCAGTCACTGATTCTTTGTGGCATATAGTTTTTTGACTTGCTTGACAACTAACTTTGAGTCTCCTTTGACAATGATGTCCTTGACACCATACTTCCAAGAAATTCTTAAACCTAACAAAAGTGCCTCATACTCAACAATGTTGTTAGTGCACTCAAAGTTAAGCTTGAAGGAAAAATGAACCTTTCCTGGCTTGGAGAAATCAAAACAACACCGACACCATTTCCAAATTTGGAGCAAGCTCCATCAAACAATAGAGTCCAAGGAGATCCTACTTGCTCAAGACACTTACACTCTTTAACTGGGTGCTCTTTTCCTCAAAGAAATCCCACAAATTTGTCAAAGATCAACATTTGTATACAATCCTTCATAGGACGCATTGTTGGGATCCTCAATAAGGTGCAAAATTTTCTTCTCCCCATATAACCTCGACAAGGCTTCCTCAATCGGGATGGTGGCATAAAACATGTCTATTTTAACACTCCCACCAACACTTGCAGCCCACTTTCTTGACAAAGAACATACCCCACTTGGGTCAGGGTAATCAACTATGATAGCATCAATTTTTAAATTTTTACTCGGTATGCCGCAAGCTGCACCACCAAACCCTTCACACATCCCACTACCGCACTTCACTCAACAATACAATACACATCGTGGCTGCTATGGCCACTAGCTCAAACAAATGGGCATGCTCTCCCACTATATCATCCACTCGATCAAGTATCCCTCCACCAAGTACGCTCAGTATGAAATTTTTGCACTAATGTGTGGATGGATGTGTTTACTACTATTAGGGACTAATACACATTGCCTACGAAAAAATAATACAACGCGTTAGACAACCATTAGTAAGCTATAAAATCACAAATAATGAAACATAGTTATATATATATATATACTCATGCTCACCTATAGCCAATACCACATTTTCGAGGGCATGTGCTTCCCCTCTCCTACTCCTCCCTATGGTAACCCTGCTACATCTGTAAACAATGGAAATAACAATACCCATCGATGTGTCACCCACCATGTGCACTACTCCTTTGTGCAACCCGCATCATCTACATCTATCAATTCTATCGCCGTGTCTTTCTCATCCAACCCAAAAGGTGCTAGCTGGTTTGTTGTGGACTCTAGTCTAGCTCGACCTCCCGGGTGCTCGCTTACTCTTAACCATATATATGGATCTGGGGGCACATCCTGAGCCATGCCAAACTATCGTGATACTCTCTCCACCTGAAAAATCTTGGCCACACCTGGGAATTGATCCTCTAACCACATGGTCCTCTGAATACACCGTAAATCTACAACATCCTCTAATCATCCCCAATAGTTGTGATATGGCCTTGATGTAATCGCCTCAGCCCCATTCTATCTATCGCCTTTGTAGGTATCTCGTATCTATCCCGTGACCACGAATATTGAACCACCTCCTCACATATATCTCTAGCTCTAGCCCAATCTCCTCGTGGAGCTCAAACGGGTATCAACACTACTCTATGCTCATATGACCATACATGTAATAATGTCGTGGCTCTTACCATACCGCCACGTTCATCATGAGTAAATTGGTATAGATATCTATATAAGTGGACCAATACACATCAGTGCCCATGCATATCTAGTACTCTCCTCCTCTATACGCCGACATATATCATGAATCTTATACAAGATGCCTACACATCCTCCCTCCACCGCAATAGATGAATCAATCACCACCGTAATGAAATTCCGTAAGTGTGGAACACTGCACCTTAGAATAATATCTAAACCGATATGGGCCTCAAGGTACTCGAGTCCCCAAAATGTATTGTCTCACCCCAGTAACATCTACCTCTCCATATCCTCCATTGGCATAACTTGTACTCTCTCTTCGACAATTGGAAACCACAATATACAATACATATCCTCCAAAGTAACAAGAATCTCCCCAGCCGAACCAAAATGTACACGTATCCGCACACCATCTCTCGCATAATGCAGTTAGCATAGGCATATTATGGGGCACATCCCCCATCCGTGCTCTCTATCATAGGTCACACGATCCATCACATCCCACTCATCATATGACAAGCCAAATCCAATATAAGTATTCAAATGACACTCGCCACGGAACTCCCTCGAGTGAATATCCCTCTGCACACCACAAAATGGCAACAAACACAACGTTAGAACACTACACAAATCAAAACACACTCATTTATCACATTACTATACATTACACATGATTTTCACCATTTTAGGCCACATACACACTTTCTGGACCAAGTCACTCGTGATACAAGACCTGGGCACCCAAACGTAGGACATGAGTGCCGAGATATAGCGCTCTTATCCCAAGGGTCACTAGTGCCCTCACCATTATTGTCCAGGTCTAAAATGCCGAGAAAATTAAAATTGTCAAATTTTTAAAAATGCAATACAACCGACTACTAAACCATATGTTTTTTTGAAAATCAAGACACTTACAATTTCTCAAGCGGTTCTGCGATGCTACGATGATCGCTACCCTCTCAAACCAACTAGGATGTGTTGTTCTCACTTGCAGCATTTTCACTCACTTAGTGCTCAATCTCACATTTGCATAAACACAAAATGAAGTGATTAAACACTTTTTCACTTCACTTCTTCTAGTTACTTGTTCACCTAATTCAATATAGTCATTATTTCGCACTTATTCACACAACTAATACACACCACACCATTTTTTTCATATCTAGAGAGTTCTTACTCTGATTTACACCTTGTTGGTGGAGTTATTTTTAGAATTATTCCTACCGCCGTAACATACACATTACATGCATGTTATCTCTCCTTCAATTTTTCTGTCATCCACTTCATACACATTGTTTTTCTTATTTCTATCGCTTCTATCTATTTCCCGCTTACTTTTACCTTAGCATTCATTCTTATCATCACTTCCCCTTTTTCCAAATGGGGGAATATCGTTAAATCATCATGTAATTACCCTTATAGTACCATGCGATTAAGAAACACCACGAACACATAATTTTCAAATATTTACTAACATATTATGCAACATTTCACCATCGACTCCCCCTAATGACCTAACTTTGGGGAAACAATACATGATTTCTATATGTAACATTTCATCACTCCCCCTAATGACCTAAAATGGGGGAATAAGAGATTAAAAATATTTATATGCAATCATTCACCAATTTCTATCAATTCCCCTAATGACCTAGCCTAGGGGCAACTAGCATAAAACCTCTTTATGAGTAATAAATCGAATCAATCAATCAAACATGTTAAAATTTCTAACAATTGAAATCATATTAGTGAATCAATACAAATTCAATGCAATTGGCCTCCCATATGACCTAACTTGGGAGTTACATGCGGTCTCCAAGATGACCTAATTGGGGAGACTACATCCATTTCTCTCCCGTGATGACCTAGCTTGGGAAATTATTCTACATTTTGTGTTTACTTCTAGATGACCTAACTTGAAGCCATAATTTTGCGCTTGCTTCTAGATGAACTAACTTGGAATCCATCACATTGTGGCAACACAGGTGGGGAAAGAGTGCCTTTCCTATACCACTCCCATATACACGTGTTTTAGGTAGGGAAATTATCACTCCCTTCCCCATCTTATCACCATTTTACGCATTCGAAACCATCATACATTACAACCATCACTCTCATTTAGTGCACTTCATTATACTAGTATGATTTTTGTTACATTGCATGGATCAACCCGTTGATCTATGGTTCAACATGCTTTATGGTTCTTTCAACATTCTTTTACTACTACATCTGCATGTTCTACTACAACATGGGATTCTCTAGCTTTTTCTCAGGTATGCATCTCTATCTAATTTATGTTACCGAGATTTTTGCTCACCAACATAAAATGGTGGCGAATGTAGTTAAAAAATCACCTACTAACTATTACATTTATACCGCCAAATCATGTTACTTTATATATGGATCTCACGTGAGAAAAGTATTCACTAATGACCCATCCCCTAGTCCTATCCTCGCTTAGTCGATCATCATCTTCATTTGTATTGCATACATCATAAATTATTTGCACAGCTTATGGTCATCTTTGAGGGAGTTTTAGGTGTTGTTATTCGGTCATCAAGTTGTCTCTAGTCTTTAACTAAGGTGCCTAGGGTAGTACTAGGGCGCTGTGGCACCCCAGCCTCCTTAATTTTAGTCACCCTATTCCTAAAAACACTTGCTTCTAATTTAGAGTTTCAAGGCCAGCTTTATAATTTTCCTCTCATTCCCTAGGTACTAGTTAGCATGTCGTCATTAGTGTCTAAATTTGAGCAATATATCCCTATATAAAAATAACATACTCACTAATTTATGGGCGAGTATCTACTATAAAGGGATAGCTATCTACTAAGGAAAGGGAATGCATTTAGGCATCATTACATCGCACATACCGCATAGGAGGGGTTGTATTCATTCTATTCCATCCACCATTTGAATTTTACATCTAGCTATTTCCCCTAATTCGCATCATCATTGACACTAGGGAACCCTAGGAATACAATTACACACACAAACACATAGAACTACATTGGGTCTAGAATGTAGTGCAATGTTGAGTCAGATGTCCACCATTGTGGTAGCTAAGGTCACCCGACCCTTAATATGTATCTTTCTTTTTTTTATGGATTTGATGTCTTGTATGGGGTTTAACAGTAGATATTCATCAGAGGTTTATAGCGACATAAGCGAAGTTACCGCAAAAATCATACAATAAGGATCGATAAATTGCAAAGAAATATCGACACCTAAGATTCGATCCCAAACTTTTCTCGCACTGCAGTGCCCATACTCAGAGACCAGGGCACCCGTAGCACCCCACCCAATGTCAGTCTTCATCTCCTCGTAATTTCCTAGGTCGTACCTTCATAATCTCCTTCATCCGTATATCATCCTATTCACCCTGAGTCACAATGAGGTAAGTAATTTTCAGGTTAGTACCTTTATCCCTCCTATTTCAATTATTTCATTTCATTTAAATATAAAATAAAACTAGTTAACATCTATATTTCATTTCAGCATCGCTATTCCATCATGTTGTTATAGTTTAGATTAACTTAGAATATAGAATACATTTCCATATTTTAGTTAATCATTAAGGACGATATTGGGAGGCCCCATAGTAGGAATACTTATAGGTGTAAGGAATACTTGGTTTATTTTAGGTGCATCATATTTTGGAATTTAGTTTAGAAAATCAATGTGGAAATATATCCAATCAAATGAAGATTAGAATCATGTGATGTTCTAACATGTGTTTCCTCAAGTGGGGATTTCCTAACAATGCCTCTTTTTCTTACCGATATGGATATAAAGTGATTGACCCATTTCATCGTGATATATCACGTTACCTTATCTATCCTTATAAGTATTTACATTCATAACTTTGGCATGTACATCATCATGAATATTTACATCAACGGAGTAAGCATGATGCTGAAATTAGAATCATCTACATTTTTCTTTTACATGTGATTGAGATAAAGGATGTTAAATATGAAAATAGAAATGCCACTCAAGATAGAACTTCTCCTAGTAGTTATAAATGATATAGATTTCCTAAATAATGTAAGATGAAAACATGAAATTAATCAAATATCTCATAAAATATAATATTTCTATGAATTAGATTTTATAAAACACCAAGATTTTGAATCAACCTTAAATATTTAAACCATAAGGGGTAACTTTTAGATATGTGACAACAAAGTTAAATGCTGGATCCTTTATGCATAATTTTTCAGCTCACTTCTTAATAGGGGGTGTGGGAGCCAACACCCCCAAAGATTTTCATGGGGGTGCGTGGTGGGAAATGGCTTGGTGGGGGTTAGGTGTGGGTCCCTCAAAGCCAAAATTAAAGGAGTCAAACCCCTATTTCTAGATAGATGAATTCCACCAGCTTGATTCAATTTTTAGAAAGGAAAATCCTAATGGCATTTTCCACTCTATTTTTAGGAGGAATCATAATGGTATTTTTCCAATTATATGTATTTATATTTGTGGAGATCCAAAATAGATCTTAATGATTTTTCATGAAATATGTTCATCTTGAGTTAATAAAATATTGGTATCTTGTACCATGGATGTTTCCTAAGCAATCAACTAGGGTCTTACCACGTAAATATGTGTTTTGTCTCTCGCATGTTTGTGTGAATTGTAGATTTATTTTATCTTTTCTTTGTACATTTTGTTTGATATTGAATGCTTATGCTTATTTTTTTCTATAGGGTGTGAGGTTCCCTAAAAGTAAAAATAAAATGTAGGTCAGGTATTCAAAATTAAAGACCAAGTTCACAAAATTGTGTGCATAAAATTAAAGAAGTAGATCTATTAAATAAAATTGTGAAATAGTAATCTATGTTGATAATGGGGTAGTCGTATTATAATCCAAATCATGTGAATGTTGAGATTTGAATATTATCGATCTCTAAAATTTGAAAACAACTATCAAGGAATATAAATGGTGAAAATCAAATTGAAAAGATTTTAGATGATGAAGTAGAGGCTTATATGCTCAAAAATAGTAGTGAAGATAGCCATCAAGACACATAAAAAATTATAGTCTAGTTGGCAATGCAATCTAGACAAGTTTGAAAATGGAAGATTGGTTCAATTTCAAACATATATAAGGAAAATTGTAATGGTAACTAACCTATCTCGGAGGCTATGAAAACATTAAGAGATGAATGTTAGGAGTTTCATTATTCTATGCATGTTTTCTTAAATATTGTTCCTATGCCCAACTTGGTGCAACAATTTAACGTTGAGTTGTAAAAATATTCAAATTTGAAATAGATGAAAATGTGTCATTGAGACTAGATGTATAGTCAATTTTTTCTAGGAGTATATCCCTTATCCTTACAATACCCTTATGGATTTTTTTATTAAAAATAAATTTAAATTAATAACCCCATCTTGGTATGCATAAATGGCTTAATAAAATGCAAAATTACCGGTAGGTCTACATCTAATCAATTTGCCTCAAAATTTTGAATAAAACACAACATATGAGAGGTTTTTTTGGGTCCAAGATAGGCTCATGAATAAACATGTCTAGGGTTCTCACACCTATCGTTGACTTAGAATATGTGATAGAGAATTAAAAAAGGGTGCATGTATTCATTAGAAATCAAGGTAATCTCAAACGTATGGATGTGAAGTTGTTTGTGAGATGTTTAATAATCTACATTAATTATAATTAATACATAGTATGCATAAAATATGACATAAAACATTGTGAAAAAAAGGTTTGTAAATTATTTGGGTATCTACACTCATGTGCGAGTTGTTTAATATTAAGGATTTGTTAGCATTATAGATTGATCTTTGATAATTATATTGACATATAGATGTTTATAAGTGAACATGAATATATGGGTATATATGAGTTTATTCTTACTTGTAATGAGATATGATATGTTGAATTGTTTTCATTGTTTGTGCATTAAGTGTGGTGTTATGTTTTATGTTTTCTGTAGATCATGATTGTCTCAATATTTAGTTATAGATTTTATATTTATGAACTACTCCTTAGTAATGTTGATGATGAGTTCTTTTAAAAATCTAAGTTCTCTCTAACTATATGTCTTACATAAGACTCTTAAGCTTATGTTTGGATGATAATATTTTTATGGGATGTGTGGTGTTTTCCATTTATTATTTGTGAGGTTAGTGTACATAGGTCATTATAATAATATAAAATGTGTGCAATAAATATCTTTAAAGAAGCCAATGATGCACCTTATAGATTCAATAAAATGTATGTAGACTTGAAACATGTGCTTTTGGCTAGGTTTGAAGAAGGATATAACCATTTATGTAGATTAATGCATACATAATGTCATAGTCTAAGCTAAGAATGATCATCCAATAGGAAATTGTTATCCCTTGAGATCTCCCACCACAAGTGGGAAGCAAAGGTCAATGGATTTCATCACTAGAGTAGCAAATTCCAAGATTTTACATGATTCTCTTTTGGTCATTATGGAAAAATTCACCGATGTATCTCACTTGATACTTGGTAATATAAATGAAGAGGGAGGATATTTATCTCAAAGGTTTTTCAAAGAGAAATTCCATATTAATGGAATTACAAAATCATCATTCCGTACACATAATTTTTTTACCTCTAGGTTATGTTATGTATTGTGCTTCATGTAGATTTTGCAAAAAAATGATTTTCATTTCTTCGCTCCACCTTAAGCCTCATGAGAAAACGTAAACAACAAATAAACATTTTGTAGACATGCTCGTGTGTGTGTGTGTGTGTGTTCTAAGTCATATTACTTATTTTTCAATGTTGTTTCAAGGACAACCCTTGATTGATTTTGCTTTTATCCCATATGCAATTCCTAGGAAAACTTTAATGTAATGACATAACAATTATGAGAGAAAAATGTCCTTATGCACACAAAATTTGATACAATTTGTAGGAAAGAAAAAACTAATCTTAATTATTTTTATTTTTTAGTTTACATCCATTATCCTCTTGTTCTTTCATTCAATTTCATTAATTGGTCTTTGTATCTTGGAACTATTTTTATTAAATATTTTTCTGCATATACTCGCTTGTTTCCAATTTTAATATCCTTCTTTATTTTTACTATTCATCTACCATACAATGTCATGATATGTATTGTACTCATAACTTTTGTGTTCTTATTTATATTTTCCATTATTTATATCATGCATATTTTTTTGGGAAAGGAACTTTTATTTGTGTTATCTCCAACTTTATCTTTCCCACTAAGGTATATTACATTTGTTCCATTATAATTTTACATTTACGATCTTTAAAGAAATATTCTTATTCTTTGAGACAATATTATTCATACCTTCCCTACCTTGGGGATTTTTTTCTTATTTGCTTATATGATTTATATTGATTTACTTAAGACATTATCGCTTTTATTATTCGATCCTACAATGATTATACCTTTGTCACACTATGGCCTTCTATTATTTCATTCTTGAGCCCAGATTGTTTTATCTAACCCTTTCATGGGAAGTATTCTCATGTTACTAAGATTATGTTATCATACATTTCCCTACTTGGGGCCTTATATCCATTTTTAGTCTCGAGAAAATAATGTTTACATTTTTTCAATTTACATCTTCACATTGGGCAATGGTTTTATTTTTTTCCTTATATTTACTATACATAAGTCCACTTAGGGAAATGTAAGTATTATGCGCCTATATTTACCCACAAAAGCCCAAGGTGCGCTAACACATAACTCATCCCGAATCGAGTGCTCACTTGAAGTGCACAAGGGTACCAGTGTCTTTTTATGTTAGATTGTTCAAGGAGTTAGCATGATCAAAAAAATATTCCATATCCATAACAGATAATTAATTATCTTGCAATGCATAAACCAGATCTAGATCTCAATCATAAACAAGATTAACTCATACCAAAATCAAGATTAACTTTACCATGCAAAAATCATCAACAATTGTGTCAACAATCAATATCCGCAGACACAAATACCCATATATTAATTGTTGTAAAATATGAAGCTTCATACATACATAATACGGCACCATAAGTCATGTGCACCCATAAATTAGCAACATAAATCATTATAAAAGTTGTACTACTTGTTGGTGCTCAAAACTGCCTTGCCCCATCTGTGCCTTTGAAAATTTTATTCACGGCTCCTGTCATGATCTCCTTCCCGTATTGTGCTTAGTTGGTCTTATTGCCATTTTTAATCTAATCCTAGGTCAAGATCATGTATGGGTCTCCGTGTTTGTCTCCTTGTTTCTTTGTTCCTCCGTAAAAGCTCAGTATTTTGGGTCTCCCGTGCTCTGCCTTTAAAACTCGTGTTTTCCCATTTTCTCCATTTTCCACACCAAGATCTGTTGTCCTTTCCATTTTTTCCTAAATACTTGAAGATAAATGAATTGATATGTTCCCGAGGAACATATTTGAGTCTTGCAACATTTCTAAAATCTCTGTCCTCGAAGAAAATTTCATTTTTCCAGCTCAAATGGACATTTTTCTATATTTTACGGTTTGATGGGCATTTCTCCCAGTCAAATTGCATCCTTGCATCAACAAGGAAACGTGGCATCCTTTGGTTGGATGCGGTTCATCCGGACACTTAAAAAATTCTATCAAGAGCCTCAACTTTAAAATGTTTCCACGTGGAGGAACGATGCTCATTTGAGGATTTAATTTTTGGTTTGGCTTAGAAATAGTGTCGAGAGGACACGTGGAGGCTTCACCGGGTTTCCCATACTTAGACAAATTTCAAAAAGTTTTTGGGAAATCTGGGACACGTGGAGGAATGGCGCTCATTTGAAGATTTACTTTTGGGTTTGGCCTTAGAGCAAAGGCCATGAGGACACGTGGGGCACTATGCTCACTTTTCGGTTTTGCTTGAACTTTTCAATGACCAAGGAAGACTACCTCGGATCTTGACACATGACACCTTCCACTGAGATTCAAGCCTTCAAACAAATTTTACCGGAGTAGGACACATGGCGAGCTTACGCTCATTCGGGCTTTCAAAATTTAGAGACTGTCTCAAGGTGCACCATCGTGACACATGGCAGTTTGAAAAGTCATAAGGGCGGGAAGGGACCATCAGAGGAAAATTAAACCTTTTGCCTCTTTTCCTCATAAAGGTTAAAATATCAAAAATGGCTCGCAAGCCTGATGGAAAAGGTCAAAGCTTGCTCCAGTCAATGACGGAGGTGTGAGCTTTCAAAGGAAAAGTGAAAAAATTCCTATTGAGGGGAAAAGGAGCTAAAGGCATAAAAAGACCCCGAGTCTCATTGGGACCCACATTAGAAAATTGAAGTGGAAGAGCAGATCTATGGGGGAAACTTGGAAAATTTTCCTTTTTCCAAAAGAGGGTCAAATGATAGAATTTTTCCACGGTTCCTTTGGGACCCACCTTAGGACACGTGTTAGGCCCATTTTCAGAAGCGAAGGTGCGGAGAAAAATGTAAATTTTTTACATTTTTTCAAAGGGTTAGGAAAAGTGAAAAAGAAGCCCCGTGCCCGTTTTTGAATCTTCCACGTGGATGACCCATATTCAAATCAAAGATCAACGGAAGTTGTGCATCTAAATCTTATTTCCCCCTTTTTACCGTAAAAACTCTTGGGAGTGTGAGTCTTCATGATTTCTTGCTATTTTCTACATGCCAAATAGAGGGGCAAGTTAATTTTGATATCTAGAGTTTGGTGGGAGAGATCTAGAGACATCTTTCACCATTAAAATGGTTTGACTCTTGAGCCCGATCTAGTTTTCTATTTTTCTTCTCCCGAGCACGCAAAGAGCTGGATTTGACAGATTAGGGGTGGAAGTGGTTGGCGAATGGATGGAAGCGTGTTTTCCGAGAAAGGAGTTGAATGCGGGAGATAATCGAAGAGATTTTCCCTCGAGCACCTGGTAACTTCTTGCAGATCCGATTCTTGGAATTGAAATCATGATCATGGCTATGATGCTAAGCACTCAATGTTTGGATCTTTTGGGAGAAAAGGGGTCTATTGTAAATGCTATAAATGGCATGAATTCATCGTGCAAATGGTTGGGAATTTTCGGAAAGGTCGACTAATTTTTCTAGCGAAAAAGCTTGACAGAGCCCATCCATTTTGAGAAGTCGTCTAAGAAGCTTGATATCTCTCTCTTTGTGTCAAATTTGATCGTGTCATGGTGGTTGCAAGTGTACATCCATTGAAAATCTTTGAGATTGTTTTGGAAACTTTCCTAAAAAAAATTTGATCAAACTTTGAGTTATTCTGTGTTAATCTTGAGTAAAGTGTATTTATTTCATCTCTCGAATGCATGCGAGTCATTTCCTTGTTTCTCATTGCAATCTTGTGTCAAAATATGGTCCAATCACACAGTCTCAATCCTTGTGATATCTTAGTGGCATCTGCAATTTCATCTCTCGTAAGAGCCTTCATCCGGGAGTGATATAAAAGCGATTTAAAATCAATTTTCTATCATTTTGTAGATAGAGATTATCCGTAAGCCTTTGGGTGTACCTCGCATGATTTGGTTTAAATCTTGGTGCTTTATTAGGTTCTCTAACTCGATATTTCGTGATAGGATCCCACAGGTTGTGTAAAAGAGTGCTAATTTGGGCCTCCATTCAAGAACACATTTTAGTTAAAGACACATTTTAAGTCTTGTGGCATTTGGTTGAATTTTTCCACTTTTCATAAGCTCTCAAGGACCCGTCCGGTCAAGTTCATCCCGTCTCCTCCCACCAAAAAAATTATTAAAAAAAAAAACAACTAATCCTACCCATACTACCCCCTGTTTTTCTCTCGTATACCCACAAAAGACCAAATTCCATTTGCTAAAGTATGCATAATGACAGGACCTCAAATGTATTTAGTAACCTTTGCCTTGTTGTGAAAATATCTCCATAATATGGAAGTGACAACTTGTGAGAGTCGATTTGGTGTGTTGATCATATTTTACCCAAGGTCTCCTTCAACAAATTTATGCAAAAGAAAGGTATCTATATCCCCTTCAAATAACAAAGGTTACAAAATAGGTTCTCTTACCTTGGTTGAAAGGCACAACCTAAAATAGTTAGGATAAGATCACATCCTTTTAAGGTGCTATCCATCTCTCCACAAATCCAAGTAACAAAGGGACAATTAGATTTCCTCCTTGGCTACAAAATGACATATATTTATGATCTATCTACCTCTAAGCTCCCTGTTGAATCTGTGTTGCTACTTGGCTTGAAAAGGAGAACAAATTTGGATACCAACATCAGTGGTGCCATTCTTAGGGACTATTTTGAATTGCTAGGAACTAATTTGCATCGTTGAGACTAATTTGTTGATCCACTGCCAGTTCATATCTATTTGACCCATCAATAACACCAATATCAAGCATGGCGCCATTTACAGGGCCATTGTGATACGATTCATACTTAGACCCCGGTAAACGTTTTTTTATGCTTTAAAGTGCCAAATCCACTTTAAATACTAGCCTGTGTTCGACCCTGTATGAAGTTTCAAGTTAGAAGTGTTGTATGCAACTTTTCTAGTCTCTACATGTTTTGCACTAGTATTCATTGATAAATTTTTGGTAAAGGAAGGTCAGAGCTTTCATTTCCAGTTTATAAGTGCTGACAGACATTTGATAGAACATATTTTAGTGCATTTGCACAACTAAGGTGGAAATCCTTAGTGGCGACTCCCTGTTGATTTGATTTTGATAAGGACCAATGTCTTAAACCTCTGTCAAGTAAGATTTGTTACTAATATTTTCAAAGCTAGAAGGAAGAAGATCTTTCTTTGCTAGGGATCCTGCTAGGACATTGTTTCCTGAGTTAGGAAAAGAAAAGTCAAGGAAGAAGATCCCGGAGAGTCAGTAGGGATCGAGTGGGAAATAAGGGGGATCTCCATGATGAAAGTGATCAGCCTATCATCAAGACTTCCGCTCAAGTGACTCAATCAGTAGCCTCTTTGTGGAATTGAATTCTCCAAATTCGGAGAAGGGCCTTCATTTAATTTAATTTTGAAAGATTTACTTCACATTCTCGCACCTATCTTTGCTGAAGTTGATAGGGATTTCCCGAAGAAGCAAGGCCTTTAGAGGGTGTCCATTTTGAATGTTACACTCTTGTGTTCCAAGACCCTCTCGCCCTCTTATCAATTTTTCACCCCTCCAAGATCACCTCCTCGAATCAATATGGCTCATCCCCCACCCAGACCCCCATTTCTTGTTAACACCTTTGGACCTATAAATTTTGTACGAATGGTTGGTTATCCAAATGCAGACTCAAGATGTGAGGAACAAACTTCAAAATTTCCAGGTATATAATGCCATAATTGGTGATCAACATCTAAGATCTTCCTCAATATGATGTAAGATTTTGAGATTGAACATGAATATGTATACATCAAATTGTTTTTTCACACTCTAGAGGAGGATGCAAGGGACTGGTACAAAGAATTTCTAGATAACTCTATTGATTCTTGGACTGAGATGAACAATGCATTTAGATTACAATATGGTGATAGGACTGACCCTAGGTTTCTTCTATTAGAGTTTGAAAACATCAAGAAGAATCCCAATGAGTCAGTACATGATTTCAACACAAGGTTCAATAAGACTCGAGGAGATTTCCTTTCGTGATAAGGCCATGTGATTAATCATTTTTAATCAAATATACTTGATGCATTTGATAAAAAGGATACTTATTACTTGAGGGATAAGAACCCTACCAATTTGAGGCAAACATTCACTATGGCCCTACAAATAGAGAATAATATCAAGGCAATAGGAAAACCTCCTAAGAGGGATGGTGTGAAGCTGATTAACCCAAAAAAACCTCAGACAAGCAAGGCTATTGATTTGGAAGAAGTTGTGAAGACTTTGGTAGGGGTTGTCAAGGAGATCTCCTACAAACTAGCCCGAGATGAGAAAGGAGTTGGGAAGAGTTCCCAAGGACAACATAAGCAACAGGGCCAAGACAAATTTACAAATCATCAAAGAATCTGATGATAGAGGCAAAGGACTTGTTGGATTTGGAAATAGGCAGCCCCAAGGTAGAGAAAATAGAATGGTGCTTGATCCTTTGGCTACTAGAGTTGCTGTTGTGGAAGAAACAAAGGTCATTGATTGGTGTGACAAGTGTTTCATGCCCCATGCTCCTTGTGAAGAAGATCAGCAAGAAGAAGAAGAAGCTGATGATGTTTGCATGATGGGTTGCTCCACCAGCTCACAACAAGGGGCAACCTCAACTGAGGTGATAAGTGCTAGAACTGCTTTGCCACTTTTTGGGACTACATTCATAGGGTACCTATTCTTCCTCTCTCTCATACTTTAGAAGTAGATAATGTACAAGATTTTGAATTTCCCAATAATGACTTTGAATATTTAAGGGCTTTAATGATAAAAAAGTATGATGGAGGAATCCCATATGAGGAAGATAGGCAATTGTTAATGAATGTTGTTATTGCCCAAGAGAAGGAATATAACACAAGGAGTAGGGTTGTCAAAGGTGCAGGGCCTCAAGCCAAGCCAAAAGCTCCCCTACTTTCAAACATTCCTAAAGAGGCTCCTAAGAAAGATGCACTTGTTAAAGGCCCTGCAGTTCCAAGAAAAAATCACACCCCTCCTCATGCTCAAATTAGCAAAATTCTTGTACCACCTAATGAGTGTACTAGTTTTCCTTCCAACACTACCTTGCCCAAGAATGTCCCATATGACATTGCCCAAGTTTTAAGTCAAATCAAAGTCTCTGTTCCAATTGTTGAGTTGCTTATGATTCCTGAGAACAAGAAGAGAGCATTTGAATACTTGGGATCAATGAAGAGAAGACTGCTCTAGGAAGAAATGTGAATATTTTGGAGAATCCTCTAATTATTGAAGAGTCTGAGACACCATCAGCATCAGAAGAGCTAGCTGAACCACCTGAGGTTTATCTAGGGACATCCTTGGTAGACTCTCAGCTGAATGTGGATCCATTCTTCACCACTCTGATCATCAAGGATAGGTTTCTCCACAACTGTATGTTTGACTCAGGGGCATCATGCAATGTCATGCCTTTGGAGGTCATGAATGAGCTGAATATTAAAGTAATAGCAGCATATGGGAAGTGCACTTCCATGGACTCTAGAGAGGGACGAGGCACGCGAGGAGAATCGATGATCCCAAGTGGCTTTGGGTGGTGGTCCTTAGCACAGGGATGTGTTTGCATGATATGCAAATTGCGCAAAGCTTCACCGAGTAGTCTACAAAGATACCTTATTACTTAGGAAAGTGGAGAGATATTGAGGGCGTGAACAGAGGCGCAAAGTTAGTGGCAAGGCATCTAGTTGTAGGGCTCTTGCAGTACCTGAGAGCGATAGCGATGATGAGGTGTGATTTGGAAATTTACATATGATTCAGGGGATTTTCCCCAATGATGATTGTATTCGCTAAATATGTCTGGACATACGTGATTTATATATGATGAGTGTATTTTATGGTGTAGTGATGTCGTAATGTGATTGATAATGTATGATTTGGTGATTAGTGTTGGGATGTATGTGATATGTGTTTATAATGTTAACATTTATTGAATGAAATTTGTAATGCATAATTAGTATGATGACGATATTATAATGAATGTAAAAAATATATAATGTATGATTATCAAGATAATGTGTTGTGATGAATGTGAGTCGTGATAATATAATGTAAGTGTAATATGTTAGTGTGAGAAACAGAGGGGACAATGGATGATGCCCCTAGTGTATGGATGAATAGGTTCATGTAATTAAGACCCCTAAACAAATAATAATGAATGAAAAGAAAGAGTGTGTCATTTGGAAATGATTAGGTGCACTAGATGAATGATAGAGCACATGATGAAAGGTTATTAGAGAAAAACCCTCAACGGTCATGTAAGAACCGTAAGAACAAAAGTTCCTCATTGGAGGTAAGGGTATATAAATCACCTACCAAAGACCAAGGTGGCATGAGGTGGTGGAAGCATGTGGGATCGAAGAAGCATGCAAGTATGAGCCAAATTGAATGTCATATGGAGTTGTGATGGTGGGTATGAAGGCGTATCCTATGTAAGCCAATGTGAAGTAGCAGCGTGATGTGGTGAGTGCAATGGGTGATATGAATAAAGTGAATGTGATGAATTTGATGATGCAATAGTGTATGGATGCGGTGGAGAGTGTGTATGAGTAAAAATTGTGATGGTGGACGTACCATGGCATGAGCACCAAATGGAGGAGAACTAGATGAGCGAAAAATATGAGAGATATGAAATGAAATATATATGCTAATTAATTTTATTTGATATTTAAATGAAATGAAATAATTGAAATAGGTGGGATAAGGCACTAATCTAATAATGACTTACCTCATTGTGATTCTCGGACTCGAACATGATGATATGCAGATGAAGGAGAGTTTGAAGGTACGACCTAAGAAATTGCATTAGATGAAGACCCGAAAGGAGTGGGGTGCTTGGAAGAGGAATGGGATGCCTATGAGCACCCTAGTATGTAGTATGGGTGCTCGGTCTTGAAAAGTTTAGGATTTGAATCTTGGAGTGTCGATATATCTTCACAATTTCTTGATCCTTGTTACATGATTTTCGCAATAAATTCTCTTCTCGTCTCCATGAACCTACAATGAATATCTACATGTAAAACCCCATACAAAGCATCAAATCCCTAAAAAAGAAAGATGCATATGAAGGGGTCAGACTAACCTTAGTTGCCACAATGGTGGACTTACAACTAAGTGATGCACTACATTCCATACCCAATGTAGTTCTATGTGCTTGTGTGTGCAATTGTGTGCCTAGGGTTCCTAAGATCAATGATGTAGAGATAGGGGCAATAGATAGATGTAAAATGTAAATGGTGGATAGAATAGAATGAATACAACCCTTCCTATGCAATGTGTGATGCAATGATGCCCAAATGCAGTCCCTTTCCTTAGTAGATAGCTAGCCCTTGATAGTAGATATTCCTCCCATAAAGTAGTGAGTATGTTATGTTTATATAGGGATATCTTGCTCAAATTTCACACAAATGATCCAATATGCCAACTAGTACCTAGGGGAATGAGAAGTAAAATTATAAAGACCAATCTCAAAATTCTAAATTTTACGCAATTATTTCCAAGACCAGGGAACCTAAAATTAAGGACCGTGGAACCCATGGGTGCCCTGAAGATTTACCACAGGTACCCCAAGATTACCCTAGGTGCCCTAGTCAAAGACTAGAGATGACCAATGACCAAATAAAAACACCTAAAAATCCCCTCGGGGACGACCAAAACTATGAAAATAATCAAGGCGATCTGTAAGATAAATGATGATGACGGCCGATTAACCGATGATATGACTAAGGGATAGGTCATTAGTGAATACTTTTCTTACTCGAGATCTATATATAAAATAACATGCTTTGGCGGTATAAATGTAATAGTAAGTGTGTGATTTTGTGACTACACTTAATCCACCACATATATTCCTACGTAAAAATTATTCTCTTAATCCTCATTTACTTAATTTTAGTGTTTCATCCTCACTCCATGGTTCAATCCATAGAAACTTGATTCATTCTAATTCTTATATACATGTCACTACAAATCTTGGTTTAGATATATGCACCCAACAACTTCAAGACATACAAGCTCAACTCCTTTCCATGAAATAAGGTGTTAAAAAATTACATGCTACACCAATTTATATTTATTTATATTGTATATTCCTTTATCTCTTTATATCCTCAACTATCCTCTACCTATGTCTTTTCTATCACCTAATTTGACCTTGTTTAATGATATGACTGAACCACAACATATATTTGATCGTATATTGTTATAACCATATCTTATGTGGGAAATGAAAAGTTATTAATTAAGCTCTCTGCATTAAGCCCAAATAAATACACATTAAAATGTCTATACAACCTTAATGAGGAGTATATTTATTGATTTCAATGTCCAATCAACAAGTTTCTAATTGAATTTTCCATTAATATTGATCAATGTGTTACCTTTTATAAAATTTCTTAGTATAAATAAGGAACTAATAAACACATAGTGGATTTTTACTCCAATAAAACATCATGCTACCAAATGAGTATGTATGAAAGACTAACTATGTCATAAGAACTAAAACTAGCACCTAGTAGCTTTTTCAAGACATGATTAGATCAAACAAAAACATCAAGATAAGAGCTTAGAAAACTAACTTCTTTGCATGCAAATGAACAAAACAAAATAACATGATAAATCATTTTACTCTTTAGATTACTAAACTAAATGTGAACCTAGTTAGATCGTATAGAAATCAAATTGGATTTGTTGTTTTTCTTTAAGAAGGTGAAAGCATCTCTCTAAACAATGGCTACAAGGCCATGTCAGATATTCCTCTACTAACCAAATGTGAAGAATGGATGCAAGGTGAGAAAGCTATTCCAACAATGGAAGTAAGGCTGAAGATCATATATTTTTATATGAGATACTATCAAAAGTATGGTGTTTGATATGATACGCAAGGTGTAAAGTTGAAAGGGATGCCTTAGGCTTGTATTTATAGGTTTCCATTTGGGAAAGTTTAGAATCCTAGTGCATGTGGGACAAAAGGTAAAGCCAAAATAGACTTTTACAAGTCAATGCACTTTTTGATTAGATTAGGATATAATTAATCTTTTAAGATTAATTAAGGATCCTAAGTAGGCTTAGGAATCTTTTTGAGAGCATCTGGAAGGGGTTTGGATAGATTTTGGAAGTTCTGGAGGGATTTAGCCAATAAGAAGGTTTATTAGTTAAATGTAAGATTAGAGGCTTAATTAACATATAATTAGCTAATTAAGAGGATTATCACTAATCAAAATGTCATTAATTGGCATCCTGAGTGAATTATAAGCATAGTTAGATAATGAAGTGTCGTTATTTAACCAAAGTGAGAGGGAGTGAAGATCATTAGTGCAATTTAAGTATTAAAATTGCTTTGATCGAAATCTAGGTGTCTACAAAATTATCCTAAACAATTTGATGAAGATGAGTTAAAATAAGTGCTAATTAAGAGCATAATTACAAATATGAGAATTGTCATTTTTTCCAATTATTCATCTTTTGATGGCCTTTTCCAAATGGTTAAGGTTTATGAATAAAAATATAAATCAATCACCTTTCAAATATAATGCTAATGGTACTAGCAAGAGTATAATAAATGCATCAATTTCACATAATTAATTATAACACTTACCCCCATGTCTTCTTAAATGAGGAAATTCACATATTTAGTTGACCCCTTTCACTAGCTATTCTAAAGGTTAAATGAGTGAAATATTGTATCTCTAACTCCACTCACATATTGATTCATATAAGCCTTTACCTCTAATAATAATGATCATAACTCTTACTACGATAATCACATGATCATCATTAATGTTTTTGAAACATAACTATTTAAATGTTTCAAAATATGCCATAAAATTCAATATCTCATTTATGACAAGACTATCCATATTGATAATTAATCTACCAATGAATTAGTTTTGTAACCCAATGCACATTTTAAGATTTTCATGTATTATTTCCATGATCATAGTACACATAGTGCTCAAAATTGTGATGAGGTACATGTGGATTATCATGAAACACCATCTCCTAGCTCTTATTCCATTGATTCAAATCTCATAAAAATTCTCACTAGTATTTACAAAATATGAGGTTATCACAAGGTCAATAATTACATTTTATGACATGAAGATATATTGAATCTAAATATTGAATCTCTATTCATATGAGATTTAATTTACTCACACCCAATACAAAGAACTATCGTTCATAATGGATCAAGTGAGAATGTCTACAAAATTACACCTCTCTATTCTCAAATATACTTCAAAGCAGGCATATTTAATCTCATGGACACGATATTGAAAGCATTTTATTGGAAATATCAACACATGCTTAAAGGAAAGTTATCACCATAACAAGTAGGAACCATAAGGGTAGCGACATGGATCCCAATTTTTTTATGAATCAAATACACAATTCAAGTGTTTGCACCCACATGGATACATAATATGTGTTGCATTGCTTCCACGTTACATAGAATCTTGAAGTACATACGCAACAAAAGGTAATAATAGCGTATAATTGTTACCATGACTACCCTACACAACATATGGTAAAATAAATCATACTTATAAGAAAACTCACTATTTTACTTACACAAGAACAACGTTTGTAACAAGTTCCAAAAAAAAAATCCAATCATATTTTTATTACAACATATCCTTCACCTCCCATTACATTATCCTATAGTGCATACTCATCCTTTCCATATGATTATTATACAAAATATTTCAAGCACAACAAGGTAATTTCCTATATAAAAGAAAGTCAAAAAGTTTCTCCAACTATTCAATGATCTCCAACTAGGGACATATCACTTTCCCTCACTCTCCTTGATATTGATTAGCTATTACACCATGGTGTGTGTTATGTGTTGACATATGCTATGGAATATCAAAGTCCCTTCCCTTTATTCTATTTTTCCTTGGCCTCATATGATAAAATGATGACTTTATTTTCAAAAATATTTTCTTGAGATAAGAAAAATAACATTTTAGTATTCAAGATGAAGCAAAAAAACTCAAAACATTTTAAAGATTAAAAACTAAGACCTACTTGAGCTTTCATTTTTGGTACATAGATTATGCATTGTTATTTGTCACAATCTTTAAATTTACATATGTGGTTTATGCACATTATTTTGACAACTTAAAAGATTTTATATGTAGGTAATATGGGTTACATACTATCATGGACATAGATATATTATTAGTTTTACCTATCCATCACCCAAAGTGATATTCTTCCACATTGGATGCATGGCTACACCGAGGGTATCTAGCATAATTTTTCAAGTTGTATCTTTCTACGCCACTCTAAATTGATATTATAAAATTACTAATATTACTTATATTTGTTTTTTTGAAATTAATATATTTCAACGAGGCATTTTCCTTGTACACACAATACACTCCAAGAGTTTCCTTATATTCTATATTGTTTACTTATGTAATTTTTTCCAATTGCCACATGATTATTGAAAACTATTTACTTATTATGAAATGCATATAAATAATATATTACATTTTTGTTTGCATGCTACATATTTCCTTATTTGTTTTTTTCTTACTATGTACTTATTAATGTACCAATTGCATTTTAGAGTTGTAGTATTATTAAGTCATTGTCTTGTTAACTATGACATGTTGGGTCTAATCATGTTGTGTGTCTTCATGTAATATTTCCATGTCTTAGAGGATGCTCTTTTCATTTCAAGTCACATTTATTAGTGTGTTTTTATCATGATAATTTATTCAATGCTTACATCTGTTTTTTCTCAAATATCTACATCATACATATTTCCTTTTAATTCTTATAATTACTATGATTATATTGTTCGTCCATGCAATCTGTCATACATTTATAGATGTTACCATATTCTTAGATGATATACTTTGTTGAATACTTTTTTCTAGTACTAATTATGTTAACTCATGATTATGCCTTAATTTCCACACTCATACTTTATTTTTTTAATTTATATCTTCCCAAAATGAAAACTCCAACCATGTCGTGTATACAAGATTTATATGTTTTTTATTTATATATCAAGACAGGTGAATTTAAATCCTTTTGAGATGAGTGATATTTATGTACTCCTTCTCCTTCATCACCTAAATAGGGAGGATTATCATCATATTTAGATAAATACTTTAGATATAGTATTCATATGTACATTCAAAATCTAGTGACATTATATATGTGTTTCACCATTTCCAATACCAACCCTAGCTAGATTTATCAATATTTTACAAAGCCTTTTAAGGCATTCAAGTGTATTCTAGATAATATTAGCAATTACTTTATGAGTATATGATATCCCTTATCAATTATATATCGAATATGGAATCTTTACTTTATAATGTTTCAAATTTGGGTTCTATTTTTCTATAATGACATATCTTGGTCATCATAGCCTCTATAGAGAGCTCAATTTTCCCGGTATCCTTTTCCCTCCATTTTTATCATGACTACTAGGTCTCTTTAGTTTATTTTTACCTATTCAATTTATTTTTCCAACATATCCCTTGAGTCTATCTAGGTGTCTTATCATGTTAGTTTATTTGGCTATCATTGTGATTGAGTTTTATTTTATCTTAATATCCTTTATGTAGTTTAATATCTCGAATATTTCCATAAGTGTTATTTCACCTCCTCCTATATAAAGGTCACCTCTTTGTCCCCATTGATGATTGTGTGGACTTTTCCTCAATAAACATCACCTCTCCATTACAAACACAATCTTTCATTTTTCTATAAGGGGAACCTAACTCTAAGAAGTTTTAATAATTACTCTAATTGTGGAATTTATACCCCATGAAACTCAAAAAATGGTTTTATAATTGTGGTATCATGGATTGATATATTAGTTAACTTTTGTTTTTCCTATGCTCACTCATTTCATGTTTTTCATATATTTAATTTTGACATATTTCAAGTTTTTCAATTAAACTTCACTTCGTGCATCACTATCTCTTCCATTTTTGTTGCTAAACTTCTTTATCGGCTTCACTAAAATAAATAATCAAATTACTTTACCTCACACAGGATTTATTTCACTACATCAACATAACCTTAGTATTAGCATCCACTTCCTCTCATGCATCACTCCCTCTTTTCACGTAAAAGTGTATGTATTTGTATGACCATCATGTTTGCACTAGTGGTAAAAATGTTAAATCCTCCTAAGAAAATGTTTACAAGTATCCATGGGCATGTTATCACATAGAACTTCATATTTTTATGCATGAATATGGAATTTCAAAAAAATCTCATTGATAAGAATTTGATGACCATTCAACAATCGTGAAACCTTGTTTATATTTTGATACAATATCTTGTTTAATCTAATTGTGTTTACCATTTCCTATGAAATAATGTTATGATTATTTCCACTTCCCCGTAATCAAGGTACAAGACTTACCTTCCAATTAAATATATAAATTATAAACAATTGTTTTGTACATAGAATTGTTTTCCTATTTTGTAGGATTCATTAATATTCTCTTCACTTGTGAGTAATTTCCATATTTTAGGTTAATGGGTTTGATGCATCGACACAACACTTTTTCTTTCCACTTGTAAAATATGAAAAATTCACATTTCCATCACCATTATAATGTGTCTAAGGAAACAAAAATGCTCTTTGTCCTTCTTCGCCACATTTTAAACAAGTTCTTGTGAATCCACATCCAAAACCTCGACATCTTCCCATGAAATTCCCTCACCTCTTTATTAATTATTCTCTTCCTTTAAAATTACCTCTTCCTCTTTATGCACTAGTATTATTGTGAATCGATGTACTCACTAGAGCTCCTTGTTTTGTAGAATACCCTCTACATCCACTCTATCCATAACCACACATAAAATTAATTTTTCCTTATGTTATTTTTTTCTTACATACACAATAGTATTTTAGATATGCCTTGAGCATACATTTATAACATTATTAAAAAAATTGTAATTTTATCATCCCAAATTCATCTTGAATTTCCATACACAATCCATTCATAAGATGTAAAATTTTTCATGTTTCTTCTTTAAAATAAACAACTCTAGTACTCATCTTTTAAAATTTCAATTCCTCTATGTGGTCACTTAAACTTAGATCCCTTTACCTCAAATTTTGTAGCTTCTTTTTTAAATGCACATATAATAATACTAGAGAATGAATTCTTCATTCAGTTTTGGGAAAACAAATATTTCGTGTCTTGATGTTATCCTTGTACATTTAAAAATACCTCGTCTTATACATGTTCCAACCATATATATGCATGTTCTTTCGATTTCATGTGAAACACATTTACTTACCTTGATCTTCAAAATCATCATACTCAATTTATTTTATCAGCTAAGTTAGTGAGTTCTTTAAGAGTCAACTCTCTAGAGTAACTACGTATGTATAACGTAGGATTAATTCAAATTCTTGTGAAACTTTTCAAAAATTTATCTCCATAATTTCAAGATGAGCATCCATATCTCTTATCCAATAAGATGAGCATTCATATGTCTTATCCAATAAGCATACTAGATATGGGAGTCCGGGTACTCTTCCACATTTACCTATGCCTCATGGTACTCTTGCATTATAGTTTCCTTTATTTTTCATTTCTTTATAAAATATTTTATTTTTTGGGATATATTTCTCACCTTATATCCAACACATTCATTGAAATATGTCTTCAAATATTACTAAGCACCAACTGGAAATGATCTTCTATGCCTTCTTCCTTATTTCTAATTAACATTGGAAGATTATTTAGTTACTTTATTGTAACACTTGTAAATGTGAAGAACAACAATAAAAAAGTTACAATCAACTTCATTAAGAATAAAACCTTATCTCTAATAAAAATGATGTATGAATGGTTAGGGGTGTCAATTAAGTTGTGCCTTATAAAATGTAGTATGTATACTACTAAGTGAAAATAATGCCTACGGAAACACACAATGCTTGAATGACACATAACGCATAAATCTTACTATTTTGACATAATTTAAAATTTACACATCAATTGATATAGTGATCACACAAGTGGATATACTCAATAAATTTTTTTAGGTCTATAGATCTCACTTGTTAACTCATATTAGTTACTAATATGTCTTATAACACATACTGACTCAAGCTATAGGGTCCATATTGTTCCTCTATCTCATGTGGGGGTTATACCTAATATACTTGTCAGGAGTTTTTTTATAGACACAAGACCCATCTCACAAACATGCTTTGAAACAAGATAAGTGAACCATATGGCCTTAGTTATATGTCCTAGTAATTTATGCAAAAATAGATCCCATATGATATCTCAACTTGGTGGACAATGATTCAACTTTTAAAATATTATTATGATATAAATATAATAATGTTTTCTTCCTAGGTAAATGTTGGACTTATAGAATTCTAAAATTTAAATGCCTCATTATGCTTATGTATATGAAACATATAAGTTATTCAATGAATACATGCAAGTTATCACAATCTAACTCCAATGGCCTTGCACTTTTGGTAATATATGTGCATCAATGAAATGGACACATATTATTGGTAACGTGAGCCTATCAAATATCTTGTTGTGATGCCAAGAACAAAATTATGAATTTTCGCGCATAGAATAGCTCCATTGAAAATGTAATCTTGTGTTGCGATATCAAATTACATGTTTGTGTAATCTCTTAGAAGAGTTTGTGTAATATGGGAGATACATCTTGAAATTTTCTTGGCCTTTCAATACTTTCTATAATCAAACAACACCTACAAACTATTACATGAAACTTGAATGCATCTATGAAATTTCCTAAAACCATCACAAGCATATGCACATTACATAAGTAGGTGTAAAGAAACACCAAACACTTATGTGTTGAATAATGATGTAAACAACTATAATAAAGTCATGCATGTATGTAGGATTTTCACTCATTAAAAACATGGGTGTAAAACATAATGACATAGTCTTGGTGCAATGACCTACATAAAGCTAATCTTAATTGGACTTCCTATACTAACATGTTTTTGGGTGATGCAAGATATGAAGTGAACCTGGATACTCTTATACACACATATACATACATACATACATACATACATATTTTAGTGCCAATTTTCCTTTGACAACTTTTGATGTTGATCCTGACACTACTGACTATATTATGGACATTGTTATAGTTTTTATTTAGTATGATGTTGGATGTTAGATCATGGATTATTGTTGATTTTGGTTCATATTTGATGCATGGTGTTTATTAGAGACATTTTTAGATATTGATGTTGATATACTGTTTGACATGGTTATATTATAGATGTTATTCAGACTTGTGATATTTGGATATTTTGAGTAGACCTAGAAAATGAAAATTGAATTAAAATTGATGATGATATAGTTGTTGATGAAATTGTAAGTGATATTGTTGATTGTCTTGATGATTTTTGTGATTCACATATATATTGATGATCTTGAAATTATATTTATATTCATTTGGATGTTCTGATATGGCCATGAGGTCAAGGAGGTATTTGTATTTTGCAGGTTTAAAATATCACAACAAACATCGAGGGATTGGAGACCAACCACTTTGGAATTCTAGATGAATTCAACAAGGTTACCATGGCAATTATATTGTTTATGTGTGTTTGTTTGTGTTAGGAATTCCCATGGGGGGATCACGTTTAAATATGACCAAGGGATTTTATGTATCTTCTTTTATTTGGTCCCTTTGTTAATGTTTGCATGTGTTTATTTTGTGGTGCATTGACCCTTTCATTATTTATTAAATGATGTGTAAATATTGTGAGTAATCATGTTGTTAAGTTAATTAATTAAAATATGTCATAAGAAAGTAATTAATAGAGTTGTTGGCCTTGAATTAAAATGTTGTAAGAAATGTGTAAGAGATATGTAAGTTGATTTTGGAGTATGAAACACTTCATCTTCTTTGAAATTTGAATTTGTCCTTGGAGGCTTGTGGGACAAGTTAAACTTGTCCCATACCTCTTAAATTTGTATACCAACCTTACCTATGGTTGGAGAGTTAAATTTAGACCTTCTTTATGCATTTTGTAAGTCAAGTTGCATGTTTTAATTGCACTTTCTTCATGTTTTAAATTTCAGTCCTTATGGGGTGGGCTTGATTGGAGTGTGTAAGTAAAACTATCATATTATTCACCCACCTATTTAATATGCATTGGAGAATGAAGTTGACTTTTGTGTTGGGGTTGAGGATGTGTGAAGTGGCATCCTACATGGATCCACCTCATCCTCTTCTCTTCCCTCTTCTATAAATTGGAATTCCTTACCTTGTTTTGGGTTGCTTCACTTTTGCATACTCCATTTTGGGTGACTTCTTTTGGTTTGGAGAGCTCTTGCTTTGGAGAAGTTTGAAGATTGTTGAATACTTGTGCTTGGTTGATATTTGGATTGCTTGCATTGGAAGAGCTTGTTGTTTTGAACTTGGAACAAACTCCATCATGGAGAGGTAGGAGCTTGGCTCTTGAAATGATCCTCTTTTATTTATGTAAATGTTATTGTTGTGAATGTTTTGGAATATTTGTGGGTTGTTCGGTAGATGGCCTATGAATGGTGTAGGAGAAGGCTATAGGGTGTATTTTGTGGGAGGCACAAGTGTTTTGGGGAGGTATAAGTGTGGAGGGAGTTGGGATTTTGGTTCCACCTTATAAATAAATAGCTTTCATTTCTTTACTCGTTATGGGGTGTCGAAGAGGTTGGGAGGCATAAGGAAATGTGAGGAATAAGGGGTACTTGGGGGAGGCATAAGGATATGTCGTGGGTTTTTGATATATTATGTTTTGGTAGTTTTTTCTCGTGTGGTGATACCCATTTACCCTTTGGTAGGAATAAGTAGCTTCCCCATAGTTTCTTGCTCCTTTGGCTTGCTTGTTGGGCCCCTGAGTATTGTTGTGTGTTTATCTTGTGGTTACTAAAATTATTGTTCTGTTTTGGATTGTGTTTTTTAAATGTGAAATTTGCATGTGTGTTTGTGGAAGCATGTTAATGCCATGAATTGAAACACATTTCTTATTGCATTGTGGTTGGGGATCGGGGACAATGAAGAAAGATGACTTCTCCTTTCATTGTATGTCTTGGTTGGGTAGAGAGTGTTGCCTTTCCCCGCCTTTGTTGTGATCAAAATTGAAATGAATGGAGGACCTTCATGTTGTTGTTCGGAAGCAGAGGAAAAAAAAAAGACATTGGACAAATTCCTTGTTGAAATTATTTCTTATTGTAACCTTCTTCCCACTTCAAGTGGATGACCTGTAATAGCATTGGTATTGGATAGTTATTCTGCTTTGGAAATAAAATTTTATGTTTAAACGAGAAAGAGACATACTCTGTAATTTTATTCTATGGAAAGAAAAGAAAGATTTATATTCTGTCTTTTGAAATGGAATGGAAAAAAAAGTTGTAAAAGAATCATCCAAGTCAATAGAAGTTATTTTTTTGTTGTTAAAATGATATTGTCTTCATTGGAAATCTATGATTGCAATGCATTATGAAATCTCTGTATAAAAAAAGAAAGAGAAGAAATACGTATGAGGGAATGTTATGTCACTCTGCTCTTTGGAATGCATCCTTGTTCTCAAGCTTTGGTTGAAGGAAGATGAGATATGAAGTAAAATAGCATGGAATGAATTAATATTTTAAAGTTGGTAAATGTAAATGTAACAATTCGTTTTAGAAGTTGTAGAGCTCTGTTAGATAATTTTCAAACTGGTAAATTTTAAATCAAAAATGTTCAGAATGACCTTGCTACCTTAGAAAATGAAATGAAACAATTAAATTGAAGTTGCATGATTAAAATGACCCCAAACAAACTAAAACACTTAATAAATTTTTAGAAAACCTTTCAAATCGCACAAAGGTAAAACTCATAGATTGTTTTGTTGTCAAAAGTTGTAAATTTTTGAATTGATATTCATTAAAAAAATATACCTTGCATTCCATCCTAAATTCCTCTAAGATTAATCCTTCATGTCCTGTTTGACATGTCGAGAAAGGAAGGAGGTCAAATTGAAAAAAAATTATAAGTCAATTGTTACCAGTTTTCATTTTATAAGCCTGCAGAGCGTTTTCTCAAAATCGACCCTTAAAACTTTATCCAAATTAAATTCTTAAGATTCTTGTGCAAAGAGGACGCGAGAGCATTCCGAAAATTCCTCATTTGCAAAACGGAGTTCCCTATCAAAAGTTATGTCCTTCTAAAGTTCGAAGAAGAGGAAAAAGCTTCTTATGCACCTATCTTGCATGCCCAGAGCTTCTTGCACACCCATCTTGCATGCCCATATCTTCTTGCGCACCCAAAGCTTCTTGCATGCCATGGAGAAAAAAAAGAGTCTCTCACGTGCCCTTCTTGCATGCCCATGAGTAAAAAGAGCTTCTTCCGCACCCGTCTTGTGCACCCATCTTGCATGCCTGTGAGGAAAAGAGCTTCTTTTGTGCCCTCTTTCATGCCCCAAGAACAAGTGTTTATTCCATGTCATCCTCCTGTGTCCGGGAGAAAAGTTCCTTCTCGCGCTCTACTTTCTCGCCCCTGGGGGAAAATTTATTTCTGCGCCTTGCAAGAAGATAATCTATCTCGCGCGAGGATGAATTTCTCTCTTATTTTTTAAGGTGATTCGATAATTGTTGTAATAGAATCAGAAATTTTGTTGGGAACACAAAAAAATAGTAAAAAATATTCCATACTTTTTCTAAAAATTTGAATATAATTTCACCTACGTATTTCCACCAAGGGCCGACTGAAGTTAGTAAATTCACCTTCATGTTATAACATTCTAATATATATAGGATTAATTCACCATAGTATAGTCCTATTTTTTACATTATAAGTGTGTGAATAATCCAAAAGTATAAGACCACAAGCCAAAGGATTCAGGAAAAAGTGAGAGACTCAAGAGGTAAGAAAAAAGATAACTCTGTTTGTAGACTAAAGGTTATTTTCTAGATGATAGGGTAATAATTTTTGTGTTACCACTCGACAATAAATTCTATGTGATTCTTGACAGACGATGACAAGTCAAATGTGCAAGTGTTATACCGAAATAACATGTATCGAGTGTTACAGCCGTATAATATATATATATGTTACCAAATGACAACAATATATATGTTGTTATTACCGGTAACAACATATATGAGTTACGAATAATAGATATATATATATTTGTTACCATCTGTAATAGATATACATGTTATTCCAATAGTAATAAATATACATGTTTAAATGGTCAAAATAATATATATATGTTTCCGATCGATAATATATATATGTGTTTTCGATTGGTAATATATATATGTTGTTGCCGATAAAATTATGTATATATATTTATTTCGATTGTAACTCTATGTTCTTAGCCTTCCTGCATATTCCTTTTCATTCGAGTGCTCGTGTTGTTTTTCATCTGTCATTCTTAAGTTGTGTTGGCTTGTGTTTGGGTAAAGCTTTGTTGTCATCGTATTTGAAAGTTCTATGTTTTTGTCACATGTGCAGACTTCAAAATCATCCATTCGATGGCCCCTATTACAAATGAGAAAAGAAATCAACTTCAAGGAAAAAGAAAATGCAATATGGACATTTCAAAATATTTCAGTCAACCAAAAGTAACCCCAGTGGCGAGAGGTAAGAAAACCAATTTCTACTATGATAATGTTACTTTAATTTTTTTGATTTACTTAGGGAAGTTGTAAGCAAACCAATTTCTCTCAAATGCAAAAAACCCTAGTAGTGACCTTACTCTAGATGAAATTTCCAATCACCAAAGTAATCCAATTCAAATTGATAGTACTGATAATCCCATTTCCCATCCAAATCAAACTTCTGATAAACATTCCAGAAACTCACATCAGAAACATAAGAGTGGGAAGTGGACTATAGGAAGGACTTATAAATTTGAATGGTCAACCAAATATCCATTCATTGAACTTGTTGAACCTGAGAATAATATTGATACTCCTACAAAATGTAGATGTACTATCTATAGTTAGAAACTTGGCAGAGACCACAAAATGCAATTGAAGTTGGATACAATAGAGAAGCATTGTGGGAAGATATACGAGTCTAAAAAGCAAGATGATGGAACAATTATAAAAACAACTAGATGGAAAATTGAAGATTGTTTGCATATGAGATATGTTGTAGAATATGATAATCATCATAAACATCTTCAGACCTTGTTGAGAAAGGTGGAACTATAAAGGCTAGATTTGAAAAAGCTACTGATGTAAGTCTTTAGGAAAAACTCATTCAATTCAGAACAATATTTCACATTTTAAAAAATGGCAAACCAATTTCAGATCTGATTGATTATAAGACATTGTATCAATCTAATGGATTTCCAAATATTCCAACAACACACTAGTCAGATACCAGTGCATGGGAGATGGAAAAGTGTATGGGAGAAATAGAAATCACTGATTTGAGAGAGAAGGTAAAAATGCAAATTTTATCACTTTGTCGATTGATGAGGTCACAACAAGTAGATAATACATCTTGGGTGTGCATGCATGTCTACACTTTCAGTTTTAGTAACCATTTCAGGGAAAATCATCTACTAAATATGCACAAAATGATGGAGAACTACAATGCTGAGAACATCTAGCAAACTTGTTATTAAAAATTTGAAGGAAATAACTGTATGGATGATCATTCCATCTCTTACAAAGCTGATTTGTGTAGGAGTTTGATGGCACATCTGTCATGCAAGGTCACAAAACTAGACTTTGTATCCATCTACAAACAAGAGTATCCCCTTACATGATACCTATTCACTGTATGGCTCACCGAATGAATTTGGCTTACAAGATTGTAAGTAATTTTGAAAATGTTGCTAAGGTGGAGGAGCTGATACAGACTTGCATTCATATATGTCAAGTAGTCCTAAAATATTTTTGGAGTTTCAAATATTTTTGTTGGAATAAAAATGGTAAAAAATTGCTAAAATATGTTGACACGAGATGGATATCATTGTATGAACCAACTTGCAGGATTTTTTGAGGAATACAAGTCCTTAGCAGGGTATATGTTCAAGCATCGAAGACAAGTGGACAAGGCTAAAGATTTGTTGTATCGCTTGACAGATATAGAGACATTATTAACTTTATGTGGTATTTTTCCAATGTTGAAGGAAATAAACAACTTGGTGAAACATGCTCAGAAAGATCCATATACATTGTTGATTTTCTAAAATTAAAGAGACAAGTATGTATGATTTTAGATACCTTGTATATCACCCAAGATTGGATTCAAAATCTAGTTTTTAGCAGCTTCAAGGTTTTGACAGACACCAAAGATCCAAAAAACTATTTAAAGTTCAATATCAATGGTCATCTTTGTATTTTTGTTGATGGGAAAATATTAAAATGCACACTTTATACAAAGATCCTTATGTAGCAGGTTCTGAACTTGAGGAAGTACTATCACGAGCTTCTTTTTTTATGATGTACAGTTTCTGATGTACGTAAAAATTGATGAAAATATCTGAAACATTATCTTCTGAGATCAAGAGAGCATTTTAAAAATAGTGATCTTGCTGGAGGCGATGGGAGTTGTAAATCCCATTTTCTAGAACCCGATGATTGATGAAGAACAAAGAAATACAAACTTTGGAAATCCATGGCTGCACTTATGGAACAGTTTTGCAAATCTTCACATGTTGATGGAGGGGAATTAAATGGTATATTGGATAGAAAATTACTCATATCCTAGTCACAACATTTTGGATTTACAATGTCTGATCAATATAAGCTTATTGTTGACCCAACAGAAATGGGAGTTGTCACGCTATTGTGGAGAAGGATGTATCAGAGCAACATTCTAAGAGAAACTATAAGTGAATACTTCAAACTATATGAACTCATACAAATAATGATTCTTGGGTCTGTTGAAGATGAAAGGGTATTTAGTGCACTTTCATTTGTCAAATCAAAACTTTGCAACTATATTGGACAAGAATTTGGAAACTTGTTTGAGAATCTATGTTTCAAGATATAGGGTGGACACATTTCCATATGAAAGAGCACTAGCTACATGGACATCTCTTGCAGAGTGCAAAGTTGTTAATCAATTAGTTAGTGAACAATGAAGTCTCTAATAATGGTGAAATTGACTTGGACTCTACTAGACAAGAAACTGCACTAGATATAAGAAGTGATGAAGGACCATCCAGGATAGGGTTGTTTTAGTTACCAGACAATTGATTGTATTCATTTTCTGAAATATAAATTGTTACTTGATATTTTTCATTCACATATATTGGGCATATAATGTTTGGAAATTGTTTAATCCCTTCTATATATTTAATAATGTTTGAACTTTGCAAATAAAAAATGGTAGACAGTTCATATTTGTGCAATATGTAAATTGATGATGTGTAATAAAATTAAAGTTTCATTACTAATAAAGTATGTTCATTCATTGATTTCTCACTTTCAATTCCACAGCACAATTGTTGGAAAAATATCTTATAAATTATAATCCATATATGATATACAAGTAACAACATCATGATTATTAGGATTAATAAAAAACATGGCAGTCTACGAATACATCACTTGATCCATCATTATTGGAGATAATCTTTACATGATGAATCAAGAATCAAGATTCAAGAATCAATTGACAATTATTAAGATTGACAACAACATGCACATGCAACTTTCAAGACACAAGTTTTAATTATTGAGTTCATACATTTTTGAAACTAAATTGAACAATGTAAATCCAGATTCCATAATCAATGTGTACTATTCTAATACTGTAGAAGCTTGAAAAAATAAATGACTAGAGTTTTCATTCGACAACACCCATGACAGAAATAAACAAATCAACAAATAACAATTTCACATAAAGATAATGTTTTCAAATTCCAATTATAATCCAATATCACTATCACAATTCCACAAGCATAATTGTTCACAAAAATATTATAATCCATATATGTTATATAACATCGTGATTATTAGGAATAATCAAAAACATATTTGAAACTAAATTCTAGAATCCATGTGTACTATTTATCAATTGTTTCACATAAAGATAATAAACCATTTCACATGAGATCTCATAATAAAAATATCAACAATTTCTCATAAAGATAATGTTTTCAAATTGCATTTGTCACAGTCAAATACTAAATACATAAATAGTAACATAGATAAAAGTTTTAATTCAAGTTAATTGGACCCTTTTCCTTGACCATTCAACAACAACTACAACATTTTCACTATCTCGGATTACACCAGACTCTACTAATTCCTTTTCCGCAACCTTAATGTTTTCTAAATTTTCTTTGTCTTCCCTAGCTGCATCTCTTTTGAAAGGATAGAAGGATCCTCATCATTTTTTTCTTCATAAGAATTTCCGATCCATATGATGCTCCTTGATAATCCTCCACAAAGTATTGTTCTTTGTTTAACAGAACAAGTTTTTCTTTAAAACCAATAGCCCCTTTGACACTCTCTTTCACTTTTCTCAGGTGCTCCTCCAACAATTGCACCTCTGTTCTTCAAAGTTCTAGTATTTTGACTACAATTAAAAATCACATAATTAGTATTTACAATAAGATAAAGAATAACTATATATATGTATAACAATCTACAAAAAAATTAGAACTTACCATGGCCAAGTCTTTCTTTGCATTAGCAATAGTGACAAGATTCTTGTCACGATTCCACTTGTTGTAGTATGATGCGCCTCAGAATTCAAATTAGCCAATCTGTTCAACATTATTGTCAAAACTTCATCCCTATTGTAAACATTATTGGTGACTGCATTTCCTTTTTGTGCTTGAGAAGAATACCATCAATCACCACCGGTTGATTTTTAACCAATGAAAATAATTGTTCTCTGTTTTCAAAATTATGATATCTATCATTAATTTCTTTTATCAGAGATTTCACTTTGATCTCCCACATCTTCATCTCCTTAAGATCAGGAATAACATTTTCCATGACAAGGGTTGTAGCATTATCTAACACAAGGATGTCAAGTGAAAATTGGTCTTTGCATCATCATCCATTTTTTCCTATGGATGCCCAGTTGGGGAAGGAGGATCTAAGAGCCTACCGGTGTGGGAATTTTCTTACAAACAGATTGTGTTAGATCCTCGACATTCCTCCCCTGACTCTTGCATCTCATAATAGTTGTCCAACCCAAGAAACTCCTCATCCATATCTATATTGTTTAGAATAAAAGTGCCTCTGGCACTCGCACACCCTCAACATTAAAACTGGGGAAATCAGATGTTGTGAATTTTGAGTTCCCTTTCTCATACTCATTACAAGCGTTAGGAGCATAAGCCTTTTCCCCCTACCATAAGCAGATGATGAAGGAGGAAGGGGAGGTCGAGGAAGAACTGATGCACTCCTTTTGTGTTGAGATGGAGTCGAGCATAGGTGGTGGTAGTGGGCATGGCCATGCAGATGAATTCAGATTGCAAAATATCTATAAGCATATATACTTTAACAATATAAGATTTAACTACCAATATCAGTAATCAATATGTTAAAATTTTGAAATTAAAAGACAAACAAGCAAACAATAAGAATTTCTTACATTGTGAATGTTGTTTGTAGTCAACAAACTCTTGGTGTGTGGCAATGGGGGAAGGGTGGTGGTGGCACAGGCCCTATTACGGAAAAATCCTAAATTTAACGAAAACCAATTAAAAAGAATGATAAATTCATAAAATAAATTCAAAACACTAATATAAATAAAGTTTTAAGTCACTATTTTTAGTTTCTTTATACTAGAACTTGAAATGCCTGGTCGGTCATCAAAGATTAATCTCTTCATGCTCAACCTAGCCCCTCGGTATGTATGTGGTGTCTCTATACAATATGAGAAGACTCTCTCAAGGTGATGCAGATATGCCAAAAAGGTACACATTAGGATAATGAAATTAGAAATATGACATTGTAGAGAATCAAAGATTCAGATTATCAATATCATTACTCTGTAAAATAATTAAATAAAATTGAAATGATTGATCATTGTGTAGTATGTAAAACTTAAAACCTTGATTTTTTTGTTGGATAGAAGCAGAGCACATTTTACTTCTCTCCTTGCTATGGGACCGGGAGCCGAGCGATGAATCCAAAGAACCACGCATCCATTTTTCTGTCTTGACTCTTGAGCCACAGTCATCGACTCGAGACATCAATTGCATTGTTGTCACTAGACCCCTCAGGCCCAACAGAGTTATGTGAGTGAACTACCTTTTGACGATGTTCCAGTGTTTCACTTTCTTTGACCTATTCATTGGTTCAAAACAAAATTATAGATTACATATTTACAATACAAGAATTAATTTAACAATGATTTTGTTTTTGAAAGGAATCAAGATTAAATGCTTTTAAAACAAAATACTCACCAACTATTGGTCAATAGGAATTCATGTTTTCCATCTTCTCATGAAGAGCAGTTGGAATAGTTGTGGATTTGAGTCCATAAAAACCCTCATAATATAAAGCAAGAACATAACAAGAAGAACAAATAATTACAATAGGATTGATTTTGGCCTTGTCAAGATCAAATGAATCTTTGATGCTAGATATGTGCACCAATCAATCTAATGTCAGAAATGGTTTGAAGAAGGTAGTGCATTTCCCACTAAGGAATGTCGGTGTATCTTCCCTATAACATGATACGGACTGGAAAAATTCCACCATGGCTAGGAGAAAGGGTCTTTGATAGATTGAGAGTTAATGCCTCTTTTGGCCGGATTATTTACCTCAACCTCAACAGAGAGATTGTAATGAGACTCTAAAAAAATTTTTTTCATCAAGAAGAATGGATTTGGAGGTTACAGTGATACATTTTGATGGGGTAGGCCTATTTATACGATGAATGTCTTCAGGTGTTATTTTGATGATAAATTTGTGGGAGGGTAATTGAACTACAAATGTGCCATCAAAATGATTATACATTTGCATTAAATTATTTAGTAATGTGTGCTCTTTTCTGATACTAGGGCATGTAAATAAGACCATGGAACCCTGAGCTACCAATCCAACCAGATTGGCTAAATATTTGAGGGTCTTGGAGCAGTTGCAGAAACTAGGGATATAAAATGTTTCAGTAAACATAGGAAGTCGGTTTAATGGTTTTTTTCCTTGGGGCCATTATTCTTGAACGTTGATTGCTTGATAAAAGAAGAGGTTTGAAAATTATAGATTAAGATACTGTATATGATGACAGATGTGCCTTCACCTTGAATCTTGATGATCGAACCCTAATAGTGGAAGACTGGAAGCGGATGAGAAGGCTGAACTCTTTGAAAAACTCTATCTCGGAGAAACCTGTCAGTGAAAATGGGACAAAATGAATGGGGATGGCTATATATATAGGAGAGGAAAGTGCATTAAATGAGGAAGGCACATGTGTCATATTAAATGATATATGTACTTCAGTGTTACCATCTGGGGACACCAAACACATGTTACCGACTGAAAATTTTATCATTGTTATTACGTCATCAACACTAACTTGTGTTACTGTAATACTAATGTTAATCTGCAATCACACATTACCGGCCGAAACACCACATAATGTTACCAACCAATAAACACTTGAAAATTGTTATGAATGCAACACACCAACCTAAAAGTGTTACGGTCGGCAACACTTTAAAAGTGTTGTTACGGTAAAACTACTAAAAGTGTTGTTGATTAGTAACACTAAAAAGTGTTACCAGCCGGTAACACCAAAAAGTGTTACCAGTCGACAACACTAAAAGGGTTGCACGACCGGTAATAATTAAAGTGTTACCGACATAACACAAACATTTTTTTGCTATTGTCATTCAGACTTTCAATAAAAAAAACCGCAATCCACCATTTTTTGGAAAATGGCTTCCTTTCGCCACCATCACGAAACCCATTTTCACACTTTCACCTACAGTGCAAATGGATTTTTTCATCGATTTTCCACCCATTCTATAATATTTTTTTAGGGTTCCTTGGGATGGAATTGATGCCAAATGCTTCAAGTCCTCAATGAGGTCCCATACCCGAGTTCTTGTAGCTCTTTAACAGGTCATTCTTGGCAGCATTTTGTCCTCAGACTTGATTAGCAACCAATTCACTGTCACCAAACACCTGCAAGTTCTTGATTCCTCTTTTCCTTGCCCAATGCAGTCCATGGATGAAAGCCTCATACTCTGTTGTATTTTTTGAATAGGAAGATTGGAAACGGAAATCTGAGTAGTATTTCATACCTTGGGGGGAAACAAGCATAGCTCCTCCTCTAGCTCCTTGTCTACTTCTTGAGCCATCAAAGAACAACTTCCATACCTCATTATCATCTTTGTGGTCTGGCTTAATGATGCCAGGAAGAGGATTATTCTCCTCATGCAAACAGTAGACTCCTAGCTCAGATTCCTCTATCTCTTTATAGGGGTCAAAAGCATGCCTCTTATTTGCCCACTCGTCGAGGGTCAAGTCTGGGATACACCCCACTTTGGTATCTGCTTCACAAGTGCTTGGGAGATCCTCTTGATCAAAGGTTGAACAATTGGTGTTGATTGGGCTGGGTACATAAGACTCAATATGGTAATCTCAATGGGCTCAGATCTAATTGTGGCCTTAGCTCCATACCTTGTTCTAAAAATCATGTGTGATCAATCAACGAGACAGATAGCCTCCAATTTTAGTGGTCAAGTCTCTCGACAATCACAATGAAATATGTGGTGGCAAGTCTATGATCGATACGTTTTGCAACATAGTCACATTAGGGCATGAGTTCGAGGTGAGGCTTAAATCTTTGATGACTCCAACTGTCGTTACCACTTGTCCCATCCAATTGCACTACGCCCCTAGAGATGACTTCGTATTGAAGTCCCAGCTAATCAGCTATTTGTTTTGGCATTACAGAGCTACTTGCCCCCGAATCAATCATGCAATTATGTACCAGTTTATCTCTAATGATCAATGAAACATAAAACGGAGGGGGCTTCAGATTCTTACCTTGTTGTTCTCCATTTTTTCCCTCAGGCCAAAACCACATTGGTAAACACTTTCTCTTGTTGGTTAGGGGGCTGATTTGAGCTTGACCAATTGGCCATAACAGATCCGCAACATATCTCTCTCTATCACCGGAATGGCCAAGGACTCCCACATTTAAATTTTCACATTCATCTTCTTCATTTGTTAAATGATGTTAAATGAACTATCCTTTTGATGCCCCTGTCCTGGTACATTTTTCTCTTGCACATGGATCGTTACAACCGGTTCCTGAGTGGGTTTGGAAGGTGGCTTGGTCTAACTCTACATGTTGGGAGTTGCACTTTGAGTTCCAATACCTTTTGGAGTAATGGAGGGTTGAGGATTACCTGAGTTTGGTGATTTTCCATCTCCCATATTTCTTTTCTTAGACCATGTATTGGCAGCTACGCTTTGAGAGGGGGGTTGATTCATACCACGAAATATTCACCGCTAATTGATTGAGCATAGTCTCACTTGGAGGTGCCTCTTGCTGAGTTTCTTGCTATTGATTTTCCTCTTGACTAGACTCTTGGGACACACCAATGGTCTATACCATCAAGGCCTGGTTTAGTGCACCATTAAAACACATTGATTGGTTATGGGGCTGATTACATGGGAAACACCAATCATATTATTGTGCCATGTTGTTTTGTGCTTTAGAACCAAGGCCCTTGATGTTGAATTTGTGTTTGGATCATATGACCGGAAAGGCCTAGTAGCTTGAGGTTGTCCTTGGTTTTGGTTCTGATTTGCAGCCTGAGCTGGTGGTCTATTTTACTTGATATGGGGTCTAGCCTGATACTGAGTCTAAGGTTGATATGGCCTAGAAATCTGAGCTTGTTGCCTTTTGATAGTTACTAGCTCATTCCCTAGGTTTTGTAGTTGTTTCATAACTTCTTGAAGCTCTTTTGAGGTGTTATAAGATGAGGTGGAGGCTTCAACTGAACTCTGATTCCTAGGAGTAGGTATAAGAGCTAATGTAGGTGTCTGACTAGTGTTTGGATCTCTTAGTTCTAGGTATAGAGGTGTGGGTGGCCTAGGAGCAAATTTTCCAACTTGAATTAGATAATTTTTAGCTCTAATGGAAATGTTATAGGTTGCAGGTAAGGTGGTGCCTCCCATTTATTGAATCATTAAAGAAATATCAAAATTTAGAGCTCTAAGAAAGTATAAGAAAGCACCTTCATTTGTGGGCCTTACAGCCAATGGAATCCTATCCCATGTCCTTTGGAATCTGAAGTTGAAATCTGTCAACTACTCATTAGGGGCCCTCTTGATGGTTGTCAAATTCTCCAACAAGGATAGATTATCTCCCTTCTCTCCAAATTGGTTGTGGAGAGCTCTGCACAGATGGTCCCAAGTTTGAATAGAGCCTCACTGTTAGACTCCTGAACCATCATGAAGCTTTACCCTTGAGTGAAGAAGCTAACAACTTGACTGCAATGTCCATCTCAGTGATCTCATGAATTGCATAGACATTTGCAATGTCCTAAATATGGTCATTAGGAGAAGTATAGTTCTCTCCAGTGAAATGGGGAATGATCTTTAATGTTGCAACCGGGACTGGATTTTGTGCATTGAGAGTGAGTGGGATGCGCCAGGTGAATTCGACATAGGGGTTGGGTGGTTGTGCCATTATGATTGGCCTAAGAACCCTTGTTGATTGAATGAACGACCTACTAGGTGGAGGTGTTGATAAGGTTTTGTTTAGTGGATATGGAGACCTCTGGGCTCTTCTTCCCTCTCTCCCTATTTCTAGGGACAAGTGCAAATAGACAAATATTCCCTCCTCTTTGGTTCTTGACCTTGTTTGTATTCTTATCATGAACTTGACAAGCTTGGACCATTGAAACCAGTGGATTCTATTTCTTTGGGATTTTCCAGATGTGTAATTTCAAAGCTTCTTAAAAGCTAAAATTATAGCAAGTGCACATCGTCTTGCTGTAATAAAGATGGAGACCTCTCTGGTCCCACCAGCATGCCAAAACCGGCAATGCATAATCACACTTCCCGAATGCCTACAACTAGATGGGTTGAGACTCTCAGTGTGATTGCACAACATGGATCATCTCTCAAAGTGTGGGACCTTGCGAGTTGAGAGAGCTCTCCGGATTAAGGTCGGTTCCTATTCCTCTATTCAGTGCACACAAATAAATTGTAGAGGATCTATTCTAAACCTACTCTATCTTACCAAGGAGACAGGGTTGAGAAGATACAAAAATATAAACCTAAGATAATGAGGTGATGCACCAAAGGAATGTTAAACACTCATTTTGCAAGCTAACACAAACCATAGAACTACAATGTAAACGCCATGCATAGATAACTAAACTAATGATGAAGATCGAAGGAAACAATAAACACATGAGAGGGTCGAGAATCATCCACAGACATATATTATTTCTCCAAAAGTCGATACAATAGCATTACAAGGCCAAGTGGCAAAAATCTTGCATTATAACTCGAATGGGAGGTTTGGAAACTCCACAAATTTTCTTATAGACAAGGGAAGAAGGGAGAGTGCAAAACAGAAATGTCCAACCCTTTATAATGAGCCTCGTCCCTTCTTTTATAGATTCAACGACAGAGAGGAGGAGAGAGGGAAAAATAATTTGAAACTCAACTACCAGCCATCAATGGCCCTGCAAATCCACCCATAATCTATCAAATCTACCTTAATTACTTGTTTGGCATGTTAAAGGAGGAAGAATTGCGGATCAGATCAAATCCGATCTAGTTAGTGGAGCAAATAGATCTTGTATTAATGACACAAAGATGTTTTCCATTTTTCCCCACCCAACTTCTTCAAAATTTAAAGTTTTAGATCTCCATGATGTAGACAAGGTCAAGATCTCTCCAATGGTGCCAAATTTGTTGGATTTCAACCGCATCAGAAGATATGCCCATTTGAATATTTGAATCGGGTCCATATACAAAAATGGTGGAAACCAGTTAGTAGAACGGGTCCGCGGGCCCGAAATTCACTTTGCGCCCTTTTGGCACAAAAATACAAAAATGCAAAATTTTCCCCATAGCCCCGCAATACCTTTTTGTCAAAAACCATGTTTGGGTTTGCTTGGTCCGCATTTTTCATTCGGGAAAAAATTCACTTCAAAGCCTATCGGCCCCGTATGTAATTTAGGCTTGACACGTGGTTCCTTGGGCATCGACGAGGCACGACTCATTTTTATACTTTATGTCTCTTGGAAACGAAGCCAAAAGTTAAAATTACCTCCGGTGACCCGCCTTCCCGCTTTGACTTGGAATATGGCCACGTGGAGGGTTGGCACTCGTTTGGGGACCGCTTTTGGATTTTTCTTTTGAAGTTGCACCGGGCTGACACGTGGCTTCTTCCGCGGCTTTGCTTTGTTCCTTTATTTTTTTGACTAAGTCCTTTTGCTTGGTGGGGCCGTATATCTAACCTAGGACACGTGGAGGCTTAGCGCTTGTCTAAGGACCCACTTTTAGATTTATCTTTGAAGATGCGCCGGGTAACACGTGGAAGAATTTCGTTCATTTGAGTTTCCGCTTTGACCGCACCTTTGAATATGCGTCGTTAAGACATGTGGCACCTTCTGCCTACACTTTTATACTTAACTAATTTGGGCCCGCTTTTAGATTTGACCTTTATTGACCCCTGGCCATGTGGAGGGTTAGTGCAAGTTTGAGTCTCGCCTTGGGCTCCCATCTTGAAATTGCGCCAAGATGACACGTGTTTCCTTCTCGCTTGTTTGGACTTTTCAACAACCGGCTCTATCCTTTTTCGGGCTTGGGACACGTGGAAGCTCCGCGCTTGTTTGAGTCTAATTTTTGAGTTTAATCTTTGGAGATGCGCTAATGAGGCACATGGAGGCTTCCGCTGATTCCTCCATACTTAGCCAATTTTGGGCTCATTCTGAATCATTCGTAGAGCCCAAAGACTTCGGTTTTTTTCCACTTCTTTTCCTTACAACCTATGGTTTTCTTTGACATTGTTTACCTCCCTCCCCGACCCTATTACTCCATTGTAGAGCCTATTGTTACTTATCTGATTGGATTTGAAGCATGGGTTCGTTCGATAAAACTGTTTCTTGAATTTCTTCCTACACAAGGTGGTGTTTGATCAATTTTGTCGGGAAAAATTGAGATAACAGACACGCATTGTATTAAATGATGGATGTACTTCGGTGTTATCGTATGAGGACACCAAACACACGTTATTGGCCGACAATTATGTCATTGTTACTATCGTCAACACTAACTTGTGTTAACATCCGGTAATCCCAATCACACGTTACGATTGGAAACACCACATAATGTTACCGACTAAGAACATTGAAAAGTGTTACGGTGGCAACACTGCGAAAAGTGTTGTCGATTTGCGGTAACACTAAAAGTGTTGTCGATTAGTAACACTAAAAAGTGTTACCAAAGCAGTAGTACCAAAAAGTGTTACCGATCGACAACACTAAAAGGGTTGCCGACCATTAACAACTGGCAAGTGTTACCGATTGGTAACACATTTTTGTGCTATCATCATTTAGACTTTCAAGTAAAAAATAGCAATCCATTGTTTTTAGAAAAGCGCCGTTTTCCGCCATCACGAAACCCGTTTTTCGCACTTTCGTCTATAATGCGATTGACTTTTTCGTCGGATTCGCCACCCATTCTATAATATTTTTTTGGGAGGGGGGTCTTAAAATGAACCCCGAAGACAACTCTATACAAGTCATTGTATAACTCTTCTTGCAACCATGCATATACTCAATGACCTTATTATCCCTTCACTCTTTTCGTGAAGATTATTGTTTTGTTTTCAAACCACTCCTTTACATGCTTTGAAAAGTGATATGACCCACAACTCCACATGTAAAGCACTCTAAAAATCTTCATGACACAATCAAACAATATGCTCTACACAATGGAAGGAAAAAATAGCTGTCATTTTGGGCTTCTCCAATTTCTTGAGTAGATTAACTTTATTTGAGACAAATAACAAAAACCACACAACGTCTCTACACTAATTTTCATTTGAGGGTCTCATACGAGACACATAAAGAGAATATTAGATACTACAAAAATTATTGATGCACAATTAATAAAAATTTAAAACCTTAATTAAATCTTTGAGCTAATAACGATTTATAGAACAAACCCCAAACAAAACAAAAAACCACTAAAACTATGAACAGTATTAAACCTATCATTGATCACCACAAGTAGGATTCATGCATAGAAAAGTATATATGCTACCGCAATCACCAAGGATCAATGTATAATGCTTACAACTCCTTAAAGTTACACATGCACATCATGCATGACCTACTATATGACTATAACATCACATCAATAATGCATATAAGGCGTATTTTGTACACATATACTTAATGGAACGTAGCTTGAATCTTTCTTGGAAATTACTCTCCTTCAATATTATCTCCATCCGTAAACCAGTTTAACCAAACATTAGAATGAACATGAAAATTAGTTAGTCTCAACTTGTAAACCAGTTTGTAATCAGTAAAGATTGAAAGAAATGCTCATAGAAAATAAAGGAATCATCATAAAGCCTCAAATTGCATAACAAGTTGAAGTATTAAAGATAAAATAGTGTGGAGTGTGGCAGGCACAAGCAGCTGATGGAATGTCAGTGTCAGGGAGATTTAGGATGAGCAGTTAACTGTGAACCCTTCCCCACAAGCAGCAGTCCCCACTTTGCCCAAGCAGAACAATGAAACATCAAGTCAGATGGATTGTAAGATGCCATTTTTCTTGTTTGCGATTTGAGTCCAGAAAAACTATGTGAAATCTCCACCGTGGAATGTCTGGCTTTGAAACAACAGTGAATGAATCCACAGCCATTATTTGGTTGGTCCCGCTTCTGCTCCTTATTCATATAAATTGTTGGTGATGATAATGAACATGTATTCCTTCCCTGATACAAAGGGGGATGTGTGGGAAACTGCAACTCCTGACAGAGCTGCAACGCTTGACGATATGTGGTTTCACAAGGGGCATCTCATGAAAAATCAGGGTCCCGCCCTCGGATTGCATCAGCATTCAACATTTATTCAGACTACTTTTCCATTAACGTTGTTTTTGGACCGCAATAATGGGGAAACAAGTGTCGCTTGTAATAATTAGTTTGTTCATTACTGTTTTCAGAAGCCAATAATTGCCATCACCAATGTTTTGAATATCTCTGATGCGTTTTATTGCAATTAAATTCATATTGAAATCTGAGATCGAATTTGACATTCTCAGTGCAAATTGGTTTAATAATGAAACACTATTATATTACAGTTTCTAAAAACTATTATTCAAATAAAACTATTTTTTTGTTGAATACTGAAGTATTATACTGGGCACTGAATTATATAGAATGTTGTCATAGCATTTCTGTTTATGTTTAGGAGGATATAGATGGTGAATTATAAAATTTAGTAAGTGTATTTCATCTGTAACTAATTAATTAGGATTACCAAATTAGAAAACTCGATAACCTATATCTAAATCATTAAAACATGAATTTGTGATTTATTGTATTTTAGATGAGGGAATCCTTAATTTTAAAATTATATTTTTAAATATTATTTTAAATTAAAATTTTGTGATAAGTTAAATTAAATTTTACAAATTTTAAATTAAAATATTATTAAATATAATTTTAAATATTTTATAAATTAAATTTTATAATTTTATTTTTAAAAATATTGATTGATTTTTTTCTATATTTTATTTATGTTTTCCTTTAATTAAAATTTAATATATATTTTAAAAATAATTAAAATTGTTTATATTATAATTTTAAAATTTATAAATTTATTATTATTATAAATAAATAATAATAAAACTTAGAATTAACATTCAATAGAATAAAATTCATTAAAATATTTGCTGACCTCATCATTATCATTTATTATCAAACTTTACTCCTCGTAAATATCTTAAGAAGCCAATCTGCAATATAATTCCTATCAAATCATTCAATCTACTAATATTATTATTCCCTTTTCTCAACATTATATTTTTTAAAAGTTTAAGTTTATTTTTATTTATATTTTAATTTAGTGGATTTAGAATGGATATATTGTTAGGAAATTATAGACCTTCCACTAATGAATAAGTAGAAAGTTAAATAACAAAAAAATAGTTTATAGAGATATATATAAAAGAAATATACAAAATACCAAATGTGGAAGAGGCAAACATTAGATTTAAGTGGTAAAACTCCAACTGAATGTATAGCCACGGTGCAAGATATCAAATCTTTACTAACTCAAAATGAACACTGAGCTACTTTGAATTTCCACAAAAATAAATTTACCTAATTAGCGAAATACAATTAAGATTCCTCCTTAAAATAGAGTGGTAAAACCCCATTAGGATTTTCCTTCCTAAAACTATAAAAATAAGTAAACAATATTTTAAAAAAGTTAAATTAGCCTTCTTTATTTTAAAACTAACCAAGTGGGAGAAAGTTCGTTTGAATACAATTATAAGTAACGATAACTGTCTATCTCAGACCTGCCACTGCCAGTTTTACTGTTTGCTTTTCTGTGCAACTGCAAGAAAAATGCTTATGCAGTTATCCTTGCTTCTTCTGTTATACTGAACATTGAATATATTTGTTTAAAAATGCTCTTATATTCCTAACACAATTTCTTGTCACTCTAAAGACAGGTTTAGGGAGGAATCCGATGATGTTTGTGATTGAACGGTCAATGTTGATTTAGTTTGTCCAATGTCGGTGTCATGTTTCACATTTGTAACCTTGTTAAATGATGCAGATTCCATGAATTCCTTCCTAATGTTTAGTGTTTGATGCATTATCTTAATCTATATATCTACCCATCCCTGCTTCCCCTAAGGCCTGCATTGACCTGGGATTGAACGCTGTCAAGCTTTTTCTTCCTATGTTTTTGGGCCACAATCTGTCTTTCAATCATGCTGAATCATACCCCAGTGTACATCATCATCTTGGATTTCTGAAATATCTATAAAAATAAAGTGGGTATTCCCAAGGATAGTATTCTGTACAAATAAGAAATATCATGGCCAGTCAGACAATGAAAAATCGATCCAAGCAACGTGGAGTGGGCAGCAAGGGTGGATTAGATCGTGGGCTCAATGAGCCAAATCTTTCAGGGGCATACATCAGGAGCCTTGTCAAGCAGCTTACCTCTTCCAAAAGTCATTCAAATTCAGGGGCTTGAAAACAGAGGTGCCCAAATCTGGTACTAGAAGTACTCAATCTAGAACTAATGGCAGTAGCACCAATATGGAAAATTCTCTGGAAAGCAATGGCACCCAGAAGCCTGAAGTTAGCAGCAGCATATCTCCAGTTTTGGTCCTGCACAGCAGCAGAAGAAACAGGTAAGAAGGCGGCCTCATACCAGAAAGACATCACAAGATTGCCCTCTGGACATTGCAGAGGCAAGAAGAGAAATAGTCACTGCATTGCATCTTCACAGAGCTGCTGCTAATTCAAAGCTACTTGCAGCAAGGGACCAGACAGAATCTCAGAAGCCAAGGAAGAATACTAATGCCTCAAGCAATCAAAATGCTAATGTATACAGCCCGTCTGCAGGCATGAGCAGCATTGGTAGCAGATGCAACTCCTGCATATCCAAGGGTGCTGCTGCTGCATTGCATAGAGAGGCCAAGGCAATAACAATATGTGGTCATCTGCTCTGCTGGACATGTCTAAGTGAGTACTTGTTATATTTATCTACTTGGGTTGTGAGGGGTTGCCCTGTTTGTGCCAAGCCCCTTACTACAAACCACATTTTCCCCATAGCCCTAGGTGTACCCATCCTAAATGAGCAGAGTTCTACTTGTACTTCTTCTGTACTGCTTCAGTCTTCTCCACTGTTGATAAATCCTCTGCCTCTGCCTCAGCCAGCATGGTCCACAACAGGACCTTCTTTGGGTCCAAGCATGGATGGAATGGATATAGCTCAAGATATGAATCTAAATTACATATCTGAGAGGCCTGCATTATTGCACAAGTCTTTCACAGTTGACATGGATAATGCAACTTCAGCACCATTTGCAATGGTTTCTCAGAGCACCAAAAGCGATATTAGTTCAGTCAATCTACAACAGCCGGACTCTATTAAAAGTAATTGGCATGTGGCAATGGACGAAGAGGAGCTGGCAGAGATAAGATCTTTAGGTGACCAGCATGAGATGGAATGGAGTGATAGTGTTGATCTTGCAACATCCACATGGTGGTTCACATTTCTCAAGGCTTCTGAATCCAATCTAGAGATGAATGTATTGAACCAGGCAGACTTTGATATAAGTGATCATAGCAGCTTAGAGAATATATTAATGCAGGACGAAGTGGGTTTTTATCCAGAGCTGTTGGAGGATCCATTGAGCACCATTAATGAAAACCAGTATATCTCGTCTGAACTTCCTGTGGAAAGCCTGTGGCCTGATCATGAGTGGTTTGATTATGACTGGTTTCAAGACCTTAACAATCAGGAGTATCATGATATTCTTGAAATTGAGTTGGATGAAAATCCTTTCTTGACCAGTTCAGAACTCTTCCAGGATAATAAGCCTGCCTGTGATCAAGAAATCTCTGATGATACAACTGATCTCCACAGGTTTGAATTATGGTACATTCTCTGTGTTTTCTTGTTTGTTAATATACATAAATAATATTATACTCTCTCTACATAAGACTCTCTAACATAAGCTATAATATAATATTGGCTCGTATTTGATATTGCAGGAGTTTCAGTTGGAGATAAGAGAAAAAGCAATTCCAGCTAATAAGTAACTGAAGTTTTAAAATCAAATGGCAATGAGGCTAAGAGAATTCAGTACAGCAGAATGGTTTGAAAGGTAAAATGAAATAAAGAATTGTTTGTTCTGTTATCTCAACTGCTGGGATTATTAACATGTATCCTGCTACGGAATCTGAATAATTATGTGGTTATTTTCATATGAATACTCTAGCTTGTCAAGGGTTCATGTTTTTACATATTTTCAATTTATATTAACTCATAAATATTCTGTTTATAGCATGCAATATAAAAAATTATGGGTATTATTCATTATTTATTTGTTTCTTACGCTCAGCTGAGGTTAATGGTTTGAAACCTGCATTCTTAAATTGGAAGGAATCAGAAAAAATATTGTTCTGGTGATTATTCATGCCACAAATGATTTCACCCCTAACTAAAAATAAATTCAAGGCAACCACAGGTTTGGAATCCGTATATTATATGTTTTTATTTACAATCTTATGTAGTGATGGATTTTGACCAGAGAATTATATGGGTGCCCTTTAACGTTTAAAAGTTAATACAAAATAATTTTAAAATCTTATATCTTAACACCTATTATTTTAATATATATAAAACTAGAAAACTTAAATTATAGATGTAAAATAATTTTTTTTTTTTTTTAATTTTTAAATTGTAATATAAAATTATAAATTAACATATAATATTTATAGATATTTATATAGTATAAATATCAAACCAAGTAAATCATGTCATAGAAAACTTAAATTACAAAAAAAAAAAAAAAATTTCTTTTCTTATAGAAAATGTTTAATGCACTTCTTTACGTTTCTCCTTTCTAATCAATGATAGGCTAATCAATTTGAAGACCAAGAAACACCAAATTAAAATTTATGGGAGCCTTTAAATATGATTTCAAATTACATTAAAAAAATTACAAAAATGATGGAAATGACTCACTAGTGCAAGCTTGCAAGTGCATATGAAATGAGTTCCAAACTTCCAACTTCAAGAATTCCAAGACCAACATTCAAGTTTGAAACTTTTACAAAATCTCAAATCCATAATTTAACCTATAATGTTAGTTTTTTCTTAATAACATATTAAGATGATTTTATTTTCTTATTTTATCAATGAGTAATACTAATTTATAATTTATTTTAAATTTAATATGATGATATTTAGAAGAGTGTGTGAGTGTGCATGCACGTAATCGGTAACTTTTCAACATATATGTCATTTTGACATATGAATTACATTTTTCTTGTCAACCACGATGGTTGTATTTTAAAAGTGGTATTTTGACATCGAAATGACTAAAAACGTCTTGATGCCTTGCAAAATCTTGCATAGAGATACTTATGCGAATTTATTATTGGATGTTTTTAGTACTCCCATGAAGCCAAGTATATAAAAAATTTGAATAAAACTATCTCAAAATACACACTTATTCTTTGATAGCACCTTTCAAATACGAGGTGTTATAATTCGATATGTTAATTTCTTCATGAAATTTAGATTCTTACAATTTACAAGGATATGAGCGTTGTGAGTTGTGTTGGGTGACCCGAATATCGTCTAAACAATTCTTAACTAAATGACCTATTTTACACCTTGATAAGTATTGACACCTATTTTTGTTATAAGACAAGTTAATTATGTGGTGTTATTGTATTTAAGTGTTTATTTGAATCATTGTTCAAGTTAGGTTTTTATCAAGGCTCAAATTCCTTTGAAATATTGTCTTTAGTCTTATTTCTCATGTCATCTTCTCTTTTTCACTTTGCTTTGTCACTTATTGCTTTATTCCTCTATCAATCTCATAGATATCTTCATGTTTATTGTTTTTTTAATTTATGATGTCATGTTTTCCTCATTCCTCTTGATTTTCACTCCTCCTCATTTTTTCCTAGTCGAGGATTTGATTATTTTCCTCGGGTTTTAACCAAAATCATATATATGTTTTTGTCGATCCCTATATTTTTCATCATTTCTCTTGCACATCCATTTTGCCATGTTTGTTTGGTTTATTTGATTTATTTTGCTTCTTTTTGTCAACTTTCCCACTTGCTATGTGTTAGATTGCATGCCAATAGTGTCCTAATTTAAATTCAAGAAGTCAATAAATACATAGCTGCATTAGTACACATTTAGGAAAATGATACATACAAAATTCCTATTACAATTTAGTAACATTAAAGCTATAAGAACACATTATTTTATATTTGTGAAGCATTGTTATGCCAAAATTTTAATGGAAGCATGTTGCAATTTTGGTATTCGTTCCTCGATTATGAGACTCCTTATACTAGGCATCCTTCAAATAATATGCATGCCATGCACAAAACAAAAATAAACACACCGTGTGTGGACCTTTGAACTCAACTATCTTTATTTAATTATAAAAAAAAGAAATATGTGTTGCAATACGTGTCAACACAAATAACTATCTCATATATGATATCCTCGGTAAACTCTAGATCCCAAGATCTTATCTCACTAACTAGTTGTCTTTACAAGTATAACACTACAACACAAATAACACAATGAACTTGACAATCCAAACTATAGTATCAATTGTGCAAGCATAATCTCTAACACAAGAGTAGTCACATGCTTAAATAATGTAAAACATGCCTACTTACAATGTCACCTTGAATCTACAAGTGACCCATATGAAAATTGTTGATCCCAATTCTCTATGATAGGGTGAGGATAGGGCCCAATGACAATTCGATGTATATTAAATCAGCCACCCAATAGTTTCAATTTTTAGATTATGTAAAATTTATGCCAATCCATATGATAATGTTTTATATGAAACTCTACAAATATGCATTATTGAAAATAATATCTTTCTCTAAACTACTTCACTAAATCCTTACATGTTATCTCAATATACCTCTACTATCTCTAAAATTTCAACTATATCTATGCACACCATCAAATAGAACACACATTGTTAACGTGAATTTTGAGAAAAATCTTAATGTATTACCCCACATAAAAATTTGTAAAAACCTTCTCTCTCGAGCACCAAAAAATATGGGCTAGAAATTATTTTCCATCACTAGAGAAAGAGTGTTAACTAAGTTCAAAATCCAAAATTCTAGTCTCGTATTAGCTAAACACAACTTACTTAGATTCTAAACTTAAGTAATCATCAACTTATCTCATAATGACCTTAATTTTTGGTTAGTTATTGTGACAATGTGTGGGTGATGAACCTACTATGCTTCCAATATATAATTCATACTAAACTACTTAGTTTTTAAGGTTCTCTTGAGGTATAGCCCATTCATCTCATGCATACTCTTCAATTTTATTGTTCATAGATTGTTGAGATGTACAAAGTTATGGCATGACATATTAACTTACCATGAGATCTACTCTTTGGTTAGGTTTTATCTCTAGAGTGGTCCTTATCCATTGAGTTTCTCAAATAACATTGTAAGCATATATTTTCTTTACTCATCAAGTATGTTTCATTATTTTGAGGCTCTAATAATCTTCAGTTAGATCTATTTCTAGAACCCTTACCCATTGAGTCTCTCAATTAACGTTGTAAGCCTAGACTTTCCCTAGGCTATCAAATTTTTTTCTTTATTTTGAGGATCTAAGATTAGTACCAATGATCCAACCATACCACTATCTCATTCTTCATGACTTTAGTTAATACAAGTGCAATTCATTTTCATGTGGCCAAATTTAATCTCAAGTCATCAAGTTATTTAAAGTGTATTAGTGTGTCCCACTTTTTGGAAATTTTTTCTTCTAGAAAATTATTTTCCACAAAAAAATTAACTAAACATGCAAAAAAAACTAATCAAACACATATTTTAAAAAAAATATACACAAATATACACAAAATCTATGGGTCAACAATTTTTCTTTTTTTAAAAATATTTTTTGCCACCAATTAAGACACACTATTATAATTTGACCGTATACTATTAATATTAACGTAACATCCACATTATTCTTACGGAATGTGAAAACATCCTAACATGAATTAGCTAATTGAATCCTAACGAGTGCCTCATGGATAATATTTCAAATACACCCAACATAGTAAATCAATTCAATATCCTCAAAATAATAAAATGACTATCATTCCTTTACGCCAATAATTTTTACTAAAAAATAAAGAGATGTGAGGTATAACTACATGATTAATATTAAGATCTAGACTTGAATAAGTGTAGGACATAATTTTGTGATTCCATGATATATAATTAAGGGAGTGATTACATACCATTTTCTTCCCTTTCTGCTATAGACTTGTTGTGGCCAATGCCTTAGAAATGGATCAAATGATTATTTTCCTTTCTATTGTGCTTGAAAATAAGTGGTTTAAACACATTTAATTTTAGGATCTTGGAATTTTTACTATGCCCAATCATATTAAGCTATATTCAAGATTTGTATACTTATTTTCTAAGACTATATTATAGAGTGTGGCTTAGAAAACCTCATTTACTAGTTTCCAAAAATGCTACCCTAATGCAAAAAATATCTAAGTTATGATCTTGGAATATTTTTTGCCCAATATTAAGAAAAAATTGATTTCAAAGAAAGTAGATAACTCTTTATGAAAGTTAATATTATAACATGTAAGTTTCTTGGATATGTATGTATATTAAAAAAAATGACCTAATTTAGAGTAGGACAATGTATAATCCTATTACAAATAACAAAAATACAAATTTAGGCTTAGCTCACAAGAATGTATTAATGGAAATAAAAGTTCTATAGTCTAATCATAAGACGTGAGTAATTAACTAGTAGAAGGGTATAATATTGTAAGTAGTGCAAGATATTTTCAAATATAAAATTTACCATCCACTTAGTGAAACAATGAAATTAGATAGTGGAAATTGTAATAGACCCTAGTTTTGTTCTAGAAGGGTGCAATAGTAATATCCATCCTAAGATCTTGCCCATATATATTTCTCATAGTATTACACACAACTAGTTTAGGAAATTGAAATGTCTTTTGAGACTTTATCAAGTAACTTAAAAATCATGGTTAGATAATACTCACGAGGTTAAAACCTCAATGGATTTAATTAGATTTAATTCTTGATCTTCTATTATTGTTTAATAGATTATATTCCAATAAAAATTATAAGTCAAAATAAAATCATTACTTATGGATAAGATACTTTTATGCAATAACTTCATAGATCAATGGAATATTCACTATATATAGTATGTTAAACTTAATTACAATTACATAATAAAAAATAGAAGAGAATTCAAACATCTTGATAGATCACAAATGATAACTTCCTATAGTTAAGAAAATTCTAACCATTCATAAAATACATCAATTAACATTTCCGTTGATATAAAAACTAGTTTAAGGGTTCTAATAATGATTTAAACCCATTTAAATAAAGGATGAGCATGCCATGAAATGTTTTTCGGTTTATAAGCTATAATTTTATGTGTATGTTCATAATTACATTCACATATTCATATTTCCATCCCCATTAAAATATTCACATTAGGTCTATATTTATTTAATGAAGACCTATTATATCAAGTCCTTATTTAGAAATCACATGCCTATATAGTATGATCTAATCATTCATGACTCTAGAGTCCATTTAGAACTAAGGTATATTCCATTAAATGCCAAGTTCCAATCAAGAAAACATACTAAATAGATTTATTACAATTATATGATCAAGAATCCATCTTTCATATATTTATCATGAAAGTAACATCAAATATCATGTCTTGAGTAAAGGAAAAGTGATACATATTCTCCCTTGTAAAAACTATTCAAGGTTGTAATCTATAATTATAGAAGACTAGCCATAATGAGTACATCCATTTTAATATAAACTCTTATGTCAAATGATAGTCCTAGAGGCTTCCATTAAGGATTTTTGAAACACCATAAGTTATCATGGTTATTAAAAAGGAGCACACACCAATGTAAAGTACACATATATCAAATAACAGCCACACACTAAGGAATATACATTTCAAGAATACAAATGTATTCCTTTGATAACATGAAATTGCACTAGCTAATGAAGCTAGACTTATTAATTTCCTTTGTATCATTAATGTGATTAAGAATTCAAAGAAAACATCTTCAATATTTTTACACCTTATCTAGGCCTAAATAATGTTGTGAATTTTATTCTCTTCATGGTACCATAATGATCTAGATCGAATAATAATTTATAATTATAACGCTTCAATTATATCAACAAAAAAAATATTACACAATGTCAAGGATAAAAATCCACTCATTTCCATTTCTATAAATGGGAATACCAACATCATAATTCTTGCATACTCCCTCGAGATAACATTAAAAAAATAATTTTTAATTTTCTATGTATGTCATAAACTTGAAACAATTAAAAAATAAATCAATCACAATAACACAAGTAGACATTTCTTTATAGATAAAAATATGGACCTATGTCATTTGGAGATTCATCCTTATAGACACTAAAATTGGTAATTTATCACTTGGTAGTGTTAGTATTGGATTAATCCTAAATCATTAAATGTGTGCCTATTCTAAGCCTAATTAATATATCCTTTAGTTATATTTCAAGAATCATTATCATCATTGTGTTCTTTGTTTTCTCCAAAATTGATCACAATAATCAAAAGTATTATAGACATCCTAATTGTCATACATAAAACATTATAGCACAAAAATTCCCTCATGGAAAAAACTTTCCAAATGGGACCAATCCAAAAAATGATTTGGTCCAAATGTAATGGTTTTTTCATATGCCACACAACAATTAGTTTTCAATTTGATATCTTTTATGGTTTGTTAGCTTCCACATGGGTTATCCTTAGTGCAAAATTAGACCTACAAAACCCTATAAAAGTAAATTAAATACACTCATAACTCACTCAACACTTTCAAGAGCTCCATTAGTCAATATAACAAAATAATCATACAAAATAATCCTAAATTTATTTAAAGAAAAAAAAACATTAGGAGTATCCCCCACATAGGTCTAAAGAACTCCACTTAAGTTCTAGAGTCAAGATTCCCAAGACAAAGTTCCTCAAATCCAAATCAAGCATGCGAGAAAAGCCAACAATTACAAAGAATTATCAAATTATTGGGTTATCAAATATAGTTATATCTATACAATATATATATCTCTATGTGGAGATCTAAGTGTGGTTTGAGGCCCTTTAATAGTAGTGTCAATATAGGTGACGTATTGATTTCACTTGAACCCAAACACTAACATTTTTGTATGGGTTCCACCCATGGTTAGTGTTTTGGGACATTATAGTTTATTAAAAGGTTTTCACACATTTACAAGACCTGATATTTTACAAGAAATCATATTCCACTATCTTGAAAAGGACCAAAGAGTTATAAAGCTCCATTATGGTCCCAACATAACTACTAGATATGGACAAAACTTCTTAATAGTATAGGCCAAAAATAACAGCTGATTTTGTTTAAGAGATTATTTACCCCAAAATTAGAGACAAAGAATTATAAGACATTTTTAACAATTTTATCCATCTATCACACTCAAATGAGTTTCCAAAATGGTGAAATATCTAAGTGTAATCACCTTCCCATGTCTTGCTCCATTTTATACATGTTCTAATTATTTTATCTTACAAATTGTTATATATGTATATTTTGATATGAATGTTAATGTTTTATTAATAATATGAATATACATCATGTTTCTAACCCTCATTGGGAATTAATTATGTAAATGAATTATTTCCCTTGTTGTGTAACCCCCATGCCTAAACAAGGAAAGAATATCAATGACATCACTGATGTCATATGATGACGTGACAATGGAAAGAAAATTCATGCATATGATGCCACTAAAGGAGGAGTTACAATTCCAAATAAGGAATGTAACTCCTATGATGCACTGATGCAAATGACAATGATAATTCTATGATATAGAATCTGACACTTGTCATTTGACTTCCTAAGACCTATGACTCTCACAAGGTGAGATGACTCACCAGGTGATGTGGATGATGACTAGGCATGTCACACACACCAACACCCCCTTCATCAAAGCTGAGGAAGAGGTCATGGTAAGCCAGAAAAAAAGAAGACTCCCCTAGACAACTAAGAAAGATGTGTCAATGGGGCCCGACAACTAAAGGCCTGATAAGGTGCCCATATACAAACAACATCTTTCTAGAAAGAAGAAGAGGAAGAAGGAGGACTATATAGCCCAAAGAAGATGGGTGGCTGCAGCAGACCTCACCCCAAGAAGAGACCACAAGTGAAGAAATTTCACCTCAGTGAAGGGCTTGGTGAATATGTCTACAACCTGATCAACTTGTCTAAACATATTGTATGTCGATGATGTTTTCATGTATCAGCTCCCATATGAAGTGCATGTGAATCTCAATGTGCTTCATCCGCTGATGTTGAACTAGATTTCTACAAATCAAGATAGTGCTCATGTTGTCACAGTAGATAATGGTAGGCCACCAAAGTGGATGCCAAACTCTGTCAAGATACCCTATAACCAAACAAATATGTGGCAGCATTAACTACTCCTCTGTATTCTACTTCTATCATGATGATATGGCAATGGCATTTTGCTTCTTGCTTGGACCAACTGATAGGACCTGAACCAAGAGTGAAACTATAGCCTGAGGTAGACTTCCGATGATCTAGATCACCGCCCAATCTGAGTCTATAAATCCAACCAAGTCAATCTCATTCCCTCCTAAGTAATGAATACCATCTGTGTGAGTGCCACAAACATAGTGAAGGATCCACTTTGCTTGCTTTTAAATGCAGCTCATGAGGCTCCTGCATAAATCTGACATGATCCCAATAACATACGAAAGATCTGGTGAGTGTGAGTAAGGTAGATCAAGCTCCCCACCAACTTCTTGATAAAGGGTACCATCAACCAAGGGGAAGAGAAATCAAAAACCAACTTGACCCCGAAAAGAAAAGGAGTAGGTGAGGACTTGCAATCAGACATGTGAAACCGAGCAAGAAAATCAAGAGAGTACTTAGGCTACGAGATCATAATTCCCAGTCATATTGTGAAATCTGGATCCCAAGAAAGTAATGAAGCAATCCTAAGTCAGACATGGAGAACTTGTTGGCCAAGGAGATCTTCACAAAATCAATGATAGAGGAAGAGCTACCCATGATCAACAAGTCATCAACATAGAGAACAAGAATAAGCATGGAGTCATCCTACCATAGAATATACACATTTGGGTCAGAGTGACACCGAGTGAACCCTGATGCAAGTAAAAAGGAGTCCATCTTGGCATACCAAGCCCAAGGGGCTTGTTTAAGGCCATAGAGAGACTTCTTTAACTTGCAAATGAGGGATGGATCATGGACATAACCCGGAGGTTGTTCCATATAGATCTCTTCCTCTAGGTCCCCATGAAGGAAGGCACTCTTAACGTCCATCTGGTGGACTTCCCATCTGTTAGTGGCAGTGATGGCAAGGGTCAGTCGAATGGAAGTCATCTTCATAACCGAGAAAAGGTTTCCGAGTAATCAACCCCAACTACCTAGGAGAAACCCTTAGCTACAAGTCACGCTTTATACTTCTCGACTTCTCCATTGGCTCCATACTTTGTTTGATATATCCACCTACACCAAATGAATTTTCTTCCTTTTGGAAGAGGGGTAAGATCCCAAGTGTCATTCTTTATGAGTGAGGAATACTCCTCATCCATAGTAGAATCCCACTCAGGAATCCCAAAAGCTTCCTGGAAAGATGGTGGATCAAAAGCGAGGAAAGAAGAAGTGGGGTCCAATGAAACTCGAGTGAGTATACGTCTCTCATCTGAAGGATCTCCAACTAAATCTCCAACACTCTGTAAAAGTTTTCCTAGCCCAAAGAGGTCCCAAAGGTTCAAGCTCAGAGTCGAAGATTCTTCACTCGAGTGAGAAGGGACATAGTCCTCATCATCACTACTATCAAAATCAGAAGACTCAGAAGTTTGAGGATCGGGAGGAGCAGGGAGAGGAGGAACTCACTCAACAACATCATCATCTGATGAGTCAGAATCTAAATCAATGGGAAAAAGAACCTCAGTGGAAGTAAAAGTCAAGGATGACTCATCAAACTTCACACTCCTCTCAATATAGAGCTCATGGGTAGTAGGGTTCAACAATCGATATCCCTTCACGCCATCAGGATACCCGACAAAGATACAAGGTTTGGATTGTGGATCCAATGCCTTGCATTTCTTCTTGGGAATCCAGCCATAGCCTTGGATCCAAGACTCAAAAGTGCTCAACATCAGGCTTGTGTCCAAACCAGGCTTCAAAGGGTGTCATCCCTCTTACTTGCCTTGTGTGGAACATGATTCTGAATGTAACAAGCACAATTCACTACTTCAGCCCAATACTACGGAGGAAGGGACTTCGAGTGAACCATACAAGTAGCCATCTCCTTTAAAGTTTGGTTCTTTCTTTTTACAACTCCATTTTGGGAAGGGTTGTAAGCAACTATACGCTACAAAGCAATCCCCTCAGAAGTGTAGAAATCCTCAAACCTATTGCTCACATACTCACCTCCATTGTCGGTTCAAAGAACCTTGATAGACCATTCCACTTGTTTCTCAAAGAGCCTTAGCCTTAAAGTTTTGAAAATGCTCAAAGACTTCAGACTTAAGCTTAAGAAAATATACCCAAGTATAACATGAAAATTCATCAATGAAGGTTAGTATATATAGAGCTCTAGTGAAAGAAGGAGATGGAAAGGGGCCAAAAACATCACTATGAACAAGATCCAAGGGATGAGTAGCTCTCCAGGATTTTCCCTTATCAAAGTTTTTTTTTAGGTGCTTTCGAGGTGCAACCCTCACAAAGACCTTTAGAAAACTTAACTCGGGGTAACCCATTGACCATTTCATTTTGGCTCAATTGTTCAAGGTAACGATAATTTAGATGCCCAAAATGCTCATGCCATAGCTTGCTAACCTCATTTGCATGAGTGAGCAAGGCATTGGGCATCAAATCAGAAGAGAAGTGGGAAAAGGTATACAACCATGAATGGTGATCCACCTTTCCCTCAGCCACAGTGCAGTCAGAGTTAAGCTCACAAATGATCACCGAGTTAGGACCAAATTCCACTCACATTCCTTCACCAAGGTGGGTGATTTGGTAAACCGATAGGAGATTGGTAGAGAGATTGGGAACACTCAACACTTGGTTAAATGTTCCACCTTCTATCTCTACCGATCCACTACCGAAACCGACACATGAGTGTCATCACCCAACATGATTTGGGACATGCCACATGGTTCAATGCTAGAGAATTCAACCTCTAAAGAAGCCATGTGGTGCGAGGCACCGAAATCAATAATCCAAGTTGATGATGGAGCTGATCTAGCTACGAGGGCCTTACCTTTCTTCTTTTCATTTTTAGACTCCTTTGCTTTAGAAGACTCACCCTTCTGAGCATTTTGTTTAATGGATTCAGAACACTTATTTTATTTTCTCAAGTAAATGAGTTAAGTGATCAATTTGTTTCCAAAAACAATGATGCTCATCATGGCCAAAATTCTTACAATAGGAGCATTTAAACTTTTCCTTCTTCACTTTAGGCTCAAAAGTCAAGTGTTAGTGTTGGGCTTAGCTGGGGGTTGGTTGGTCTTGGTTTCTTTCTTAGGTTGGTCCTTTGTTTCTTTCTTCTTTTCATTTTTCTTTCCCTTATTCACCACAAGGGCATGTGACTTGGATTTTAGAGTCCCCATTTGAATGAGTTTGTCTTGTTCTCGAATGAGTTGGGATGAAAAACTGTCAAAGGAGGGCATTTTCCAAGTACTACCCAAGGCAGATTTCATGGCATGGAAAGTTGAAATGAAGATAGAGTATTCAGGACCTAACTTAGAAAGAATCGACAAGATCAATTGAGAGTCTTTCTTTTCCACTTTACATTCCTTTAGAAGCAGTCTAGTGTGGACAAACTTTGAGAAGAAGGCCTACGCAGGTTTTCAAAGTCACTAGGATTTAACCCTAGTAGTTCATTCTCCAACTCATGCACTCTCATGTCATCTTGCTTCCCAAACATATCATCGAGCATTTTCCACATGCTGCTTTATCAGGTGTCGAGGAAGTTTCGATGTGGAAGAGCAAGTGGGAGAGATGGACATACAAAGAAGACCTAAGGCTTCATCACAATGGTTGAACCACTTAGATTTTTGGGTTCATCATTAGGTTCGGTCTCTAACCCCATGGTGACATGGTATAACCCTTTACTTTGCAAAACCAATATAATTTTAGATTTCCATTCAAAGAAGTTAAAAGGTGTGAGCACTGGTACTTTAGAGATATCCATAATGAAGAGATAGAACCAAAGGATGCAGAAGGAAGGAGAGAGAAAAGAAACAACCACCCCAGAACAATATCACACCCCCCCAGTTTGGCACTTTATAGTTTAGTGCATTGATTACAATCAGATGTGACTGTGTGTCGAGAACCAGTCTTGTCACTCACCTTGCAATCAACGTAATAACACGCAATAGTGGAGACAACAATCAAGGTTCATTGGGCACAACAGATCGACACCACAAGCAAGCACAAGAATGAGAGAAAAAAGAAGGGGAAGAGAGGGATTTGTGAGAAATAACATCTCACATCACACAAAAAGAATCCCTTTGTTGTAAGACTATGGTGGACGCACTCACAAGTCCACAAGCAATAAAAGGGATAGAAAAAAGCTCAAGATGATTCGAAATGAGCTAAATTAAGCAATACAAAGACACCCCCCAGAATGTGGCACTTTATAAAATAGTGTGTTTACAAAACTGATAATCCCATCATCTAGAGTGTGAAAAAAACATGCAACTTTGACTAAAGAAGTGCTCAAAACCGAGCAACGAGTCAAAAGTTATAGCAAAAAAATAATTCCCAATAATGGAAAAATGCTAATAAGCCTGCAAAATGGATTAAAAAAGTGCCCTAAACACATGCAAAGGGTGTCGTATGTATGCTCATTGGAAATGGCATCAAATTTTAGATAGGGTTTGTTTTAATTGTGAGGGGGGATTAGCCTCCTGCCAACCCCGGACCTCACCCTCCATCTTCGACACTCGAAGGAAGGATATTAAAACAAGCAAAAAAATACCCAAAAAAAAATTACAATGCCAATTAAATGTTTTACACCTTAAAATATTTTAAAAGGTGATTTTGATTTTACCAATAATCAATTCTAAAAGGAATGGATAAGGAATGAGGCCCAGTTTGAAGCCAAATGAAGTTGGTAAAATGTGTGAGAGAATGGAAAGCTGAAAACTAAGTCCAGTGTTGATGAAAAGAAAGGCCACTATGAAGAAGTGAAAGTCGAGAGTCACATTGAGGTTGAGAAGGAGTTGGTGAGTGATGAGATCAAAATGTGGCAAGTTGAAAGGCAGCAGTTGTGGTCAGTAGAAGAAGATGAGCCGATGAGGAATCTGTGCAGTGGTGAGTAAGTTTGAGTGAGTCAGTGAATGTCATAATGAGAAATGAGAGAGAGGGAGAAAGCAAAGGCAAAGAAAGGAGAGATTTAGATGAGTGAACAAGGACTTCAAAGCTGTGAGAAGCTGAAAAACGATGAAAAGAGAAGCCTGAAAGAAAAAGAAAAAGAAGCGAGTAAAAAAGAAACAAACCACATGTAAAAAGCTCGAAGAATCATTTCAGTAGACTAATGAAAATGCATGTAATAAGGAATGAGAGCGAGGTAAAATGGAGTTCCATGTGAAAACACGTGAACAGGAGAAGAGAGAGCAAAAACCAAGATACAAGGCAAGAAGATGAAGGATCAAAAAAAATGAAAAAAGATTGAAGAAAAATGAAGACCAATCTTGAATGAGTAAACTAAGCCACGAGAGGAAAGAGCAGATGCGAAGGTAGACCGAAGAACACATGATGAGAAAGTCCAATCTAAACAAAGCAAATTCAAAGCAGGTAATGAAAAAATGGGTAAGCAATGCAAAACTATGAGCAAGCAAGCAATAAAAACAATGTTCAGTCAAAAATGCCAAAACAACGATGAAATGAGAGAAAAATGAGAGTTGCAAGACGATGAAGCAAAGCAAGGAAGTAGGAAAGGAATGCATGGGAAAAAAATGCAGCATGAAAAACCAAGAGTAAAAAAGACAAAAGCTAATTAAAGCATTCAAGCGTCAAGAAGCAAGGATGAAGACAAATGTAAAAAAATCAAAAATAACCAAAAGCAAAAAAAAAAAAAAAAAAAGTGAACCTCAAAATCAAATCAAAAACCACGTAAAACCCAAAAAAAACTTATGAAAAAAACACCCAAAAACTCAAAGAATAGAAGAAATCAAAACCTCAAAACCATGATAAAGCAAACCAACCAAATACCCTCAAACTTGCAACTTTGAAACCTCAATACGAGGTGAGCAATACAATTCCAAAATAATAATAATGAAAAAAACTTGCATGAGGAAATAAGAAGAAACCAGAAGTAATAAACAACTTGATAAATGAAGAGTGCACATTTTACCAAACCAGCTCTGATACCATGAAAGAGGGATTCACGAACCGATGTCAAAAACAATGCACCACAATGAAGTTGCACTCCGATGGTAACGTCAAGCTCCAACGCAATAAGCAAGATTCAAACAATGGAAAGAATATGCAAATAAGAAAACAGGTCTTCTCATGCTCATAGATCAAAAAAGGAAGTACAAATAGGGGTGTTGTGTAACCCCCATGCCTAAACAAGGAAAGAATATCAATGATGCCATATGATGTGACGCATATGATGTGGAGGATGACAATGCATATGATGCCACTCCTATGAAGGAAATAAACAATTCCAAATAAGGAATGTAACTCCTATGACCTATGACTCTCATGACGAAATGAAATGATGATGATGACTAGATGTCTATGACACTTATCAAAAATCGACACTTGTCATTTGACTTCCTAAGACCTATGACTCTCATAGGTGAGATGACTCACCAGGTGATGTGGATGATGACTAATCAATTCATAAAGGATAATAACTCAAAACATTCTCTTAGGATGTCTTTTATGGATGCTTCATCAACCAATGGTCATAAAATGACATATATATTATAAGGATATCCTCCAACCTATTCAAGTATTACAATTTTACCTTCACACTCTTATTAAAGATATTAACATTGACATTAAATCAATTAAGGATGAGATTTCACATCTAAGAAATCTAGAACATGTTTATCTCCACCATATCTCTACACAGTTTTGGCCTCAATAAGGCTCATCTGAGCATGGTTTAAGATGCAAGATAAATGTATTCCTTAGGATAAATAAAAAATTGATAATTATAGTATATAAAATACATTTTATAACTCAAGAAATAACAAAGTCCTACATCGCAAAGAATAATTTTCATCATACAAGAAAACATCTTGCATAATTATCAATCACATCGAACCACATGATAATCTACATGATTTATATGGTAATTAATTAATAAATTTAGTACTCAATTATTAAAAGTGGACAAAAACCCAAAAATAGATGAAACACGTGCTTGCGTTTTAATTTTTTTGGTTTGGTAATTACCAAACCTATAACGCGTACACGTTTTAAAGAACCCAAAACACATACGTTTCCATAATATACAAAACGTGTTCGCGTTTTAGAGAAGTTAAAACATGTATGTGTTTTGTATATTATGGACTATGTATGTGTATTTGGGTGTCTTATATTTACAAATATAATGAAATAAAAAAGTATAAGATTTCTTTTTTTATTATTTCTTATACTTTAAATTTATTTTAGTAAATATAAGAAATTAGGGTCACTCTGCACCTGATGGAAGTGGTCCCGTAGCTCTAATTATAATCTAGAAGATAGTTTTTCAAAATCTAATCTAGTCAGTACTTACTCATTTTCAGGATTTCAAAAAGGACCTAAAACTTTCAGGGCATATATATTGTAGTCGGTCTTTGTTTTGGGAAAGCATATAGTCATTTTTAGGTTTTTGACCTTCTAAATTGATTTTGGCCCTACCACTTTGCTTGAATTGGTACCAATTTTTAAATTTGGTCCATAATTCACTTTAGTGACCATGAATCAACTCTATGATGCTTGTCTACTTCTTACTAAAAAGAGATCCTCACTTTGTATATAGAGGATTGTTCCCTGAATGGGATTCCTGTCCTATTGCCAAAATGAGGTGATTGTAATGTGCCTCCTCCTTAAGGTGTGATAACACTACTAGGTGTTGAATGAGTTTTTACGAATAGTACCAAGTGAATTGCATCAAGTGAACTCAGATGATTTCTCATTCTTAGAAACATGGTGCTCCATATAAAGATCATCCCCTCACCTTTCCTAGCTCTAAAATCATCCTTTCATGGAATCAAATTCATGATTCTCATACATGTTTTTTCTCATATGTCTCTTATGGAGACAAATGATGCCTTAATACTTCACACATGATGGTCTTTGATACCTCGGTGACATGACTAGCTCATTTTAGCTTGTTCTGAAGGGTGTTCAATTAGCTACAAAATGGCCAAAAATGCCTTTTTAGGCCTTCAGAGGAAGTAGTCTCTCATCAAAACTAAATGAGTCGATCGATCACCTTAGACACTATTCCCTACACACTTGAAACATGTTGAATGATCTTATTAGGACTTTCCTTTGGGTGAGGGTTTATGATTTAGGGTTTAGGGTTTAGGGATTTTTAGGGTTTAGGGCTCAGGGTTTAGGACTCAAGGTTTAGAGTTTAGGGTTTAAGGTTTAGTGTTTAAGGCTCATAGTTCAGATTTTAGGGTTTAGGGTTTAGGGCTTAGGGCTTAGGGTTCATGGTTTAGGGTTTATGGTTTAGGGTTTAGAGTTTAGGGTTTATGGCTCAGGGTTAAGGGTTGAGGGTTTAGGATTTAGGGTTTAGGGTTTAGGGCTCAAGGTTCGGGTTTAGGGTTTAGGGATCGGGTTGAGGGTTTAGGGTTTATGGCTCAAGGTTCAGGGTTTAGGGTTTAGGGATCAGGGTTGAGGTTTAGGGTTTAGGGTTGAGAGTTGGGTTGAGGGGGTTTAGGGCTTTAGGGTTTTTTTTAGGGTTTAGGGTTTTTATGTTTGAGGTTTAGGTTTAGGGTTTAGGCTTAGGGCTTAGGGATTAGGGCCTAGGGTTCAGGGCTTAGGGTTTAGGGTTTAGGGCTTAAGGTTTAGGGTTTAGGGTTTAGGGATCAGGGTTTAGGTTTTAGGGTTTAGGGTTTAGGGTTTAGGGTTTAGGATTTAGGGCTTAGATTTTAGGGTTTAGGGCTTAGGGTTTATGGTATATGGTTTAGGGTTTAACACTCAGGGTTTAGGGTTTAGGGCTCAGGGTTTAAGGTTTAGGGTTTAGGGTTTAGGGTTTATTTAGTTTAGGGTTTAGGAATTAGGGTTTATGGTTTAAAGGTCAGGGTTCAGGGTTTAGGGAAAAGGGTTCAAGGGTTTAGGGTTTAAGGCTCGGGGTTTAGGGTTTAGGGGTTAGGGGTTAGGGTTTAGGGCTCAGGGTTTAAGGCTCATGGATTAGGCTCACCCATTCACTCACTATGTAATGTTCTATGTCTTACCCATTCTTATAAGTATTGACAGAGTATTCAACTAAAAAGGGTTCATCTACTTCATAGGTAGAACATTCAAGGGAGTCATCACAATTTGATGCCTTTCATCTACTTGATATTTTAAAGGAGGGAAATTATAGATATCCAAGAACAATTTGGTACAAATAAATGTTACCCAATACGAGCTATCTTCTTCTTCCCATTGCATGTGAACTATTTCACTCATTGTAATGTTTTGTGTCTTACCCATTCTTATTAGTATTGATAAAGAGTATTCAACTGAAAAGGGTTCATCGACTTCATAGGAACAAAATTCAAAGAGATTCATCAAAATTTGATGTCTTTCATTTATTGATATTTTGAAGGAGGGAAATTCCCACCTCTCATAAACAAGGTAGTTGTAAAAGCAAACTTAATGATGGTTCTAGGCACAAGACTAGGAAATATGGTCCTAAGATATTCAAAAAGATGAACTCACTCATGAGACCTACTAGAAATATATGAGGTTTAGGGGTTTAGCATTTAGGGCTCATGGTTCATGGTTCAGGGTTTAGGGTTTGGGACCTTTAGGATTTAACATTTAGGGCTTAAGGTTTATGGTTTATGGTTTAGGGCTCATGGCTCAGGGTTTAGGTTTAGGGGTTAGGGTGCATGGTTTAGGGTTTACGGCTCGGGTTCGGGGTTTAGGAGTTATGGGTTTAAGGTTTAGGGGTTAGAGCTCAGGGCTCTAGATTTAGGGTTTAGGGCTTAGGGCTCAGGGTTTAAGGTTTAGGGTTTAGGGCTCAAGGATTAGGGTGTAGGGTTCAAGGCTTAAGGTTTAGGTTTATGGTTTAGGGATTAGGGATTAGGGATTAGGGTTAGGGTTTATGGTTTAGGTTCATGGTTCATGGTTTATGGCTTAAGGTTTGGGGTTCAGAGTTATTGGTTTAAGGTTTAGGGGTTAGAGCTCAGGGCTCTGGAGTGTTTAGGGTTTAGGGCTTAGGGCTTTAGGGTTTAGGGTTAGGGGTTTAGGGTTTAGGGTTTAGGGTTTAGGGTTTAGGGTTTAGGGTTTAGGTTTTAGGGTTTAGGATTTAGTATTTTGGTTTTAGGTTTAGGGTTTAGGTTATGGTTGAGGGTTAGGGTTTAGGTCACAAAGTTTAGGTTTAGGGGTTTAGTTTTAGGGTTAGGGTTTAGGGGTTTAGGGTTTAGGGTTTTTTAGGGTTTAGGATTTAGGTTTAGGTTTAGGGTTTAGGTTTTTATGGTTTAGGTTTATGGGTTTAGGGTTTAGGGTTTAGGATTTAGTTTTCAGGTTTAGGGTTTAGGGTTTAACATTTAAGGGTTTATGGTTCAGGTTTTAGGGTTTAGGGTTTAGGGTTTAGGGTTTAGGATTTAGGATTTAGGGTCATGGTTAGGGTTTTTAGGATTTAGGGTTTAGGGCTTTAGGGTTTAGGGTTTATTTTAGGCTTAGGGTTTAGGGCTTTAGGGCTTGGGTAAGGGTTATTTAAGGATTAGGGTTTAGGGCTTAGGATTTAGGGTTTAGGTTTATGGTTTAGGTTTAGGGATCATGGTTTAGGGTTTAGGTTTAGGTTTAGGGCCTCAAGTTTAGGGTTTAAGGTTTAGGTTTAGGGTTTTGATTGTAGAATTTAAATGCTAAAAGATTTAGGTTGAATGTTGAAATCCTGAAAATTACCTATGTACTGACTAGATTATACTATAAAAAACTATCTCCTAAACCATGACTAATGGAGCTGTGAGACTAGTTCCATAAGGTGCAGAGTGACCCTAATTTCTTATATTTACTAAAATAAATTTAAAGTATAAACATTTATTAAAATATAAATAATAATAAATTCCAAAACTTATACTTTAACATTTATATGTTTATACTATACATTGTCAAACATATACGAATTTTATATGCATATGTGTTATAGTACGTACATGTTATAACACGTACGTGTTTACATTTTCACTTTTTTTTCACTTTTTCCAAGCCATGCCTCAAGGCTTGGGATCTGGTTTGGATCCCCAAGCCTGAGGCATGGACCTGCACAAACACAAAAACAACATGTTTTTGCAGGAAAATGTAAAAATGCCACTTCCTCCATGATAAATCAACATAAAACAATCGATTCATTTAAAAAAATTATACCACGACGTAGAGCGAGTTTTCTTCTTTCTAAAAATATAATTTTTCAAATTTTTTGACTAATATAAGGTTTCCATATTATTTATTTTCTAACTATGCCTTTTTATAGCTATTTTTTGAAGTTTAAATATGTCTATCTTTCATCGTGTATCTTTTTTTTTGGTCATCAAAATTGAAAAAAATATACTAGCACAAACTAGGCCTAATTCTATACATATTCAAAAAAAAATCTAATTTTCTATATTTTTGAGGTAGTTAGGGGGGGGCACACGGTTGGAGCTCATTATTTTTCAAAACATAAAATTTTGTACTAGAAAAATCATAAAAAAATAAATATTTGCTAAAAAAATCTAAAAAAAAATTCTAGCACAAACTAGATGCTCCTAGCTATCTTTCTACCAAAGGGTTTTCAAAACTACTAAATGGTGCTCAAAAAATGGTGGGGGCACGAAAGTCACTATGTTATGTTTTTTAACAAAAATAGGAGCACTTGTTGGTATTTTAGTTATTTGACCCACTTAAAATTATCCATTTTCAATAAAATTTAGTAGCTTAGAAACTAGACTCAAAATGCTATGATTCATGTTTACACAACATCTCCACCAAGCCCCAACTTGGTGCACTTACCATCCTCTAATGTATCACTTTGCAAAGGTCAATATCTCCCGTATGGTACCCCTTTAGGAGATCCACTAGTTTGTTAGCCTCCTATGAGAGGTGTTCTTCATATAGTATTTTCTCCTATATGGTCATATAAATATCCTAAGTCGATATGTGTACTTAAATATAACACACACACGCACATGCGCACGCGCACACGCACACACACACACACACACACACACACACACACACACACACACACACACAAATGAGAATAATATGATAATAAATAATACAATTGCATCCATAATGTAAAGGAAATATAATAATGTAGATGATATGAAAGTAATACATTATTAAAAATATTATCTTAAGAAATGAAACACATCATACTATTCTGAAAAAATAAAGAAAAACAATATGAATGGAACAAGAAAAAATCACAAAGGAAACATTGTAAAGGGATAAATCTGAAAATAAAAGAATAGAACAAGAGAAATTACGCATAGCTATAAAACAATTAGATAATAGACAAGAAAATATAAGGTAAACATGGAGAAGGTTAATGAGGTTATCCTTTACCTACCATTAGTAGTCAATTAAGAGTAGCAAGATACTATGGTAACTAATTCACATAACAATGATGATCTGAAAAAATGATATATCGGTGAGCATATGCAAAATTTTAATTTTAATCCCATCGATGATAAAGATTATGTTTACCTCGACAAGTCCATAAACATACCGAGTTAAGTTTTATAAGGTTTTGATTAAAAAAAATTCTCCCACTATGGAAACTAGTCAAAATACAAATAAATACAAGTGAAGGATAAGAAAACCACTATTTTCAAGAAATTAGTTCTCAACAAGGAAGGTCCATGATGAGATATGCAACATAGAGGATATTGTTTCATAGAGGAATTACTCATTTAAGTGTATGGATTATGAATAACAAGCCGAACAAAGAGATAAATTTTACAAATAACCTCCTAAAAATCTAATCTAGCAATAAATAATACAAATATGTTTGTAATGAAAGAAAATATACTATACAACAAATGAATAATCAATTAGTATCATATAATTATAATGCATTCTTATGGCCTCAATGACCATGCATCCATTATTATGCTATCTCATTTATCTATCTATTAACCCTACACATGTTATATATACAACTCCATTTTTATGTATAACTTATCCTAGTTCTCTTGTAGGAAGTTATCCTCTTAAGCATGTCCCACTACCTCAAATTAAAGTGATACACCCTACTCCTATTGTGCAAAATATAATTAGGAGTTCATAGTCCCCTACACTTTTAGGGATATCTCTTCACCCTCTTGACCATATCATAGGGTCACATTTTGTTATTATATATTATTAGAAAATTAATAAGCATTCAAATATTTCAAAATTCCTAATTTAAGACGTGCACATGGCTTGATCTAATAGTTTTATACTTTACATGTGTTGTTTGTCACATGGTATAATAGCTTTTATATTTTATACTACTTACACACATGTGCTTCATGAAGTATACAAGAATGATGTAGGATACATAAGACTCTATAATTCTTATGGATTTTGTACTTTTGTTTTACTAAATCACCTTGTTAATCTAGGGGCATATTCTACACTATCATGTGCTATTGTTTCATTACACAATTATATTTCACATCTTGGTTATGATTATATTTTATATTACTATATATGATACTTATAAATAATATTGGGACTAACACATATGGACCGTGAAGAACTAGTATATCTTTTCCATGCACCCAATGGTCATTCTCGATTAATTTTTATCATCACATATTTGATTTATTATATTCTTATCTTATGTGTGATGTATTTGGAATTATCTATGTGGGTTATACACTTAGGTGGCCCTCATTTGTTTACTCTATTTTTTTGTTTATGTGACCATATGGCACTTGTTATTTTGTGTGACGCCATTATGTCCCTTATATGTATCCTTTGGAATTAATCTAATTTATAAATGTATATGTAACAATAATTTATACACTTGTATACTTACGTGCTTATATTATTATATACATATATGTTTGTTGTGTATATTATCTCTTTGCGCCGTGGTTTATACCGTGCACTCTTTCTCAAGGCCTGATTCTCAATTATGGAAACCTAAAAGTATCTTCTATGTGATCAATTATGACTATATACAACATATAACATTGATACACACTAATTGTTGTGATCTAAGGCATCAATAGAACATATAACTCACCTTAAAAGAGGGGGAATTAAATGAGTTTTATCACATTAAAATCAATGTAATTTAAGAACTTAGAAAAATTATAGACTAAAAATATAGTTGATACAAATATAGGGACACGGGAATAAGAAGATTAAGAAATTATTCATACAACTTATATATGTACAAATCCCTCTAAAAATATTAAACTGATAAACATTACCATCCTAAATGGAATATAGTGTCCTATGTAACATTTTGGCATCCGATTTAAAACTTTGTATGACATAAAGGGTTTTACATAATTTAGTATATATTCAAGGCCGAATACACAATTTAGAGTGGATTTTACTATATTTTGATATAAAATGTTGGCGGCATGAGTGTACTTTGTTTATTTTTGAATTTTCACACATTGGAATTTAAGAAATTTTATAATGCACAACGAGGAATGAGTGTACTTCATTCACTTTTGAATTTTCAAATTTGGCATATTGTAAGGATTTATAATGCATGGTTGATCTAAATTGAGGTGCAACACAATGAAAAAAACTAATAATGGTGCTTAATGCGCTATGAAATTTAATTCACAATGGAATATATATATATATAAATATAAATTTTATATATATAAAAAAAACAAATTTTATGTCTATTCTAATGAATAAAATTGGCAAACTCCATAAGAGATTGTAGGCAATTTATCCTTTATTCAAGAGAGAATATAGCTATACATGTAAATATGAAAAAATTATAAGAATATAATATCAAGGGCTTGGAGGGGAACAAAAGCCATCCTTCATGGAGACCATTCATATCCACCTTAGAGATGGATTTGAAAAGACAAAAGTCAAAGAATTCAAAATCTATCCTATTATTACTATTATTTTATTTATTTTTGATATTGGTAAAGCATAGGTTTCTTGATAGGGACCCTACCTGTATTACAAAATAAATGGGTCTAAAACCCATATTGTAACAATAAATAATAGGATGGATCCAAAAATCCCAAATAAAGCCATTAGCATAAAAAAAAAAATCAAAGTGATAATTGGAAAACAACACTAAATAAAACAAAACTCTAACATAACATAACACAAAAACAATAACAAAAGGAAATCAACCTAAAGTATGAGACTTGAGAGATATATGTAAAGGTATTGGTTCCTTTATATAATAATTTATTTTCCTATTTTAGATGATTGTCCACTCTTTCTTGTTCTTATTAATATTTGGTTAAGTCCTAAGCGATAAGTGTACTTATATAGTATCAATTGGCCAAAATAATTCTTTAGAGGATAATTAGTAACATTAATCATGTACCTACTTAATTGGATCAAAATGAAGAGGATCTACATTGGGCTCCCTCTTGTCCTTTATTTGAGTTTTAGGTATGTTTTCAATATGTTCCTCTAAAGTTGAACCTAAAATGGGATCCATCATGGCAGTATCATTTACCACTAAGTGACTTGGGAGGACATCCTTACACTAGGTGTTTTTCCAATTTTTACGTATCGAGTTCTTGAAATATGAAGCTATGTGTCCCAAGGTGAAACACCTCTTGCATTTAAAGGAATACCTTCATAATCAAGAGAATAGGTATAAGTTATGTCTTGCACTTTCATATAAATATTTGCAGGGATGTTATGTGAGACATAAAAAATCACAAGAATACAAGCATATGTGGTATGTGTGTATCCCACGGTATTAGAATTAATGAGGATAAAATTTCCAAATGTATTTCTAATGGTTTCCATGAACTTAACATCCCACAATTTCCTTAAACCCCTTAGCACATGGGTAAATATCAAAGTTACCTTCAAGAGAAGGGATCTAGAACTTGGAGATCTAGGAGTGTAGAGTAGGGAGGTTTGGCCAGAAATTATTGAATTTAAAATCAACCCATGTTCCTTAAAATAGGATTTTTGTCAATGAAATCTTCACCAAATGTAACCAAGGAGTAGAACTTGTAAAATGTATAGAAAGAGCGGGTAGGTGTCCATAACCGACATCCTCCTTTATAACATTACAATAATATATTTTGGGATGAGACCACTAAAGGGGGATTTCTCTAAGGAACTTTCCAAAATGGGAGAGTGATCTTTGACATGAATCCTAGGAGGGAATCGGTCCCAAACTCAAACTTTCTAGAGTCTTGGGGGAGGAAGCGAGTAATATTGGGTATATAACTTTTCCAACACCAAATCCTAGGCATTGAGGAGAAATATGCATATGATTAATTATTTTTTCCATCATCACATGCACAATCTAGATCCATATGATTTGGGTTGGTATTTTCAAATAGGATATCACCTCCATGAAGATGTGAAACGTCGATCTTTTTCTTTTGCATGGTTTTCCCATCATTGACCTCTATGTTAGAGGGTCACTCTTTTCTCCTATGAGAATTTCCTTGCACTACCATTTCTTGAGCTCAAGCTCTATTTCAGTTAGGGTTAGAAAAGAATTTGGTTAATGCTTTTATAATATTATTTTATTTACCATTAATTTTTGGGGTCATAGCTCTTATCTTGTTGGCTCATTTTGTGAATTGTAGGATCCGTTGGAAAGATATCAAAATGAACTTATAAAAATCACCACAAACATAGAACATTAGCTATAATTATATAGATTGAAGCCTAGAAATGCTTCGAAGACCCCCAAAAATGTAAAATACTAAAAGTTGTTGAAAACTACTAAAAATATATTTTTTTAGGATTTTCCAAAATTAAATTTTAGAAACCCTATTCTAGATCATTCATCCCTCCTTAAGAAGTAATGGGCCCCATTTCTCCTAGATTTATTACTAGGTGTGGGAATTATTTCTAAATCTAACTCTTGGTGAACCATTTCCCTTGGTGTACCATTTGCCTTGCTTTCACTACGTAGTAGAGTGTGATTTATTAATGCTTTATATCCTTGACCACCCTATCAATTATCTTATCAGTGTTCACTAGAGTCACATAGTATGGGTTCAACTATATACTTGTAATTATTCACCAATGTTTGATTTTTCCAAGAGTGGGGAAAAGTATGGGTAGAGAAACTCAACATTGATAACTAGATGCAACCTGAGGTATGATGGAAGATTGAGCTTAAATGCATCCTCACCAATATTTTTAGTTATTGTGCGTAGCCCATATCATAGAGGTATGATAATTTTTGTATGGAACTTGGATTCAATCTTTCTAGAGATGTAGTAGAATTTATACCCACTCTGAGATCGATGAGGAACCCAATGGGCATCATGATGCTACTTGTACTTCTAGATGATTTTTTCCAAGATGTCATGAACCTACTAAATGTGTCAAATTCATTCTACAAATTTGGTTTCCTTGTCCACTTATTTTTGTGTATGGAAAGATTATTCTTCCAACATGAAGGAAATGCTACATCAATGGGAGCCAATGGTTGGAATCCAAGACATACCTAAAATGGGCTATGTCTCATGGAGCTATGAAGAGCTCGATTGTAGCTATGTTGGACATACACAAGAATTTCATCCATGTGCATGGATGTTTGGAGTGATACATCTGAAGAAGATGTATAATCATACATTTAACTACCTTGGTTTTCCAATCATTCGAGGGTTGAATATAGTGAATTTATTTAGTTTTGTGTCCATCATGGACCATATTGTAGACCAGAATACCTCCACACACCTAGAATCTTGATATGAAACATACTTTTTGGAAGGCCAAAATGAACCCAAACATGCTCAAAGAAAAACTTTGCAGTCTCCTTTGCTAATATTATCTTCTTACAAGGTGTTAAGATTACCTTTTTAAGAACCTATCAACCACCACATAATCATATTCATGGTCATACATGGTGGAAGGGAGACTAGACATGAAATCCTTTAAGATAAACTCCCACGACATTATTGGAATTGGAAGAGGGGTATAAAGGCCATGATTTTAATTAGATGTCTTGAAAATCATATAGGATTTGTAGAATCTAATGTATTTGGTAACATCATGAAAAAGATTTGACTAATTAAATTCTTTCACAAGACCCCACTATTTTCAATACTCCAAAGTGAACTATAACCTAATTTTAGTGATCCTCCCAAATCAATTTATGACACTCCCCTATAGTAATGCAAAGGTGTCCCATGTGACATAGAACCCCTTCCTAAATGATAGTTTGGAAGATTTTTTCCATTCCTCATCCTTTGATAGATGTTAGAAAATCAATATCATGTGCATATATTTGAATCTGCTCTAATTTTTAATTCCCTTATGATTCAAGGATTGTTATCAAGGAGGTGATCGGGGTCCAAATGAAAAAATCAATAACTCATATCACACTACTCCATTTTCAAGTAGGATGTTGAGATGGAACTATTATAGATAGATGGACCACATCTAATGATGATCATTCTATAAATTTTCCTTAGGTATGCATGAATTGCAAAATCTTATTATCTATGGGTATGATCATTTCTTTTCCTATAATGTAGTGCTTCCACTATTTCCAAGCTTGTGCAAAATGAGATACAACTCCTTTTCATATGTCAAGTAACTACACAATGTTTGAAATAAGGTCTCACTACGACATGTCATTAGATTCCCATATTAGCTTAGGACTACTCCAAGTGTGTATTCGGAAACATCTATTACTATCTCAAATGACTATTATAGACATGCCAAGACAAAAATAGTGTAGATAAGAGTCGATCCTTCATTTTGAAAATTTATTCTATTGTGTTCCTTTATTCATATGAACTTTACTTTCTCTCCTCTATGTTTCACCTGATTCAAAGGCCATGCAATGTGAGAAAAACCAAGTACAAACCTATAATAGAATTTGGCTAGTCAGGTAAATGGTTAAGGAGGAATACCTGTGAGGTGAAGGTAGAAGGTAGAATGCATGTGTTGTTGACGTTATCCAAGATGATCGTAGAGAAATCCTTTTATCTGGGAAGGACTACTGTAGATGCAAAGAAAGACCACAAAATATTATTAAATAGCATATGATAGTGGACTACCTAGCGTATGCTAGATCCAGGAAGCGTGGTGCTTCCTAGAGAGGCTGTCAATCCACTATTTAATAAAAATTCAATGTGAATAAGAAACTAAAATAAATAAGTCCTATTACAATGTAATGATTTAGGTTTCTCATACACACAATACACTAGATTTTATGCTAGATATCAAAATAACACTAAATCTAATTAGAACTAGGGTTTGTTCAGTCGACAGTGTCTGTCAAAGGTATGGTAAGGGTCTAGGGCTGATTGGTTGAGGTCTGGGTTGGTTTTGGGTGAGTGGGAAGCTTTGGTCTAAGAATATAAAATGACATAGAGATCGATATCGGTCAGGTTAGTGACCGATGCTAGTATGGGGATGAAACCAACGGTGGTCAAGGAACCGACGTCGGTAGGGGCAATAGGTAATGAACTATTAAAAATGGGGTTTTAGGCTCTCTGTGATTGCACAAAGAGTGAGGGTAGTGTGGTTTGGGTCGTAATATGGCTAAGAAGACTCAGGAATACTAAGAAGGAGGTTTAGAAGGGTGAAAAGGCTTAGGGTGGTTGAATAGTGGGTTGGTGGGAAGAAGATGATGTATGGGTAACAAAAGAAATAAAATACTGAAAAGAAGTAAGAGATCTACAATGGGATAAGCACAAATGATTAAAATCATAGTACTTACTTGGTATTTTGTAGATCCTGTGAGTTGAGATGGTTGATGGTTGATTAGAGAAGAGGTGCTTGAGTCCAGTGCCATGGAAGTACAACTTGTGTGCTCTCGTGAGTATTCCAATGCTCTGGAAGGAGAACGATTACTTTTCTTGCACTTTGTGTTGTGTGTGTTCATCATCTGGATGTAGGAGGGCTTGAAGATTTGTGCTTGAATGCAATAAGGCTCTAATAATTGAATGAACAACCTAGGTAAAGGGTTGTAAAATTCTATATAAAGGAACCGATGGTGGTTTAGGTGATCGATGTCGGCGAGGATAAACCAGCATCGGTTAGGGTGAAATAGTCTTATTTACCAAAAATAGGTAGATCTTCCCAGATTTGGCGTGCTTTCCTTGTTAGGTCCACTTAGGAAGTAGAGTTCATGTGAGAGAAGGAAGGAAGATCTTAGAAGAAGTCTAGTTAGGTTTAGGAAGAATTCTTAGTTAGTTAGGTCAAGTAGTGACTCAACATTGGGAGTGATGACTCAGTGTTGAGAGTGATGACTTGGTCACTATGAGTTAAATTCCCTAGAATGGGTCTAGGGTGAGGTGTAATGATGAGGTGGAGGTGTGAGGATGAAATTAACTTAATTAAATAATTAAATTAATTAATAATGTGAGGATGAATATTAATATGGGGTAAAGGGGTCATGATTAGTTAAATGTGTTACGTTAATTAATTGAAGGGGACCAAGGGAGTGTGACCCAAATTTGGTGTCTACATTTTCCCCTTTTTTCATGTAGATTGTATTGATAAGCGATTTGAAAAAAAAAATAGGAATTCGGTGCTCTAGGTATGAGTGAAGGTTAGGTTTCCCCAAGTGTGGGTGGAGGTGATCCCCCTCAAACTAGGAATGGATGAGGTGTTAAACTGGAGTCGGTGAGTGGTTTGATAAATGGGTAAGTGATGAAAACAAGGGTAGGTTGGTTGTAGGTAAGGGTGATTTTGGTTTGGGTAATAGGTAGTGGCAGTCTAACACACACACACGTATAAAATGTGATAAGGTACTAGGGTTAAGAGCTTGTAAACTCTACATTGTCAAAGGTCGATAATTTATCCAAACAAGGTTGATGTGGTTTAGGTATCCAAGGTATAGGATATGGTCTTGAAACACAACTAGGCAAGGTGTTGGAATGGGAAATAGGTTTGTTCCAGGGCACCAAAGGTTAGGTCGGGATAAACAACATGACATTAGGCAAGGTAAGGTCATTAGGATTGAACAACACAAGTAACAACATTGCAAGGTATAATGAGTAAATGAATTTGAGTGTCACAATGAGCGAGGTTGGGTTGGGTGATTTAAGTAAGGCCATAGGTAAGGCCACATGAGGGGAAAAAACATGCCCCAACTGATGGTGAGGTTGGGTGATAGGTAATAAGGTCATGAGGGTGAGGTGTAAGGTTAGGGTTAAACTTTGGGTTAGGAAAAAAGGGTTTTAGGAAATTAGATGTGGTGAGAAATGCGATGGTTTTGAAAAAAGGCTAACGATACCTATTATGGAAAATTGATGGTCGGTCAGAGAAACCAACCATGGTACACTAGGGCATGTGATCGATGTCGGTCAAGTTAAACCGACATCGATCAAGTCGGGGTAGGGTAAAAAGTAAAAATCCATATGTTATGGATTCATTTTAACCCTTTCACTTATAGAAAATGACAAAGAGAAAAGATTTTAGCATTTTCCATAGAGAAAAGGATGAGGCATTATACCAGGCTGAGTTGGAGGTATCTGAGTGGCTAGAGGAGCTAGGTAGATGGGTCCATGAGATCATTCGAGTGATTGGATTGGTCGGAGGATCAGAGAGTTTGATTGGAGGCATGGTTGCATAGTGGAGGCATTTGGAGGTCCACTAGTTCGAGATACCGAGGTGCCAAGTGAGGAGGAGGTAACATGTTGAGGTAGGAATCAATCCATATCATGTTATTTTCAATTGAAATTTGAGCTAAAATGAAAAAATGGGGTGGGAAATTAAAATTTTGAAATGTGGGTAAAAATGAATGAAACTTGGGTATTGGGAGGGTGCAATATAGATTAACTAGGTGGGAAAATGAATTGGGGTTGGGTTTAGGTGGGATTGGGGTAGAATTTAGGTTTTTTTTTCAAATTTTTCAAAATGTGGGGCATGGGGTTTGGCCTTAGGGCCAAACCGAGAGACCAATGATGGTTTTGGCAATTGACGATTCGGTTGATCATACCGGCGTTGGTGGTTAGATAGGTGTCCGTACCAGGTTAGAGTGATCGGTGTCGGTTTAAGGTAACCGATGTCGGTCACTGTGAAAAGTGACCTAGGGTAGAAAAGGGTAAATGATGGGGAAAATTGATTTATAAAAAAAAAATAGGTAGTTGAATTTAGAGATATGAGAGGTAGATTAGAATAGAAGTAGGTGGGTTGAAGGTAGATATAGCTAGGAATAGGTGGGTATGGGTTAGGTCAAATATCAAGGAGAGAAAATGATGAAATGGAACATGGGGACTTGTTTAGGTGAGATAAAATGGATGGTAGGTTAGCGAAATAGTTAGGAAATAGATAGGTAGGTAGAGCAATGTGGGTGTGGGGTGGGGGTAGGTAGAGGTGAATAAATGAGTAAAGTAGGTAAGTACTTGACATTGTTGAGTTTCCTGGATGCGGCATGAACACCAATTGATGATGTGGGACATGGTCCCACCATTGTTAGTGGAGATGTGACCCAACGTCACTGAGGATGAGTGGATGCACATGTGAGAGGTTGGATTGGTTGGGATTAGGGGTACAAGAAGATCTAATGGGATCACAGTCTCATGGTCACTCTCATCGATAGATGGGATGTAATGACCAATACCTTCCACCTACCCACCGATGAGATGATGATCACACTGGAGGATGTTTATAGGATTATGTGGCTACCGATTGTTGGTGAGCCTGTTTACTTAGTGTCAGTAGATGGGGCTTTTGAGGTGATGATTGTAGTATTTAGGGAGATGGTGAGTGACTTGACTAAGCACAACACAGTCTTTTTTATGGGGCTTTGTATGTGGCACACCCACAGGAGACACGGTTAACAATATTGATGATGGTAGCGGTGGGGTGCTTATGCACTTCTAGATTTAGAGGGTGGCCAATTTCCCAGAGGATTGATGGGAGTGTTGTGAGATATGATTGAGGATCGGGTCTTCTTTATATGGGAACCTACATATTTAGTGCAGCTATACAGGGAGTTGTGGGCTTACTAGAGGATGTGACACTATATGACATCTATTGTATGTTCCTACTGCACTACTGGGTATATGAGCATATTGTGGTAGTGTAGCCACGAGGACTACCGATACTAGATTGGCACCATGGGGAGAGAGGGGAAGGTTACAGGAGGTGGGTGGCCATAGGTGGTCATCCTCGAGTAGAGGAGGTAGCTCATGACATAGTATACTACAGGTGGGAGCTGGAGGGCTTGTATGTGATGGACATAGTCTGGCGGCCCTATGTTGGTTTTCCAAATTTTAGAGGGATGGATCAGGAGCTACATGAGTTACAGTTATTGCGGTGGATATAAGGTAAGATATGTGTTGGTGAGCACAAGATGATCCCGGTCGATAGAGTTTGACGCTAGTTTGATTATAGTAGGATGTGCCACCACCCTTCCCACAGTACTACAAGGATGATGTGGAGAGACCTTTGTCTCCACCCCGACCCACAGACCCAAGGATAGGAGGAGGTACCAGTGGATATGATATTAGATGATGTAGGGACCACTATGGCATACAGACAGTGGTGGGTAGTAGAGTTATAGGTAGCACCACCATGGCCAGGTCAGCCAGACTTAGCCATAGTGATGGTTCAGAGGGATGCCCTATAGGGACAGGTGACCATGTTGGGAGTTCAGTTGATAGTGGCACAGGTACATGTAGTTACTTTGATAGGGCATGTGACTACATTATACAAGGTCACTGACTACTTCCAGGCACACACACATAGATATACAGTACAAGGGATCCTACAGGGATGATGCATACAGTAGCAGCACTACTAGGTAAGTCATTAGTTTACAGGGATAGTTAGTATCCATCACGTAGCACAGTTTATGGCCTTACAGGCCCAGTAGCTACATTACAAGTACCAAAGTACACACCGAATACGGGTCCATATAGTATATGCACCAACACCAGAGACATGGTCCTCTATTGGTAGGGAAAATTTCACAGGTGGCAGTTAGGTTGATGGCACCACCCTAGACCGTATCTATGGTGAGGGTTCAAGGATGCCTAATGAGGCCCCACTTATTACCAGGACCATCTAGCCATTAGGTATTGATGTTCCCTCTTATGCCGAGCACATGGCCCAATAAAAAAGCCAATGAGTGGACCAGATCCAGGACTCATAGCTTGGGTAGCACAGGGTCATCGGCCCCAGAGATAGGGTCAGGGTGAGGTTACCATCTCTCAGAGACCGGGCCCAAAAGAGGGCCAGGAGGAGGAGATGGAGGTCAGGAAGGGACCAACAAAGGGTGGAGAGATGTTAGCAGGGTGATTGATAGGATAGAGAGAGGAGACAGTGAGAGTGGAGAGGAGGGCCTCAGGTGGGGATGAGATATTTATGAGATTGTATTATGATTTTGATTTTGATATATATACCGGCCTACATGTCGAAGATTTTATGATATTATATATGAGATTTTTGAGACACTTGTATCCCTATGTACATATGTATTGATACACATACATTCCCCTTATATAGTTGATGATTATTATTGGATGGATGATGTAATCTCTTTAATTTCCATTGTTATTATGTATTATGGGAACTAGGTGAGTTAGGCATGATTGAGTCTAGGTCTTATAGGCATGATGGAGTTAGGTATAGGCATGATTGGTCGGTATAGGCATGATGGAGTCAGGTATAGGCATGGTTTGAGTCATATAGGCATGGTTTGGTCATTATAGGCATGGTGGAGTCAGGTATAGGCATGGTGGAGTCAGGTATAGGCATGGTTTAGTTAGGTATAGGCATGGTGGAGTCTGGAGTCGGTAATTTCCAAGTTACTAATCTTATGGAAATAATGTGTTGTATGTATGTTGTGTTTAAATTTTTGAGTAATTAATATCATGGAAATATGAAATGATTTAAGTAAAATATGGTTGTGGTGATAAAATGGTAGGTATGTATGTTTTTATGATATATTAATTTCCAAGTTTTTTGTAAATGGAAACTAACTAGGGTAGAATGTGAACATAAAGGGGAAAATTGGTTAGGGGTAAAAGTGGTTGAGCTAACCTCCAAGGGCCCCATGCCCTCGAGTGTTGCCTACATAGCCCCTCGGTGAAAAGGGGCCTCAGGGTGATGTAGTTCTCCCATAAGCTAGGGAAGAATATGATAAGGGAGATGAATGGGTTAGTAGGTTTTAGGCATGATTGATTTGAGGTCATTTAGGCATGGTGAGTTTAGGTCATTTAGGCATGGTTGAGTTTAGGTTTTAGGCATGGTTGAGTAGTAGGTTGAGTGTAGGTTGAATAGGTGTGGTGATTTTGGTGGGAGAGGAATTCCCATAATGTAGGTGTCGAAGGTCTAGGTCTGTGTAGTAGAAAATCAATAAGTAAGAAAAGGGGTGAATGGTAAGAGGAGACAAAAATCCACCTAATTGGTAAGAACCATTATGAGTCTATCATACCAAAGATTGGCTTATGAACGTAAGACCCTAAAGGCATTGCATGATTGATTATTCTAAGGGTGAAGAAAGTCACATGATCATGAAATGTCACATTTGTGGCACGTCCCTTGAGTAGGTAGAAGATTAGAAAGGAAATACGGTGAGGTGAAATGGGTTGTTTTAGCGTAACCTTGGTGGGAGACAACATGCCTCTTCTAAGATACCCAAGACCAAAATAGGCAAGTCCATGATGAAAAAAATTATCTTTTTCTTTTTGCTTTTGTTTTATAGACTAATCGATGTGGGAAGTCTATGTGGGATGAATATAATATCTCCTTGAGGTCTTTGTGAAGTTGATCAATGGGAAGCTTCAGAATATTTTTATTTTAATTTTTAGAAATAGTCTTCTTTTTGTGATAGACTATGTACAATAGGGCTAGCTTTTTATAGTTGTCCTTTAAGGGAGCAAGTCTATTTATAGCAGCAAGATGGAAAGATAGATGTCCTTTTGGAGGGAGTCATCTATTTACAAGAAGTTTGACTCAAGGAGTTTGAATTTGAAAATCCCATATATTACTTTTGAATTTTTTTTGACTTTTAGGTCATGGACAAGACTATAAAGGAGTATAGGCTTCTTTTATGAAGACAAAACCATAACACACAGAGGTTAGCTATGAAAGAGAGGTTTTAAGGACAAACAACCATGGGATTCCATCCTGAAAAGATGAAAAGTATCCATGAGAATCATGCCATGAGTAGAGCCGTGGTACTCATATTTAAGATAAGGCTGAAAGGTGATGGATAATCACACAATTCTAGTGTAGTCATTGGTCCTTAAAAGAGGTAGATGGAAGGTGAATGTTTCTCAAGGAGAGAATTTAATAGACAAAAGGTGATATAGGACTTGATTCAACAATATAATGATCAAAGATGCAAGGCATTGAGGGGCTCAAGTTTGGTTTACCTTTGAGTGAAGATAAATGATAAGCACCCATCCATAGGCATGAGTAACGATATAGGGTCCAAGCCAATTAGGAGTGAACTTTCCCCATTTACTTTTCTCTTCTTTTGTTACATGTTGATTTTCCTTCAGATGAGGTCACCGACCTTGAAGGTTTTTTCTTGGAAACATTTATCATAGGAATGTTTGATACATTTTTGTAGATTTGAAGGTGATCAAGAGATTTAGATGGCATTTCATCTAATAACTCAAGTTGTGCCAAATGGTCAAACGGTCATGGAAAAATCATCATCGTTGAGCATATCTTTGAGTGAGATCCAAGAGATGATGAATTTGGACTTGAGGGAAAGACAACCTCTATACCATAGACCAAAGAGAAAGGTGTGGCAGTAGTTGAGGTGTGAATACTAGTGCAATAAGCCCATAAGGAAAAGGAATGTGCATGTGCCAATCCTTACCAATATCATCAACCACTTTCATAAGAATTTTATTTAGGGTTTTTTTAGTTGATTCAGCTTGGCCATTTGTTTGAGGATAATAAGGTGAAGAAAAAACTAAGTTGAATGCCAAAGGTGTCATAGAGTTTCCATAGGGTTTTGTTTTTGAATTGTTTTTCGTTATCAGTGATGAGGTGGTGAGGAACACCAAAGAAAAAATGATGTGATGGTTGATGAATTCACATATTTTCTTAGATTTTGTAGAAATGAGAGGTATGAATTCCACCCATTTAGTGTAATATTTGGTAGTGTAATAATCCATTGATGACGTTGGGAAGAATGAGGGTTAATCTCTCTAAAGATCCAAACCCCATTGAGAGAAAGGAAAAAGGTCTCGTGTGACCTATAAGGCATGACTAGGGGTGTGATGAAGATTAGCATGTTGTTGACACTTCACACAATGCTTGACATAGTCACAAAAATCATGGTTTAGGGTTGGCCAATAATAGCCAAGGTGAAGGATGTGCTTAGCGACAGCTAAGCCACTAAAGTGACCCCCACAAATCCCATCATGAACTTCCTTGATGGTGTATGGAACTTCAGAACTTGTAAGGCATCATAAGAGGATACCATCAAAGCCACATTTATAGAGAATACCACCCATGATGACATAACGAGAGAAACTTTTGAGGAAGGCTCATTGTCCATTGTGAGTAAGATCTTTGGAGCGAAATTGAAAGGGAAAGGTAGTCAACAAACTACTTATACCAAAGGTCATGTGGGTCAGTTTCAATGTGTCCTACAAAGTTAACATCTTAGAATAGGTAAGAGGGGATTGCAACCTTTGTACTAAAAAATATTTTTTGAGTTCGGAGGAAAATAGTGGGTATTTGAGAAGCAAGATAAGCCATGGTGTCACAAATTTATTAGTGGAATGGGGGTGGTTTTAAGTTCATAATGGTCAAAGGTAGTCAAAAGCATGTCAACATGATGTTTATACTTTTGAAGTATCTCATTATGACATTGGTATATACCATTAACTTGGTTCATAACTAGTTGAGAGTTTCACAAAGATATTAATTGATTTAACATCTAAGGCTATGGCGGTTTGAAGACCTAACACGAGTGCTTCATATTCAGCGATATTGTTAGTACAATCAAAATCTAGTTTGAAAGATAATGGCATAGGCTCACCATCAAGAGGAATGAGGATAAATCTTGCACCACCCCATGGTAACATTTGGAACCATCAAAGAATAAGGTCATCTAGTAAATGGTATCATCCAGGGAGAGGGTAGTGATGGATTCATCAGGGAAGTCGAAGTTAGAAGATTGGTTTCTCGGAGAGAGGTGCGTCTACGAGTTGGTCAACAATGGTTTGTCCTTTGACATATTTTTATGGATGAATTCAAGATCTAGGTCTGCAAGAAGCATGAGCCAACGTGTAGCATGTTGATGTTGGTAGGGCTTAGCATACATATAATGTAAGGGTTAGTATTGGTGACAATGAAGGTTTTGGTTGAGTAGGTAATGGAAAAGAAGTTTAGTGGTGACAAAGACTAAGGCTAGGTAAGTTTTTTGGCATGAGTATATCTATTTTCATAGTCTAAAAGCATACATGACTTATATAATAAACCACTTGCTCCCTGTGTTTCTCATCATGATGAGAAGCATGGCACCCAAGGAATGATCGTAGTAGAAAAATGTAAAGGTAAAATGGTTGGTCATCCTTAGGTGGAATGAGCACAGGTGGTTGGAGGAGGTATTGTTTTAAATATTCAAGGCTTTGTGACATTCATTATCCCATTTGAAGGAGACATCCTTTTTTAGAAGATGATGAAATGGATGGCAATGGTCAAAAAATGATAAATAAAGTGATGAATAGATTACAACTTACCTTGTAAAACTACGAAGTTGATGAAGGTTAGTAGGTGGAGGCATCTCGAGAATAGCCTTATTTTAGTGGGATCTACTTCAATTACATGTAAAGAAATGATAAAACCAAGGAGCTTTCCTAAGAGAACAATGAAGACACACTTCTTAGGTTGAAGGTGAACACAATATTTGATGAGACAGGTCAAAGACAACCTTAAGGATGATAAAGGTGTTTTGGCCCAATGTTTAGATTTGGAAAGAATATCATCAACATAATCTTCCAATATGCTATGCATGATGTCATGAAATATATAAGTCATATCCCATGATATGTAGCACCAGCATTTTTAAGGCCAAAGGGCATGACATGATATAGTAGGAAGGTCCCCCAAGAGTGATGAAGAGTGTTTTGTGTTGATCTTTTGGGTGAGTAATATTTTTATAACTTGAGAAACCATCCATGAGTGATAACATCTCATGGCCGTGGTGAGATCAACTAGTTGGTCAATACTAGGTAGAGGAAAGTCATCTTTGGGGAAAGCTAAGTTAAGGTCACAAAATCCATGCAAATGTGAGTCCCCTATCACTTTTGTGATAGAATGATGTTAGAGATCCATTGGGGATAATCAATGGGTAGAATGAAGGAAACAAAAGGAGGTGCTGGAGTTCTTCTTTGACAAGAAGGGAAATGTGAGGATGCATTTTTCATGCTTCTATTTCATGGGTTTGGCATCAAGAATGGTTACGATATTGTGGACCATAATGTTTGGGTCAATACTAGGCATATCATCTGTACGACCAAGAAAAAAAGTGTTGTTATGATCCCGGAGAAAAGAAGTGAAAGCTTCTTGTTCAGCAACATCTAAAGATTGGCCTATTTTTAGAATGTGTGGGTCATCCTGAGTGTGAATGTTGATTTTGATGGTTGATTCATTCAACATGGTTTGCATCTCAGAAGGTAATGACTAGTGAATATAAGAATCTTCCACACTAAGGTAGGTGAGAATAGACTCATCATCTTGACATTGAATGATGTTAATAGAAGGTGTATCATCATCGATCATGTCAGGATACAGAAGGGAAGAGAAGAGGGAGCCTTGCCATCATGCTATAAGTCAGAGGTCCCAGGAAATGGTGTTCATGAAAAAAAAAAAGTTAGGAGGAATGGATTCTAGATCCATAGACTCTATAGGTGAAGGTGGTGAATGTAGGTGAATGGGGTGGGAATGTTTATCATCCTCAATGAGTTTAACTTGGGCCTTCTTGGAAGGTGGTTCAAAAATCCAATACCACTATGGTCTTTATGCTTACGAGTGGTGCAAGGAATGAAAATATGGTGCCTTGTTCATAGAAACCAAATCCAAATCCCTTCCAAGCACAATGATGGAGGAAGGTGTGGGTGAAAAAGTGAGGTTGGTGAGAGATTGAAGGTCAAAGAGGAAAATGGTTGAGTTTGGGAAGGTGGCTCAGGGTGAGTAGGTAGAAGCATCAAGTCCCCATACGTTAAGTTGGTGCGAAGGTGGGGAGGACCATGGGGAAAACTTCACCTATGTGGTGATCATAGTGGGGATGTTGGTGAAATGTTACCATACTCTTGAGGAGTAAGGAATGTGTCAATGTTATAAAGGTGGTACTCCCCAGTGAGGCATTGAAAAACACCTTCTAAGGGATCAATAGTTGGTATGTGGGTAGCGGGAATGGATGAATCACTGGACAACTAGGAAGAAGAAGCATTGGATGTTTGAGGAGTAGATGGGTTGGCTAATGGGTTAGCTGTAGAAGCTACGGAGTGTAGTAGTGGGAATAGAGGAGTTAGTTGTGGAAGATGTAGCGGTAAGTGGTGGATGAGGCAATGACTGAAGAAGAAGTGGTAGTGGTGGTAGATGCCTTAACTAGTATAAGGACATCATTGGGTCGATACAACATGTTACAGGTCTTGAAAGGTGAAGGGTCGGTTGGAATGGTATAGTTGTGCCCTTCATGTTTAAATTTTAAACAACGGTGTAAGGTTGAAGGAACACAACCCATGACATGAATCCAGGTCATCCAAGTAACATGTTGTATCTTGAATTCCCCTCTAAGACATAAATAATTCAAGAATGGTATGGGGGCCACACAAATGTGGAGAATGATGGTGTTGAGGGTGGAAGTCATGGCATCATTAAATGAACACAACATAATTAGGTTATTATGCATGTAATTGGAAGGATGTGCATTTGGTTATATGCATGGGAGGAAATGATGTTGATACTAGCACCTCCATCAATCATAATGCATCGAACATATATTATCAACGTAGATGGAAATAAATAGGGTGGGGTCAGGATCATCCATTGGAGAGGTACAATCTCATCATCAAAAAACTGAGAGAGCAGCTACTTGATGAGTGGTAGTGGGAGAGAGGGAAGGGGGAAAAGTGGTGAGAGAGGCACATGGTGAGGAGTGATAATGGATGCAACATGCATAGGGTCATTAGGTAGAACCTCAATAGATTGTAGGACCTCAATGAGGGCCTAACGATGAGACTCATAGGTTTGGATGAGGTTGTACAAAGACATTTTGAGAGGATATTGGTGTAATTTTTTAAGCATTATATGATGGGAAACCCCATCAAAAATAGGGTATGTGGGTCCATGGATGGTGATTTTGGGTGCAGGTGTAGATGGAATATTGGGTAAAGAGTAGTGGATGAGCTTTTGATTGTTTTCTCCTTTCCTTTTTCCTTCTAGGGATTGAGTGGAAAAATTGAACCATATTGATATGTGGTAAAGGAGAAGGTGAGTTGTGATAGGTGTAGTGATAGATGGGAAAAAATAGGGTGAGGGAATATATTGGTTTTGTGAAAGCAATGCAACACATTGGCATTTTGGTGGAGGTTTGGCTAGCTCTCTTATGTGGACCATATTGATCTCAAATGTTGGAGGAGATAAAATGGTTTGTGGAGGTGGAGATGAAGGTTGTTGAATAGGTAAGGGATGAGGATGTGTGGTGATAGGTGTAGGTGGAATAGGGTCCTCATCTAAAATATCATCATCGTCAAAGTTTTCTTGAGAGAACATAGTTGGAGAAGAATAGTCTTAAGAGCCTTACAATTTTCCACATCATGCCCTAGCACACATGATGGTAAGTGAAAATTTTGGTATCATCAAACCCTTGTTTAGGTTTGAGTGGGTCATAAGGTCTAAGTGGTGGCAATGTGATGATAGAGGTTTCCAAAAGGTTAGCTAAGATGTTGGTGTAAGACCCTGCCAATGGATCACAATGTGAAGTAAGTGTGGGTCTGGATGGAAGTGTGGGTGACTTTGGTGGGAGAGCATCACTGGAGGTGGAATCGGAGGTTGAGTAAGTTTGACCACTTGTTTGGTAGATAGTATGGTTTTAGGTTTGGATTGCACCTTCTTGGGTAAAGGTGTAGCAGGTGAACTAGTTGTTGAAGGTGGTGTAGGTTTAACTACCTCTTTGGAAGGTAGTGGGTTTTGGGCTTTGGTTGCACCTTCTTGGGTAAAGGTGAAGAAGAAGTGTGTGATGTAGAAGGGAAGGAAGATGGTGGAAGGGGATGGGTTAGCCAAGGTGATAATGGAGGTGTGGTGAAGGTTGTGGTAAGAGGCAATGTGGAAGGGACTGGTTGAGGAGAAGGGAATGGCATGGGTAATGATGAGGATACTAGAAGTGGTGTAGGTATAGGAGGTAGAAAGGATGTAGGTGATGGAAAAGGTGTAAGATGTGTAGGTAATTTGGTGTAATCAGAGATCATGATGAGGTGGGTTGTTGTGTTTTTGGTTTACTCTGGGTAGGAGGCTATTTGGCCAAGGTTGATGGGTGGGGACCTAGGATATATGGAAGTGGTGAAGGTGACAGAGGGTAGTGGTGGGTGCTAGGTGTATGTGGCCTAAGGGGTTGGGTCTTCCTCTTAGGTGGGGGAATAGTCTTTGTGATGGCTTGTGAGGATGTGGCTAAATATAGTTTGATAGGAGGATGGACTAGACTTGATGTCGGCATGACTCCTAATGTGGTAATGGGTCTGACACGGAGGAAGGTATAGGTGCAGTAAGGTTTTAGGCATAGGAAAAATTTCATTTTTGTTGGTAAAGGTTTAGGTGTGGGTGAGGGTGATGAAGAAGGGGCCGCTATAACTAGGCATGGGCATGGTGGGTTTGGTTGTTTGAAACACCTTTGGATAGATCATGGAAGTGTCAGTAGACAACATCTACATTTGAGTTGAGATAGGAAGTCAAGATGTCCCCAAAGCATGGAATTGTCAACATAATCCAAGTGGTTGGCCAAATGTGAGAATGACAACTGATGTAGGGGGATGATGTTGATTTGGTAGTAATCCCTATAAATAATTTCTGTGAGATAGGGAAATGGTTGGCTTTAGACTGTGGGTAGAAGAGATGAGAGAAAATCAACATGATCCTTGAAAGCTAATGGAGAATTGTCACCAATAGGAAGGGATGCTGCTAATGGATCCCTATGGGGTAGGGAGATGGAAAGTTGGATGAGGTAAGTTTATATTTTGGTGAAGAAGAAGGTAAGCATGACTCTCTCATGGGGTAGAAGAGTAAGTATTTGGGTTGTTTGTCAGGTTGAGAGGTGAGTGGGGAAACTACATCGGTAGATATGGTGGAATCCTCCATGGGTGAAGGAGAAGATAAGGGAGACTCCTCTGTGGGTAAAGGAGAAGATGAAATAGGTCCCTCCATGGATGAAGGATCTCATGCAAGAATCTCCTCGATAGATGGAGTAGGAGGAAATTGAGTAGGAAGAGATGGTATGATGTCGAAAACAACATGAACCTCACGAATGTTACTATCATTGGTCGAGGTTTTGCTAGTTTGGTTAGATGATGGGGTGTGATTTGGGAATGAATTCTTGAAGATGTGAAGGTTTTGATTAGCTGAGTGCATTAGGATTATCCAAGATGAGATCTCCATTATCTAACATTTCTTGGATGATGTTTTTTGAAAGTTATACAATTACCATCATTATGACCTCTAATGTGATGATAGTTACAGTAATCATTTTCTTTGTACCATGCAGGCACAAGATGAGAGGGGTCAAAACCAATAGTATGTGGTTTGATGGGTGGAAGAGTGACTACTCCAGATTTTAGAAGTTTTTCTAAAATTAAAGAGTAGGGTTCTCCTATGGGAGTATATTTTCATTTCTCCCACTTGAACTAAAAATCTTGAATAGGAGAAAGATTGGAAGAAGGCTTTGATTGGTTGGATGGATGAGATGGGATGAGCTTTCAAAACTATTGCATTGGTAGATCCTTTTGCTTTAGAATAATTATTTTGTGGTTTGGAAGAAGAAGAGGTATCATTTGATTTAAACACAACGTTCTTGTTACGTAATTGTATCTTCTTCTCTTCAATGACACGAATTTCAAGTTTCTAGGCCATGGTGAATGCCTCATCAAACATGTGGAAGGTTTGAACTTGGAGAGTTAGTGAGATGTGTCTAGCACAAGATCTCTAGTGAACAACTCTATTAACTCGGTTTGAGGAAGTTGGAATGTGATTTGGTTGATCAGGCTCCGCCAACGAGCAAAAAAATATGTGATAGATTTGTCTTCATATTGGTGTGTCACGTACAAGTCATTCATGGTGACCTTCTTGAAAATGTTGATAGAAAAGTGGTCTAGAAAATCTAGAGCTACCTATTAAATGAAAATATGGAATGCTAGGTAGAGCACTATACCAATCTAAATTCGGTCCTGTCAAGGACATTGGGAATGTCCGCAAGAGCAAAGCATCATCGTGAGCGATCAGATAACACACATGTTTAAAAGATTACAAAGTGTTGTTGTGGGTCTTCTTTGTTGTTGAATTGGTTGAATTTAGGCATTTCCCAATGGGGAGGGTATGGATGAATCGGAATGGATGGGTGAATGGGATCATTACAAATCTCGTATATGTCAAGAGAGTTACATGAGCTGGAGATAGATGCTTCTAATGTCTACATCTTGTCCATCATCATTTTGATAATATCATTGGTAGGTTGTGATGATGGGCACCCCCTATAGTATAAGGGGGTAGATAAGGTGGGTATGACATGGGAAGCATCCCAGTATGTGGTGGTGTTGAGTATAAAAATTGTGAGGAAGGAACATAGGCCAGGAATAGATGTAGATGGCAAGTATCCTGAATAAGTGGTAGATGAAATAGGGGGCTTTGGTGATAAGTGTAGGTAGGTGGAGTGGACGTAAAGAATCTCATATAAATCATAGGAAGAGATTGGGGATGGAGAGGATGATGTTTTGGAAGGGAGTGTGGGCTTCCGACACCAATGGTGGCTGAGATGCAATAGGTATATGAGAGGTGGAGGGTGTAGATATACCTACACTAAAGGTGGTTTATAAAGGCATGGTTGACATCATAGGAGTGAAAAATGTCAAAGGTGTGACAAATTTCATAGGTGTAGAAGATATCGATGATGTAGGGTCAAGCTAGGAAACCATAAGTGGTAAGGTGGAAGAGGGTAAGGCCAAGCTAGTAGTAGTTGATGCAGAAGTGGGTGCAAGGGTAGGAGGAATGGACACATGCATTCCATATACAAGCTACCCTTGATGAATTATGGGTAGATGAATGAGCTGAGATAATACTATAGAGCGGCAGGGTTGTGATCAAGGAGTCTCGTGAACTCCTCATCACTAGTGGGTATGGAAAGAGCCTTGATTGGGGTCCATAGGTGATGAGATGGAAGGGGGTGATGGGCTAGGTGGGAGTGGCTGGTGGCTAGCATGAAACATGAGAGCATTAGATTGTTTACGAGTCAAAACCATGTGATCGATGATATAGAAAAATTATTCTGAGCTTCACTGATAATGCAGAAACATAAAAGGAATGGAGAAAAATGGGTCTAAAATGTGTGATTTGATCATTGTTCTGATTGAAAATTAGAACACAAAGACGACATCAGTTGGGGTAACCGATGCCGATATGAGGGGTAACCACTTTGCATTAGATAGACCATTGTTCAAGATGTGTGATAAAAATTTTAGATTGGTAACTCTGGAAATAAATGGTGAAAATGAGATAGAACTGGACTTTGAAGGTAATATCAAAGACTCAAAGACTAGTAAGATGACCAAGGAAGTCAAAAAAGAAAAAAATAAATGAATATTTGATGCTACTTTGGAAAAAAATGACCAAAACAACCTAAAACCGATGGTGGTCAATGAACTGATGGTGGTAAGATGATGAAACTGATGATGGTCACTGGACCAACACCGGTTACTGTGAAATTTGTGAAAGATGGAAAAAGTGAATTTTTGGTGATTTAGGTCAAATAAAAAGACCAACTCAAAGACTGAGTATGGAAATGATCAGCCCTAACACACTCAAAATAGTCGAATACACCAACTATGATGGTGGAGTGTGTAGGGAGAGAAAAATGAAGAGAACGAACTCACACCTCAAAACACAAATCAAGCAAAAGCTAGCAAAACATGAAATCCTATGATGTAGATTTTTTGTTGTGGCTTATGCCATTTAGGACTGACTTGTGAATAAAGTAGATTTTTGGTTACCGAAGGTGCACTATAAAAAAAACAACTATGGCTAGTTTCAGGTAAGTTTTGGCATGGGGATCCTTTTCTGATATGATAACTAGCCAGAAAACCAGCTAGATCCCACTGTTAATCCTCTGATCATGTGATCGTTGACAACTTCTTCCGGAAAGATGTTGTTTAAGAAATGTGTAGTTTGTTTTCAATGATTTGGTATAAAGAGTGTGCAAAATGTGAACTACGGTTCAATTTTTCAACCATCAATGGGCATGACTTCCAACATATAGGTTGCCCACAATTTAGATGAGCTAGAATGCAACATACAAAATGAGATGCAAATATTTTAAACCCAAATCCATAATGAAATTCGATGAGAGAAATAATGAATAGGAAAGAGTATGTCTTTCACTAATGTAATACAAAATAAAAAGAAGTGTTCTTTTTAATCCAAAATACAAGTTTCACTGAGATCAGTAGGAGAAGAAGAATGTTTCCAAGGGAGAAGATTTTAATGTGAACTTTATTTTAAAAAGAAATAAACACACAATGATTCCCTAAGAATGAATAATGCAAAGAACCCCAAATGGGTCCCACCGGGCGTGCCAAAATGTTTCACCAATAATTTTTATGCTTTCTAGGATGAAATAGATAGAAGGTAAATGGTTAAGGAGGAATACCTGTGAGGTGAAGGTGGAAGGTAGAATGCACGCACGTTGTTGATGTTATCCAAGATGATCATAGAGAACTCCTTTTTGTGGGAAGGACTACCTATAGATGCAAAGCAAGACCACAAAAGAGTATTAAATAACATATGACAGTGGACTACCTAGTGTATGCTAGATCTAGGAAGTGTGGTGCTTCCTAGAGAGGTTGTCAATCCACTGTTTAATAATAATTCAATGTGAATAAGAAACTAAAATAAATAATTCCTATTGTAATGTAATGATTTAGGTTTCTCATACACATAATACACTAGATTTTATGCTAGATATCAAAATAACACTAAATCTAATTAGAACCGGGTTTTTTTAGGTTAGATAGGTCTCATCAAAGGTCTGGTAAGGGTGTAGGGGCTGATTGGTTGAGGTCTGGGTTAATTTTGGGTGAGTGGGAAGCTTACTAGTCTGAGAATATAAAATGACACAAAGATCGATATCGGTCTGGTGACCGATGTCTGGTATGGGGATGAAACTGATGATGGTCGGAAAGCGATGTCGATAGGGGAAATAGGTAATGAACTATTAAAAATGGGTTTTTAGGCTCTCTGTGATTTCACAGAGAGTGAGGGTAGTGTGGTTTGGGTTGTAATATGGCTGAGAAGACTCAGAATACTAAGAAGGAGGTTTAGAAGGGTGAAAAGGCTTGGGGTGGTTGAATAGTGGGTTGGTGGGAAGAAGATGATGTATGAGTAATAGAAGAAATAAAATACTGAAAAAGAAGAGAGATATACAATGGGATAATCATGAATGATTAAAATCATAGTACTTACTTGGTATTTTGTAGATCCTGTGAGTTGAGATGGTTGATGGTTGATCGGAGAAGAGGTGCTTGAGTCCATTGTCATGGCAATACAACCTATGTGTTCTCATGAGTATTCAAATGCTCTGGAAGGAGAACTGGTTGTTTGTCTTACACTGTGGTTGTGTGTGTTTGTTTTCTGGATGCAGGAGAGGGCTTGAAGATTCACACTTGAATGCAATAAGGCTCCAATAAATGAATGACCAACCCGGTAAAGGGTTGTAAAATTATATATAAAGGAACCGATGGTGGTTTAGGTGATGAACGTCGGCCTAGATATAAAATGGCATCGGTTAGGGTGAAATAGTCTTATTTACCAAAAATAGGCAGATCTTCCCAGATTTGGCATTATTTCCTTGTTGTGTCCACTTAGGGAAGTAGAGTTCATGTGAGAGAAGGCAAGAAGATCTTAGAAGAAGTCTAGTTAGGTTTAGGAAGAATTCTTAGTTAGTTAGGTCAAGTAGTGACTTAGCACTAGGAGTGATGACTCAATGCTAAGAGTGATGACTTGGTCACTGTGAGTTAAATGCCCCTAGAATGGGTCCAGGGTGAGGTGTAATGATGAGGTGGAGGTGTGAGGATGAAATTAACTTAATTAAATTAATTAATAATGTGAGGATGAATATTAATATGGGGTAAAGGGGTCATGATTAGTTAAATGTGTTACGTTAATTAATTGAAGGGCATCATTTTTATCAAGAACAATCAAGAATCCAAAAATGATGTACTTGGTCAAATTCCCCTCTCGAATCATTTCTTAAATCAAACCCTTGATCTCTTCATTCTAAAGTCTTGAGCACCTCTACAAGGGCCCATTTGAGAGTGGTTTTCTAACAACCAAGTCACTTTTATGCTTCACATAACAATTTTGATGCACACATATCAGCGGTATGGATACATCTATGTATTCAAATATCATCTAATCCATCTACTTCGCTACATATTTTGGCATTTGGGACTGCACTTGTGGTCATTGCAACATTTTTTTCTCTTAGGCTAGATCATGAGTAAGAAAAAGGTCCTAGTTTGATAAATCAACCTCCATCAATACTTTACACGACCATGGCCACTTATTTGATAATTTTTACCTATGGGATATAGTAGCACTTATGGCCTATAGTAATGATGGCACTACTAGACCTCATCTCTTAGACACCATCGTGATCCCACATGTATGGTTGTCTAAGAAGTACATCACAAACATCTAGTGGTGTGACATCACATACCACCACATATTTGAATGGTTTGATTGAATAGGGAAGGTGACACTTTCAATTCACACATATATGTCTCTTCCTTGACTAATCCAAGTAATAGAGTATGGTTGTAGGTGAGGATTTATTTCTCAATTTAACCTCTTTACTATTTTTATAGATATTAGATTCTTTTGACTACCACTATCTATAATAAAGTGAATATACATACCATATACCCAATTTTTGAGTGGAATAGACAATTTGCATCCTCTTTTAGAGGATATACTATTCATGCGGTGGAAATAGTGATTTATGGATTTGCATCCACAATCATATACTCTTATGCATGTTTACCTTGGTTCTCTGTGGAGGCTTCTCCTTCATCTAGATCAATGACTTTGTTATTATAATTTTTTGATATCTCAATATTCCCTCATGTCATGGTACCTACTCTTGTGCTTATCACACCACATCCTTATGTCTTTTTATGGAATTCTTTTCATACATGCTTATTTCCTATCTTTTTGGTAGTACATCCCTTTGTTGTTGTTTGGTGTTAGCTTTCCTTTTTGGAAAATGAAGTATTTTTATTTCCCCTACATTTTTACCTTTCTTCAATCTTACTACAAATCAGTAGGCTTCTTCAAGAGTATTGATGTCATATAGAACTCCATCTCTTCCCTTGGATGTAATATCATAATCAAGTATCCAAAAAAGATGAGCCCTCGCTCATTTTGTGGCTAACTCCTTCATTCTTTCCTCTCTTGTGCCTCAGTCATAATTTTTGCTTTTTAGTCACTCAATACCTTCTGAAATGGCACCATTGGATAGAAATTTTTCTCATCTTTCCAGAAGGTAAAGTTTTCCTCCTAACTCCATGTATTTTTGAAGTTATGGCTTGGCGGAGCTTTTGTGGGAAATTTTCCTAGAAAAGCCCGAGCCATAAGATGAGGCCACGTGTTCTCGGAAGGGTGGAGGTGGAGGTAAACTTGGAATTTTACCAAATGTTTGGCAAGGTTTGAAGGAATTTTTAGCCCAATGGCCCACCATTGATTGGATCGTACCACACGTGTAAAAGGGGAATAAATTAGGAAAATTTCCTAAGTGTTAGCCTGCAAACAAAAATTTTTGGCCGCAAGGCCCACACCTAATCACACTTACGCCACATTTCCTTAGGCCAAAGGAATGTCGGAGGTGGAGGAAGATAGAAAATTTGGCAAAAGTGTTTGGCGGGGGTGCAAAGTTAATTTTTACCCCAAGGCTAGCATCCAATGGGATCTCGCCACATGCCCCAATGACCCAGGGAACACGGGGAAAGTTGGGAATTTTTTTCCAAAGCAAAATCAAAGGAAATATTGAAAGGGAGAGCTCGCCCCCCAAAACCCGAGCCAATAGGACCATGCCACGTGTCCACGTGGTGGCAAAAAACACAAGGCAGGCCCGCAGAGGAAATGAGCGGTAAAATCCAACATCCAATTGGATTGCACCATGTGTCCATTAAGGGGAGGGGATGTTAGGAGCAGCGGAGAATTCAAAATAGAAGACCCATAACGAATCATGTCATGCCACATGTCCTCAGGTCATCGGCTCGGAGAATTTTTGGAAAATTTTCCAAAGGCCAAAATGGTGGAAAATGAAGCGCGAAGGCCCACATCCAATCGAACGTGCACGTGGCACCAAGGGTAGCGAGGGGGTGAAGATTTATGGGAAATTTTCCCAAATGCAAAAAGTGGGAAAATTTCAAATTTTTGGCCCGCCAACCCATTTTGGCCCTGTTTTGCCCTAAATTTTCAAATGAGCATAACTTTCGATCCAGAGCTCGATTTTCACGTTCTTTATATCAATGGAAAGCTGGTGAAATTATCTACATGATTATGGGGTCAATTTTGTGTTTTGATGGAGTTTGGAGAGAGAAAATTGGAAAATGCCTCTCGCACGCGTGGAATCAATAGAAATGACGCTTCAAACCACCATTTTTAATGAAGAATGGCTTGCATTCTCTCCCAAAGATGGTGAAAAATGTCGGGAATGGACCTTTAAGGATTCCCATGCTATTTTATTGCATTTTGGTTGGTGGTTAAAGCTCTCTCACATTTTTCCACGTTTCTCTCTCTGGGCTTGTTTTTGCATTGTAAAAGCCGAATGGGCTCATTTTTTGAGTAGGAGACACTCTTTTAGCTCTGCAACTTCCCTTTTCTTCCTTTTTGGCAAAATTTGTGGAAATTTTTACCTTTCCATGCAAATACAACATCTATTTTGCCTCTTGGTCATTGTAATGCACTATGTGTTGGACGTGGAATGATAATGTATGCTACTGTGATTAAAAGTTTTCTCAATCCTTTCATATGTTTATCATTTTTTCCTAACATCTCATTACATTTTGAAATTTGTGCATGTTTTTGTTTGTATTTCCTCTTGGACTATGTATGTTTTGTAGTAGCGTTTACTACTACTCCTTTGGTGCATCACCTTATTAGCATTAGTCTCATTTTCTTTCATTCTCTATCTCTATCCCCTTGGAATTTAGAGTAGGAATTGTGAATTTAAGCCTTTGCAATTTCATGCATATACCTAATAAGAGGAGTTAAGGAACCAACCTCTAATCTGGAGATTATTTTTCATTTTACAAGTCCCACACTTGGGGAAAAGATTTAATGTGTGCAATCACCTTTGGATGTTAAAATATCAAACTAGAAATCGATCAACATCCGTGGGGTGCTGCTGATTTGAACTAACACTTGGATTTAGCATGCCCGGTGGGACCAAGAGGTCTTCATCTTCATTTGCAAACAAAATAGATGTGCATTTTTTACAAATTTCTTTCTTAAAAGAGCCCTGAATTACACATCTGGCGACTCCAAGGAAGAAGAATCAGCTGGTTTTAGTAGTGTAGACCTGAAAACTCATGAGAAGAATCACCACAAGGTCAAGAGTTGGAGAAGAAGAGGTGTTGTTTGAGTATCTAAAATTATCTCCAAGAAGAAGGCAAAGAGGGAGGAGAATTCAAAGGTCTCCATCTCCACCAAACAAAACTCTATCAACTCCTCCACCTGGTAGACCTTTCATCCAATCAACGAGGGTTCTAAGGCCAATCAGAATGGCACAACACAAACCATATGTCAATTTCATTAGCAAAGAGCCCACTTGCTCTCAATGCACAAAATCCAATCCTAGTTGCAGCATTGAAGAACATTCCATACTTTATTGGAGAGAATCAGACCACTCTTGGTGATCATGTTAAGGATATTGCTAATATTTGTGCAATCCATGAGATTGATGAGATGCAAGTTGTTGTCAAACTGTTTGGCATCTTCATTCAAAGGGAAGGATTTGTAATGGTTCAGAGTCTTGCTTCAGGTTCTATCCAAAATTGGAACCAGCTATGTATAGCCCTCCATGAGCAGTTTGGAGAAAAGGGAGATAACTTGTCCCTTTTGGAACAATTGACAACCATCAAGAGAGCTCCCAATGAGCAGCTGACTGACTTCAACTTCAGGTTTCAAAGGACTTGGGAGAGAATTCCAATGGCAGTAAGGCCAATAGTAGAAGGTGCTTTTCTATATTACCTTAAAGCTTTAAATTCTGATATTTCTATGTTAATTCAATCCATGGGAGGCATAACTATCCCTATTGCTTATAGCATTACCATTAGAGCTGAAAATTGTTTGATTCAAGCTGGAAAGCTAGCTCCTAGGCCTCCAATGCCATTGTATCCAAGTTTAGAGGGCCCAAGTACAAATCAAATGCCTATTTTAGCCCCTATTCCCACTCCAAGAAATCGAATCCAAGTGAAGCTTCTACTTCATCTTCTAGTGCCTCAAATGAACTTCAAGAAGTCATGAAGCAATTGCAAAACCTAGGTAATGAGCTGGTTACACTCAAGAGGTAGCAAGCCCAAGGTTTTAGACCTCCCTTCTTTCCAGCCTCAAGCTCAGCCTAACAAGTAGCCATACCAACCTCAAAGACCACCCAATCCAGCTACAAATTTAAATCAAGCAAGACCTCCTACCAACAGACCATTTCAGCCCTATAATCCCAATGTTATATCTACCTCTAAGGCATTAGTGCCAGTGCAAAACAACATAGCTCAAGAGTATGATTGGTGTTTCCCATGCAATGAACCTCACAACCAGTCTATGTGTTTCAACGGTGCCTTAAATCAAGCATTAATGGTGACTACAACTGGTGTGGAGGGTGAAGGGAGTCAAGGAAATAACCAACAACAAGAAACATTCCAATAGCAATCAGCTCCAAATGATACCACACTTGTAAACTGGCAGGAAGAAGATTTTTGTGGCATGAATAAAACAATCTCCCAAAGTGTTGCAGCCAACACGAGGTCAAAAGGAGAAAATTGGGTGAAGAATAGCCATTGGCTCGAAGTAATTCACAACCTTCTACCACTCCACAAATTATTGGAAAACAAAATGTAGTTCCAAACATGCAAGGACGCCTAAAACAGCTCCTAGGCCAACTCGGATGCCATTTGTTGCTGCCCATGTGAAAGGAATGAATGTGTAGGCCAAGGGATAGTAGAGAGATGTTTCATCTCCATTCAACATCATTTATTAGATGAAGAAGAAAAATGTAAACATATCAATGTGGGAATCACTATCCATCCCAAGCCAAAGAGATTTGCTACAAGCTGCCATGAAAGACTGGTCAACTTTAAATCAGCGGGTCCAAATGCAAGAGATGGTACTCACAAATGTTTCCTAGCTGAGGGGAATCACGGAGAGGACAATGCAAGGTAAAATTTTGAAAGCCCCTCCATTCTATGTTTCATTGATCATTGGAAACCAATTAGTACACAATTGCATGATTGATTTCGAGGAAAGTAGTTCAGTAATGCCCAAGAAAATAGTTGATTAGTTGGGGCTTCAATATGAAGTCATATCCAAAGGGGTAGTGCAATTGGATGGGACAACAATAACAACAATAGGAGTGATTAAAAACTTGAGTCTCACTTTGCACGCATGCCCCAACGTTGTTGTTTTGCAAGATGTCTCGGTAATAGATCTTCCACCACTCTTTGCCCTATGTTTGTCAAGGGATTTCACAGCTAAGATTGGAGGTTACTTATCTGTTGATTGGTCACACATGTTGTTCAAAACAAGATATGGAACTAAATCCACAATCAGATCTGAGCCTATTGTAAACTTTCACATTGAGCCTCACACTCCAAGCCAAATCAATACCAATTGTTCAAATTTGATCAAGAAGATTATCCAAGCACTAATGAAGCTGACACCAAGGTTGGAAGCATCCTAGATTTGACTCTTGATGAATGGGAAAGCAAGGTGCATGCTTTTGATCCTTATCAAGAAATAGAAGAATCTGAGCTAGGAGTCTATTGCATGCATGAAGAAAATTAGCCTATTCCTAGCATCACCAAACCAGACCACAAGGATGACAATGAGGTATGGCAGTTGTTCTTTGATGGATCAAGAAGTAGACAAGGTGTAGGAGGGGGAGCTATGCTTGTTTCACCTCAAGGATTTAGGTATTATTCATCTTTTAGATTTCAGTTTGCATGTTCTAATAACACTGCTTTGAATATGAAGCTTTGATACAAGGATTACATTGGTCAATCAAAATAAGGATAAAGAACTTGTAAGTCTTTGGTGACAGTGAGTTGATTGTCACCAAGTTAAGGGGCAGCATGCTGCCAAGAATGATCTGCTCAAGTGCTACAAAAATAGGGTGTGGGACCTCATTGAAGATTTTGAGGGCTTTGGCATCAAATCCATTCCTAGAAAAGAGAACCAAGCTGCTGACAGGCTTGCAGCAGTTGGAGCAGCCTTTGATGTTGTTGAAAGCATCCAAAAAGACAAGGTATAGCCAAACATCCATGTGATTGTAAGGCCTTCGGTGCCAGACAACAATGTGAGTTGGAAAGTGTTTGAAAGTGATCAACAAATCATCCATTTCTTGCAAGAAGAGGCTGAGTTCTTAGCTAAAAATCAGAAAAGTTGGAACAGCAGTATGGTGACCAAGTGGTACAACTGAGAACCAACAAACTACCAAAGGGACTTATTACTTTGGAGTCCATTTTCAATCCTAATGATCAGTTTAGGAAGGAGAAAGCAAACATCCAAGTCAAGGGAGAAGATTCGGTGTCCATCTTGGTGGAAGAAGGCAAATCACTCCAAGTTGGTAAAGTGACAACTGAGCAAGAAAGGTATGAGTTCATACAACTTTGTCAAGAATTCCCTGATGTGTTTTCTTGGAGCTATGAATATTTGAAAGGTTTCAATCCTGAGTTAGCTCAACACACTATTGAATTGGATCCAAGTACTAAACCCATTAGGCAAAAACAAAGGCCAGTCAATCCACACATGGAGCCTCTCATGAGAAAATAATTGAATAAGTTGATAGAGTCAAGTATCATATTCCCTATCAAGCATTCTAGTTGGGTGGCCAACTTGGTTCGATTAGAAAGAAGAGTGGGAAATCAGATTGTGTGTTGACTTCGAGAGATTTGAATAGAGCATCTCTTAAGGATCACTACCCACTTCCTTCTATGGAGAAAATTTTACAATTTTTGTTGGATCTCGAGAGGTTTTCATTACTTGATGGCTATTCAGGGTACAATCAGATTATGGTGAAAGAGGAGGATCAATTCAAGACAACCTTTACAACCAAATGGGGAACTTATGCATACAGGAAAATGCCATTTGGGCTGTCCAACTGGAGCTACATTCCAAAGGGCAATGGACATGGTGTTCAAAGATTTGATTAACAACATGGTGCTGATATACCTTGATGATATCATTGTTTTTTCAAAGAATGCAGCAGACCATCTCTTTCACTTGAGACAAGTGTTCCAAAGGTGTAGAGGATTTGGGGTATCTTTGAACCCCAAAAAGTGTATTTTTCTAGCTCATGAAGGAAAACTCCTTGGCCACATTGTCTCCCAAGAAGGATTAGCAATTGATCCAGAAAGAGTTGAAGCCATAAGAGCACTACCATTTCCAAGCCACAAGAAGGCCCTTCAAAGTTTCTTGGGGAGGATAAATTTTGTTCGGAGGTTTGTCCCAAATTTTGCAGCCCTAGTCAAGCCTATCACCAAGATGTTAAATAAAAGCATAGCTTTCAAATGGACAAACAAGAAGGCAAATCAAGTTTTGGAGAAATCAAATAAGCCATCTCACAAGCCCCAACTCTCATTAACCCAGATTTCTCCAAGGATTTCATCCACTATGCATTTGGAGGTGATGATACTATTTCTACAATTTTGGTACATGAAACAAAGACAATGATGAGCAGCCAATTTCTTTCTTCAGACCAAATCCTAGAGGACTATGAGGTGAGAAATTCTTTCATTGAGAAGCATGTTCTTGCGGTAATTAGGAGCTTGAAGAAATTCAAGCATCTAGTTTCAAACAAAAAGGTTCAATTGTTGGTTTCTCATGTGGGAGTTAAAGACTTCCTCCTCAACAAAGACTTGAATGAAACAAGAGCAGGTTGGATTACTCGTGTCATGGAGTATAACATTGAGATCAAATTCACCAAGTTAGTTAGAGGAAAAGGATTGTGTGAGCAGCTGGTCTTGGATAAACACAAGGAAGCATGCAATTAGAAGGAGGTTATTTTGGCATTGCAAGACAACCATGAGCAAGGAAGCACTCAAGAAGAAAATGATGGTGTCCTCACTCCTTGCTGGACCCAAGACATAATGCACTTCCTAAACATGGGTCTATGCCTTCTAGAGATGAACAATACCAAAAGAAGACACTTGATTGTAGGCCGTCCCATATGCCTTGTTGATGGTGTTTTGTTCAAAAGAGATGTGAATGGAGTCTTTGTTGAGATGCATTGGTACAAGTCGATTCACGGGGTGTTGGAAGAGTTCCATGGTGGATCAGTGGTGGTCATTTTGCACTAAGAGTGACAGCTCTAAAGATCATGAGGGCTGGCAATTGCTGGCCCAAGAATTTCAATGATTGTTATGCATGGATCAAGAGGTGCAAGAATTGTGCATTCTTCATGGGTAAGGAGAGACTAGCTACCCTTCCATTGCATCCAATTTCAGTTGACCAGCCATTCATGCAATGGGTTTTGGACTTCATTGGATTCATTAATCCAAATTCAAGCCAAGGACACAAATGGATTCTAACAAAGACATGATTACTTCACCAAGTGGACTGAAGTAGTAGCACTCAAAGAAGCAAATGAATCTAGCATCCTAGACTTCTATGAGGGAATAGAAACTAGATTTGGCATACCTGCTACAATAATATCGAGATAATGCATTGGCATTCATTGGGTCTAAGGTAATTGAATGGGCTGTCAAGAATGGGATCTACCTAAGCACTTCATCAAATTATTACCCTCGGGTAATGGCCAAGCTGAATCTACAAACAATAACTTGTTAAGAATCATTAGGAGGATTCTTGATGAAAATCAGAGGTCTTGGCATACTAAGTTGAAGTCACCTTATGGGCTGATAGATAACTCCCAAGAGATCTACGGGTAACTCTCCATTCAAGAAGATCTGTCACGGGTAACTCTCCATTCAAGCTTGTTTATGGGAGAGGCGGTTGCACTCATGTTTATGGAAGAGATGCAATTTTTCCCATGTCACTTGAGTTGCCAACATTGGAACTCATGAAAGGATCAAGCTTTGATCAAGAAGACCTTTGATTGGAGTTGTTGGAGTTTGGACCCATGGAGGTTAGATATGCCCCTACATGGTCACAAAGTGATGGAGCTCCGATTCTCTACATTGGATGGTGAAGAATTACAAATTCCCATCAATGGAATCCATCTAAAGCATTACTACTTGAAAGAAACTCTCCACCTTGTACATATTAGCTTAGGTTTTCATTTCTCCAAGTTCTTATGCACATTGTTTTGTTGTAGTTTAGCTTTTCTTTCCTAAGTGCTTTGAGCACAAGCTTGCTATTCCAGGGAAATGTGTTTCATGAGGCTTGCTCCAATCGGATGGTGTTCTATCCTCCATCTTCTTCCTTGCAATGTTCTAATTAGTTGTGGTACCAAGTAGAGAATTTGATGACCCCATGCCCAATGGATTGCTTCAGAAATTGGTAGCTTCATCCAATGAAGATGACCCTACGAGTCACCAAATTGTTATCCAAAATGATCCCTCGCTCATTTTGTGGCTAACTCCCTTCATTCTTTCCTCTCTTGTGCCTCAGTCATAATTTTTGCTTTTCAGTCACTCAATACCTTCTTGGAAATGGCACCATTGGATAGAGATTTTTCTCATCTTTCCAGAAAGGTAAAGTTTTCCTCCTAACTCCATGTATTTTTGAAGTTATGGCTCGGTGGAGATTTTGTGGGAAATTTTCCCTAGAAAAGCCCGAGCCAATAAGATGAGGCCACATGTCCTCGGAAGGGCGAAGGCGAGAGGTAAACTTGGAATTTTTACCAAATGTTTGGCAAGGTTTCAGAAGGAATTTTTATTCGATGACCCGCCGGCCAATTGAATCGTGCCACGTGTCCAAGGGGAAGAAATTAGGAAAATTTCCTAAGTGTTGGCACAAACAAAAGTTTCAGCCCAGGCCTGCACCCAATCACACTGCACCACGTGTCCTTGGGATGAAGGAATGTTGGGAGGTGGAGGAAGATAGAAAATTTGGAAAAAGTGTTCGGTGAGGGCACAAAGTTAATTTTTTTCCCCAAGGCCCGCATGCAGCCAATGAGGACATGCCACGTGTCCCGGGGCGTCGGGCAACAGAGCGGGGGAGAAGTGGGAAAATTTCCCAAAGGTTAGAGCAAAGGAGAAATGTTAGCCCCCAAGGCCCACATCCAATGGGAGCTCACCACGTGTCCCAAGACTAGCGAGAATGTGGGGAAAGTTGGGAATTTTTCCCAAAGCAAAATCAAAGGAAATATTGAAAGGGAGAGCCCGCCCCCCAAAACCCGAGCCAATAGGATCATGCCACGTGTCCACATGGCGGAAAAAAACACAAGGAAGGCCCACGAGAGAAATGAGTAGTAAAATCTCACATCCAATGGATTACGCCACGTGTCCATTAAGGGGAGGGATGTTAAGAGCGGCGGAGAATTCGAAAGTAGAAGCCCGCAACGAATCATGTCATGCCACGTGTCGTCAAGTCATCGGCCAATGAGAGAATTTTGGAAAATTTTCCAAAGGCCAAAATGGTGGAAAATGAAGTGCAGAAGGCCCGCATCCAATTAGAATATGCCATGTGGCACCAAGGGTGGTGGGCGTGGAGCTTTTGGAAATTTTCCCAAATGCAAAAAAGTGGGAAAATTTCAAATTTTCGACCCACAACCCGTTTTGGCCTTTTTTGCCCTAAATTTTCAAATGAGCATAACTTTCGATCCAGAGCTCAATTTTTCACGTTATTTATATCAACGGAAATTTGGTGAAATTATCTACATGATTCCAAGCTCAATTTTGTGTTTTGGTGGATTTTGGAGAGAGAAAATTGGAAAATGCACCTCTACTACGTGGAAATCAACTTGAAAAATGACATTTCAACCACCATTTTTAATGAAGAATGGCTCACATTCTCTCCCAAAGCATGGTGAAAAATGTCGGGAATGGACCTTTAAGGATGCCCATGTTGTTTTTTTGCATTTTGGTTGGTGGTTGAAGCTCCTCCCATGTTTTCCGTGTTTCTCTCTCTCGGGCTTGTTTTTGCATTGTAAAAGATAGAATGGGCTCATTTTTTTGAGCAGGGACACTCCTTTAGCTCTACATGAACTTCCCTTTTTCTTCCTTTTTGGCAAATTTTTTGGAATTTTTACCTTTCCATGCAAATACAACATCTCTTTTGCCTCTTGGTCATTGTAATGCACTATGTTGGACCTGGAATGATAATGTATGCTATGTGATTAAAAGTTTTCTCAATCCTTTCATATGTTTATCATTATTTTCCTAACCTCTCATTACATTTTGAAAATTTGTGCATGTTTTGTGTTGTATTTCCTCCTGGACTATGTATGTTTTACAAGATGGCAGTGTCTACTACTCCTTTGGTGCATCACCTTATTAGCATTAGTCTCATTTTCTTTCATCCTCTATCTCTATCCCCTTGGAATTTAGAGTAGGAATTATGAATAAAGCCTCTGCAATTTCATGCATATACCCGATAAGAGGAGTTGAGGAACCAACCTCCGATCCGGAGATTATTTTCCATTTTTACAAGTCCCACACTTGGGGAAAAGATTCAATGTGTGCAATCACACTTGATGTTAAAATATCAAACTAGAAATTTGATCAACATCCGTGGTCTTTGCTGATTTGCACTAACATTAACCTAGAGCAAAGATTTAAGAATTTAATGTTACTTAGTGTCTTGTGTAACCACTTTTATGATATCATATGAAACTCATTGGTACATTCTTGGACCTTCTAATCACGACCTTATTATAATTGGTGTAGTTTCTTGAACTAGTCCTCATAGGTCTTCACTAAATAAGATTGTTCTATAATGGCCTATACAAAGCCACCCCATATTTCTAGAGGTTTTGTATAGATTTTTACATAATAATTATCATCTTCTTATAGGTAATATGATTACCACCATTTTGTGACATGAAGATATGTTTTTAAGTGCAAACATTATCTTTTCACTAGTAGAAAATTATTGATAGAAAAATGTGATTTTAGTTAGTCAATCCATTTATTCAATTCATCAACATCAATTTTTCCTTCAAATATTGAAATGTCAATATTTACTTATACCTTTAATGGTGTCACCCCCAAAGGGCATGCTTGATTTGGATGTAGTTATAGAGATGGGTTCAGTTATAGGGATGAACCAAGAGAGGACATCGGTGAACTTTTCCATCATCTCCCTTGTTTCTCAATGGCTTCATCAAGCATTTATCTAATGGGATATCTCATTTTCTGATGTGTTGTTTGAGGTCATTTGAAATGAAAAGGAATGTAATCTAAAAGATTGTGATTCTAGGCACCATTAATTGTTTATTTTTACCTCATGTGCTCGACATGAAAGAGTGACATAACCTAGCTCGAGATTATTGATCTAGATTTTGGTGCAACCCGAGTACATAACACACTAATAATGGTGTTTAATGTGATATAAAAATCAATTCACAATGAAAGAATTGTAAAAAACAAATTTGATTGAAATTCCAAATGAATATAAATTAAAAAACTCCATAAGTGATATGTATTCCCGTAGATCTATATCTTTATTCAAAACAAACTATTTAATAACTATAAAATGGAAAATATGAAAAACTACTAAAACTAGAATATGAAGGATTACGGAAGGAACCAAAATTTCATCCTTCATAGAGACCATTCATATCCACCATAGAGATGGATTCAAAAAGTGTAACATTCCCATTTTAAGACTTTAGAAACAAGGGAAAAAAATTTAACACAATGTGTTCTCTGTTCTAAATCAAACATCATTTAGAACACACATTCCATGTCAATCAATCTCACAACAGATAACCATATGCAGCTTGTAATGAATCGATAATTTACCGATCATCTCATTCCATGACTCGATTACCAACCGATCTATCATGTTTATCTTAAAGTATAGAATAATTTATGTATGTATACTATGTATACTTGGTTTCCTACCCCGATCTAGGTACTAAGTGATATGTTTAAAGAATTTATCTCGAATATTTGTTCCCAATATTCATCTAACATCACATTTCTTTAAACTAGGTGACGCAGACAATGTAACCAACAACTTGCGATACTTTGGCCAAATATTTTTGACATATCATTTGATGTTACTATTCCTAGACGACATACATCAAATCGGAATACGTCCTTCACCTCACTCCACCGTTATTAGAATGGTCTTTACTAACTACTTTCAGTCCACTTTCCCAAGGTTTGGCCCTAGCCTAGGTTAGCAACATAATTTATTTTAGGAAGATGCTCACAATGACTTAGGGTATATGGGCATACTCGATTGACCTAAGTCGACCGAATGTGCCAAGGTACCCTAAGTTGTAGAAAGATACTCCTTTTCTAAACTTGCTACTAACTTGACCTAGAGAGAAACTAAGTTCAAGTCTAGATGTGTGTAGATCTAGATGAACAAATATGGAAGGGTGTGGCCACATGTCAATTAACAACACCGTATCTTTTAGAATCCCTTGGTCTTCTTGAAGGTGCAGGTCTACGATTGGCATGTGCCAACATCGATTAACCGATTCATCACGATGTACATACCCCTTAGTGGTCATTAATTCATAATTAAATTAGATTAAGATTCAGATTGCAGCAACCATGCCTAACCCTAATTCCAACATTCATTAAGTTCTTTATCCATAATTAATCTGATTTGATATTGAGAACTTCATTAACTCATGTTTACATTGATGTTCATTAACGTGGCATAACAAGCAGTTATCCCAAAAATAGGTAGAAAACATCAAAAGTTAATTTTTAATGCAACCTAGCTGTCCAAAGAAGGTGTATCATCCACCTAGGTTTAGCTAGTGTTTACTCTTTATAAATGAAGTACAAAGATTAAAGATCATAACCACCATTCCTTTTATCTTTCATTCTTTTGAGAGAGGAAGCATCTTCCTCCTCATGGTTAGATGTTAGGGTTTATATAACCTTCTTATCATTCATCCCTCATATAGTTTAATTGTATATCCAATCCATATTTCATTATTAAAATATAGTTGTTTAGATAGAGATCAACATCTTTTGCAACTTAATAAGTTTCACTATAGTAAGGGAGATTGTACTATCCCCTTAATCCAACTTATTAATCAATAATAGTAAAAGTACACAAACAGATATAAAGAATATCGACAAGATATCATTACTATTTCCTTCATATAAAGTACAAGAGAATTTACACCACAAATTGGAGTCAGTCTCCAACCCCTTCAAATTCATCAAGATAAAATATACATTTACAAGACTATGCATTTTAGGCATACTGCATGTCGATCAACATTAAGATCATAAAAGAACATCACTTTTCTTTTTCAATACAACTTAAAAATGAATCAAAATTCTTTACAAAAGATCCAGACTTAAATAAGCCAATACATCATAAAAAAATTTCCTTCTTTTATCACTTACGAATTCCATCTGCAAAATTGCTAAGCACGGGTTAGTTCATTGGCGAGCATGATAAGTACTAAACATTAAAACGAAGTGCATTCCACTAATTGTTCCATGAAAACAACTCGTTTTAATGAAACAATTAATAAGTATCATACAAATAAGCATAAGTAAAAACAACCGAGAAAAGAAGAACAATAATAAGTCTCGAATTTACTTTTAATAAAAGAGTGTAATATAATCAGCAACAACTGCATTATAACATATAGTTTAATTGATCCAATCAATTACTTTTCAAACATCCAATAGGTCTTGTCATCTAATTATTTCATAATTGTTCCTGAATTGAAATACAAAATTTATCTTTACTATGTAACAAAAGAGTTACCTTCAAGATATAGTACATATTTAGAATGATTCATCCCACAAATTAAACAAAAAGAAGAAGAATCAATACATACTATCCACCATTCACTAATCATCTGAAAGACAGAAATAGGTTCATAAAGTACTCAACTGATTACCCACATAACTGCTTTAGTTCAAGGAAACCAATATAAGGATTCAACATTAAAGAGACAAAATCTAAAACAAGAATCCCAAATCAATCCGAGAAGGGATAGAGAATCAAAACAATCTACTTGCAAGCCTTAAATAAATTCTACATTATAGAAGATATCATCCATAGATCTGAAACCATTCGTTCCAAAAATCAAGGCAAGACTTACACAAGGATAGTCTCTTCCGTGTCCATCCAGGGAAGATCTATAACATGATAGAGTCTTTGATAGAGAGTCCTTCCAATAATCGAATTCCATGGAGCATGACTCGGTCAAAAAAGCAATTGGTCTAAACATGATTAATTTTTCCCTTCAACAGTAGACGGACTCACTATTCATTTTCCACATCAATACTATAATCGACTTGATACAAAATAGACTAAAAATCCAAAAGAAATTTTCATCCCGTGAAGAGTGATTTTCCCACTATTTCCTACAAGACAAAAGGAATGACAAAAGATGATCCCAAGAAGTCAAACAAGTGTAACACCAACTGCTGTTGTTACTTCCTCCTGAGCATTCAAGTGTTGATATGTGATTTCTTTTGTAAAAGGATGTGTTCCTTTGATTGTGAAGTCATGCTTGATATGGACTGTATCTTCTTTGAAATTGTAGATCTTTGACTGAGTCGGAATATAATTGGACTCTTTTAATTCTTTCATTTTACACCTGAGTTTAATCTGATCTCGGAATGAATTATGGAGTTATCCATCTATAAGACCCAGCCTTGGATCAGTGGCATTGATCCAAGTAATGCTTTAAGTTTATTTGGGATGAACTAAAATTATAGACCTTTCGCAGGTTGCAAGGTCTGAATGCGTTGAATAAACTGTTCCGGAGTCTAAATCAGGCTGATCGTGTTAAATGAATTGGTTCCCGATATCGTAATATCAGGAAGGTCTTGATCGTGGACCAGGTAATAATTCAGATACATTTATTTCACTAGCCTATTGGCAGTGCAGGAGTGAATCCTGTTCGTGAATGTATGTTGTAGGTTCTTTTTCTGAGCATTTGAAATGTTAGACCTAAACTGGATTTATTAAGGTTAGTAACCTAAAACTAAACTATGATCTATGGGTTAGATTAGTGTTAATCTAACCTAGGCCTAAGCTATAAGCTAAATGTTCTAAGTTAGTAACTTTGTGCTATGGAGGTTAGACTAAGTCGCATCTTAAATCCTAACCTATGTTACTAACCTAACTAATGAACAAGGAAGAAAGGGGACCTATGGAAGGGTGCGAGCCATGGGCGGCAGTTTCTATGGCATTAAATAGATAGATAAGCATGAAGGACAGATGATTTGGTAGAAGTTTTAACGGCTAGCAAGAGCCGACGTGGCAAGTCGCCAAAGTTAGAAATGGTCTTCGAACTATTTTTATCCATCGCCAACTATGGCGGTCGGTGGCAATGGAGATTGAGCGGGAAATTTGGAGTAAATGCAATTAATGAGCTCGGTCTTCGAGCTCGGGTTTCACGGGAAGGCATGCAAAATGGAAAACTAGTAGTTTGTTTGGTTTTTCATGCGCTCCGGTTTTCCCTCTGTCTGATCACTGGTTCTTCGCACCAGTCTACTTGGAGTTGCATGGCAAATATGAGTGTAACTCGCTCTTTTCTCTGGCAAGGAAAATTTATAAGTCATGGAAATAAAAAAATTTGTTGGTGAATCTAACTTGGAAAAAGAGGAGAAGGCTCGAGCTCTTTCAGTGGTCTTCTTCGGATTTTTAAGCAAATAACCAGGCATGTTAGGCCCTAACCTTTAAAAATCTTGCTTTCTTTCAAATGATTTCATTAGAACAACTCTGTTCAGATGATTTTGGGTTCAGATGGTTTTTATGGTAGCTTTGTGTGATTTTATTACTGTATCTTCTTGCTGGTTCGATTTTTCAATTTAACCCTTGACGGGTGTGTATTGTGTTTCGAACTGTTGCACTATCTCGTTGTGTTTTGCATTCCGGATAAAGTTTGTGAAATGCATGCAAGAAAGTATACTAAACCTGCTCTTTGGGAGCCCATGAATTGTTTCCTTGTTGGGTTCGAGCTCTGATTGATACTTGTTGATAATTGTCGGAAAGGATACTATTGGATTTTTGTTTGAATGTTCAGTATAATTCGACTTCTTTGTAAGTTCTGTCGTGGTTATTAGAGGTGGTGGTTACTGAATCTTGTTGGGTTTCGCTATGATACTTAAAGTTATTTGTGAATGGATAACTTGTTGTGTTTACAGTATTTCAATGCGACCTAGTAGAAGTTGTTTCCCCCTTGTGTTGCGATTATGGGATTCAACCCGTTGATAGTTTGCAATATATTTATTTATATACAAAATAACTCTATGGAGTCCATGGAATGGTTCAGTATATTATGGACTACTGTAGAAGCCATGTATGTGAATATTGGTAGCTTGATTCTGTCGGAGTCCTGGAGGGGTAACTGGTATTACACTTCATTTATCTTGTAATGAATACCTTCGTTTAGCAATATTGAATTTTGAGTACGAGACTCGGTTGGTGTACTTTTACGTTTCTATCCGTGTAAGCTTGGCGAATATTGTTGTAGAGGCTCATTTGGATTCCTTGTTATGAAATCAATTTTTAACCAGCTTCTGTATAAGCACGATTGTGAATATTTACCATTGTTGGCACGGTTGGAATCCTTAACTTATATTTATCTTGTATATCAGCTTCTGTAGAAGCTTTATCGTGAATACTATTGTTCGGATTCAGTTGAAATCCTTGATAGGTAACCAGTGTTTTTGCTTCTGTATAAGCCTGATTGTGAATATTTACCATTGTTGGCACGGTTGGAATCCTTAACTTATATTTATCTTGTATATCGATTTCGTAGAAGCTTTATCGTGAATGAATCTTGTTGTTCGGATTGGTTGAAATCCTTGATAGGTAACTTGTGTTTTGCTTCTCGTATAAGCTTGATTATGAACACTTATTGTTTTTGGCTCTGTTGGATTCCTTAATGTATAGATAGATATCATGTATCTTGGCCTCTGTAGAAGTGGGTCGTGAATACCATACTTATCAACCTCTGAATGAGTTCAGATGTGAATACGGTATGTTATGTTTCCTTTCTGAATAATTCCAGTTAAACGAGGTTGTGCATGTTGCGTGGATTTCGTATGAATATCTCTACATAGTCATAGGGAAACATCAATTGCTTTAATGTTAATGAGTCTCTTGTTGACTGTGATAAAAGAGAAGTTCTTTTGATTTCGACCTTGGATCTAAAGCCTTACAGTGTTAGTAGGGATTAGAATGAGCTGTATGTTGCTGAGAGGGATTGTTGTCATGTTTGTGCGTGATTACGTCTTTGTTGTTGAGGTTTTCTTGTCTTGTGCTTGACTGAGATAAAGAGTTAACAGTTGTGCCTTGACAAGCGATTGCGCTAGCTATTTTCTCGTTCCTATAATAATATGGAAGGTTATGTGGAGTCTATTTAGGATAGAATACTCATCACTGCCTTGGTGCGAGAGTCAGACTGGCATGCTATTAGTAAGCTACAGGATATTGTTTAATTTAAATTTTAACCAAACTGTGATGCTTCTGGTGGTCTCGTCTGATTTATTCGCATGTGTTTAAGGTGAATGCTTTGCTCTTGGAGAGACGGTACAGTCATGAGCTAGTTCTGAGGGAAATATGTATGATTCGTTTTATTTCTCTTCTGTTGTAAAGTATAGGTTGATATAATTTTTATCTAACTTTTGGAATTGTTCTAACATGCTGATGGAATCATGAAAGGTTATGATATTCATTTATTATGTTGAATATATTAGTCCGTCTGATGTTGTTGTCCTTGGGATTCAGATGGATAGTTGTTTAGATGCATTTGTCTTCTTGGTCACTAACGTTTTGATGAAATATATTTACTTGTTTGGTGAAATACGTAATTTAGAACACACATATAACGGATAACAGATAACAACCATTCTTATAACAGATAACCATATGCAACTTTGTTTTTTTTTTTATTAAGGGCAAATAGTTTTGAAGGGACTATACCCTGTATACAAAAGGGCTCAAAAGCCAGATAGTAAAGATGAGAGAAGCAGCCCAGAGAAGGGAAAAATAGTCAACCAAGGAAGGCTCAATAGCCAAATATTACAATATAGGTGAAAAAAGGATCTAAACGTACAAAGATCCAAAAATAAGAAGGCAAGATCAAAAAGAAACCAAAAGAGAAACAACATGAAGAGCTCCGCCAAAAAATAGCTCCAGAACCGCCCGATGACAGCCACATCGCAGCCAAAAAATAGCATCACAACAGCCTGTTACTTGATGGCTCTGTCAATTTTGGTCTTGATAGCCTGCAGTGACATGAAGAAGGCAATGGTAGTGGCCTAAGAGGAGTCTTGCAAATCTGCTTGGGCAATTGCAATGTCCCTTTTCTCTTTAGGGCCCCATATGTCCTCATTAATCCCACTTAAACTGCAAACACTGTGGACATGTTGTTCAATGAAATTATAAATGCTTTTGAGGGCAGACAATATGCAGTCATTTCAGCTTTTAGCATTCCCCAATCTTCCATCTAAGGACTGAAGTTTCTTGAAGACTTCCCCAAATTTGTTGGCAAACCAAAATTGGTTACTTTTTCCCTTAGGCCGGTCATTATTGACATTCCATTCAAGCAATGGGGAATTGAATTTATCGAGAGCACTACATCCCCAATCAAGTGCAGGGCATAGTTATGTCCTAACAGCAATAGATTACTTCACCAAGTGGGTGGAGGCCATACATTAAGAATTCCACCTCTCGAAATTATGCAGTAACTTCATCAAAGAAAATATCATTATGAGGTTTGGCATTCCACACAAGATCATTGCTGATAATGCTTCCAACTTCTCCTCACAGAAGTTATTAGTTTTTTCTATGAATATGGGATAACCACGGCCCATGCCTCGGTTATTACCCCCAAGGAAATGGTCGGGGATGAATCCATAATAAGAACTTAGTGACCATCATGCAAAAGCTACTTGATAAGAATCGAGGTCATGGCACAAATCGTTATATGATGCTTTGTGGGCGACGCATTACCCCAAAGAGGTCTCTTGGTATGTCACCTTTTCAAGTATTATATGGAATTGACACCGAACTTACCATTTCGTGAACTTCCTACTCTATGCTTGCACAAGCAATCGAAGATTAAACTTTTCATAATTCTCTTGAAAAGAGGATCATGTATCTAGCAAAGCTTGAAAAAAGAGAGTGAGAGTGGTCGATGGATCACCGAACATTAGAATCAAGTCAAGAGACTGTTCGATAAAAATACCAAGCGAGAGAGATTTTGGTGGGAGATCTCGTCCTTTTGTGGGACAAGCGAAGAGAGCCAAAAGGCATGCACGAAAAATTTGACTCTCTATGGAGATGGCCTTTCAAGATCAAGCACTCAATGGAGAGAATAGGTTCTATCTCTCATATCTAGATGAAATTGTGCTCTGCTTCCCTATAGTAGGCGGCATCTCAAAATATTTAGGAAGTAGAACTTGCTCTCTTCTTTGTATAGTTTGCTTTAATTTGTGTGGTTTTTTTGGTCGTATGTTTTCTTTTGTTGGTTGTGTGTTCTCCTTTTTCGTTGCCCTTGTTTTTGAATCTGTAACCCAATGGATAGGCACATGTTGATCGAGGTTCTTACCCTTAAGCTTCGCTCAAAGATAGTCCCCAGAAAAAGAGCCAAGCTGTTATCTGTAAAATTGACAAGGGCAATTTTGCAAGTAACCATACCAAAATTTTATTTTGGTTCCCGTCGAGTCCTTAGCGTTCGGAATGGCCTAAAATCCCTTTCCGAAGAATTTGGTTTTTCAAACTTAGTCATTTCGATCCTTTTTGGTTGGGTGTAAATTTTGTTCATGCAACATCAAATGTATATGCGCCCTCTTCTGCGCCTTTGGCACACTCTCTATCATGTCAACAAAAAAATGTTGCACCTCCCCATGTTACGCCCTTCTAACTGCGCGCGAGGCATGCACCAACCTCTGTCGGCGCCAAAAATGTTACACCCTTTAGCGGTGTGCAAGCACTCAAAACCCCATGTTGACAATCCTAAATTTGTGCCAAATGCGCAAGTAATTTCTTCTTGTGGACACATAACCACGCCTAAAGGCAAGTATTTTCATGTTGGCATTCCATTTCGTGCAAGCCCTTTGAAAAAGGTTGGTGGTGCATTTATTGCACCTTTTGTTATATATAGGTGCATCTGACCTGTCTTTTTGACAATTGAAAAACACGTGAAAAGTTTATTCCTCTACACCTGTCAGCGCTCCAGTCATCCTCGTGTCACTTTACGTCACATTCATGGACCCCGCATCATTTCTTCCAGTCTATATATCCTGGGTAGGTGGTCCTTACTTTTCTTATGGTTTTTGTTTTGGTTTGGTTGTTTGTGGAATAATAATAAAATGAATCTGAAGAAACCATAAACCCCTCCAGCCCGTTTTGCAATCTTCTCTCTCCCCCAAACTGGTTTTACCCTCCTTCCAGATCTGCTGGCCAGAGGGCTTTGTCTCAGAAATGGACCCAAGATCCTCTTCACTCTGTTCCCCTTACTATCAAATCCATGTTGAAAGAGCCCTGAAAACCACATAAACCAATCGAAAAAGAAGAAATCCAAAGATATCACAATCCACAACCGTATTTTCCTTGGCGCAAATGCCATCATTGTTGCATAAAACACAGTCATGCCAAAGGGCACATTGTCCCTACCTGTAGCATGCAATCTTCTGTGCCCTTTAAAAACTCTGAAAATAATACACAGGTATGAAGCACAACTCGACTACACCAACATGTATGACATGTAAGCTTTTTGTGCTACGCCAAAGCAAAAAGCAAGGTGCACCTTAACTCAATGATGCATCATTAAAACTTGCGCCCCTTTGGCGCATAAAAAAGTTCTGCAACATGTTCAATACCTGCGCCAATGGTGCATCCTGCATCTTTGTTACATAGGAATTATCTGTGCCCTTTCTAAAAGCCTTTATCTTGGTGCAGGCACACATCCTTCGACACTAACATTGAATGTTATGTGTAATATCGGTGCACCATGCACCCTTTGGTGTTGTTTTCTTCCTTGCAACACTCTCCATCAGTGCGCCTTGCTTTTCTAAGCCTGCGACTGTAGTATTCTGCGCCACTGCACCCGAAGCTTTTAAATTTTAACTCCTCATTCTTCAAAGCTTTGATGGATGATCTAACAGTAACTAACATGGATCTTACTTTGGACTTCACTCCTTCTTCTTGCAGATCAGCAGTGAACTTCGAGAATCACATATGTCTACATCAAGTAAGAGGCCAACCAAGTCAAAGGGTAAGGCCAAATTCACGAGAGGAAGAAATGAAATATAAATATCAAAGGGTCGGGATGCCTGAGTCCCATGCAAAATGTGACTTGGACATCGAGAGATTTTGAACTTCGGCCACATTGACATGGAAGATTTTTAGGGCGAACCAAGGGTCACGAGGCGAGTCCTTGGATGGACAAATTGGTTGGTAGTGGTCTACACTTTGCTGGGGGAATTCCCGTAAGTGCAGTAAATAATGAATTCATGATGGTGGTGGCCCGCTGCTATAATAAAGACACAAGGTGTGTCGAGAATGAAAAGGGCGAGGTCATAATCAACCTCACTACCCGGCACTTCGAGATCATGTTGGGTATCCCCCACCACCGGCACTTTGTGGCCATGAGTCAGGAAGACTGCATTAAAGCATGGGATGAAAATGAGGACAAATGTATGCAGCTCATGAACGAGGTTTATCTAAAGAATAAGAAGGTAATAACCGGGTGACCCCGAGGTTATTCATCGCGTAACTTTTGAAGGAGCCGAGCAACACCTTTACCTTCCTGCCAAGCGGGGTTTTGGGCTGCTTTGACGCCCATTACTTCCACAAATGGATGCTCGGTATCTGGAAATGATGAACAAAAATGTGCACGATCAACATTTTGGGTGGGCAAAAATCATCGGCAGACACCGTATCTCGAGCAGCTCCAACAACTCTCAACAACAAGGAGGTTCTACATGAACTCTCTATGTGGTCTACACCACTTGCCTCGAGAGAGATTATCCGACTTGAGCTAATGCGAGGTATGGCCCTAGCTGAAAATATATGAATATTATCCAAAATTAAAACTGGAGAACAACATTCTACAGTTCACAAGATCAACGATGCCTTCTTCTATGGCATCATCTACCTATTGAGGCCAAATATGACTCACGGTCAGATGACCAAGAGTATAGTAACCACAACAGAGAAGTGGGGGTGTTCTTTACACAATTCCCCACTTTTACCTATCTCAGAGCTGCCAACTTCTTGGGGGAGCCCACCAAGTTGCCAAGATATGCAGGGCCGAAGTTAATCCTATTGGAGTTGTCCAGACAGCTCATCACATATCATGAGAAGTGTCTAAAGAGAAAGAAGGGTGGGACTCCATTCCCCCTCACAGTGGGTAGGTACACGTGCACTTCTCACACCAAAGCTCGGGAAATGTTTGTAGAACTAGAGCTACTTAACTTGAAGCATAATTTCCCTGGCAAGGCCGACCTTTGATCCACGAAATTACCTCCCAAAGGCTAAGCTCAATCCGATCCACATCCCACAGATTGAGGATATCTATATCGATCTCTATCACGAGTTTGAGCTCGAAGAAAGGATCACTCCGCCTAGCCCTAGCAAAGATCATCCAGTATGGTGTGGCCATTGTTCCGAAAGGTTTCCAAATGACCCGATCGGGAAGTTGATTAGGTATATCTAGATACGGATGGGGACAATGGCCATTTGCTTTGAGATAGACGAGAGCAAGGCACCTCAGACTATTGAGGAGAGGGTAAAAGGCACCTTGTAGCGCATGGAATATTGGTGCAGGTTTAATGGTCTCATTTACCTTGGGGTAGACTTCACCACGTCTCCCTTAGGTAATGCACCTGCCAGACCAAAGCATTTTCCAAAGGTCAAAGGAAAAGACAAGGAAGGGGAATCAAGTGCTACTCAAGAGCAAGCTCCCGAGAGTCCCCTTCCGCCACCTGAGAAAAATTTGTAACCTGGAATCTCAAGAGAAAGAGCAGGCGGTAAGTGTTCCAATGGGCACACCCACTCAGGGTGTTGCCACTGCTGTAACCATTGAGGTTCCCACCGTCCCTTCTTCCGCTCCTCCTTCCCCTCCTCATGTTGCTCCATCATCCATTCATTTGGTAGTGTCTTCTCCCCATCTTTTACTATTCCCCTTCTTATTCCTCCATCTTCTCTTCCTCGCCGAGCTGTCCCTCAAAGATTTCTTCTCTCATCTCTCAGTTTCCTTCCACCCCCACGTGGTTTCCTCTCCTACAGTGTCTCCTCCCCCCATGAGCACTTTTTGGCTTCTCTCTCAATGCCGCCACCAAGTGTCTCGACACATTTCCCCTCATCCACTGCAGCTGCTCCCTCCTCCGCCGCCGTTCCCTCTTCCCCCTCTGGTCCCACTCCCTTAAGTCCAGCATGGATCTCCCAGCACCTGAGCCAACACAAGAGGAAATTCCCCATTGCACCTATGGACTTCTCCGTCATTCCATCAAAAGGGGCCAAGAAGAAAAAACCAATAACCCACTTCTCTCAGAGTGCCTCAGGTGAAAGAGTAATGGAGATCGTGTATCCTGATCCCACAAAGGATAAAAATATCTATCTCCTATAGATTATACGGTGACGCAGTCCACAATAGGAACATCCTTTGAGAGCCTACAAGGGAGGCCCTATCTGCAAAGTGGATTCCCTTTACAAAAGCTTCGAGAAGCAAAGGAAGAGAAGAGGATACTAAAGAGCAAAATAAACATCTTCTCCAAGCCTGCGAGAAATGGGCGATGCACCTCCTACAGTGTCGCGAAAACTCCCGAGACCCTTAGCGAGAGATTATAAATGAATATGCCAAAATTGGTGAACAAGGCATGGCAGTATCCACCTAGAGAGACCATATCCTCAAAGATAGTGAGGAAGTAATCGTTAAGTTCACCGAGCTATATCAGAATATTGGTTAGGAAAACAAGGAACTCTGTGGAGATTGCAGAGACTTATCTCCGAAGAGTTGGACCATGCTAGGTTGCAACATGAGACATTCTAGAAGATGCTCGACTGCTCAGTCGATGATTTAGTTAAATTCAGCATCTTTGATCACCCCAGAGCACCCAACAAAGTCCTTGCTACTTTGGACTACCGGGTCGATCAGATGGAATTTGTCCTGGAGAAGATTGACAAGGTCAAAGAGGAAGCCTTGGATGCAATGCATCAAATGGAGAAAATTTTCCTAAGAATGTCTCCGGCTTGCTCACTCCATCATTCGCCTTGAGGAAGGCAGATGAAACCATTCGGATCTTCAAAGAGATCGTCTCGCAAGGGTTAGGGCCAAAAGCTACTTTTGATGTTGAATCCATCAACAACCTTCTGGCCTGCCGTGACTTTGTGGGATACCTTATGGAGGTAGGTAATGAATACTTCAAACTCCTAGAAAAACTCAAAGATGAACAAGAGACTTGTGAAGTCATCGGTGATCACACCAAGGTTCCTGCACAGGATCAACTCCAACCGATGATCAGCAAATTCATGGAGTATCACGCCCAATTCCACATTGCCTCTCCTAGCAGAAGTAGGATACTCCCTTCCAGCCGTGAGATGACGACGAATAGCCTTCCTCCTCTTGGCTTTCTTTTTGTAATATTTAAAAGTATGTTGGCACAAATGATTACATCATCCATGTTGCACCATGGGATGTTGTTATCCACCAAGTTGCCCAAAGTCAACAATTGACTTTTAGATATTTTGTAATTAGTGGTTGGTTTCTTTTTGCCTTCTCTCTCCTTGTCTTTCTATATATACTTGAATACTTGTTGTATTCAGGTGGTGGACACTTTTTAGATGAAAAATAGAAGTGAGAAGAAAAGGCTTTGTACTTTTTTAATAGAAGAAAACATTAATACAAATATTAAGACTTTGTGCTTTAGAATATGTGTGTTATGGGAATTTGATTCTTCTCATGTCGGATCTATGCATTTATTCTATTGGATATATCTCTACTTTTTGTCATTTGTTCATCGGTATTGCTTTGTTCGTTTATGCAAGTAGGTTTGGCTCTGCATTTCTTTGCCACCCAAAACATAAACCCTTTGATCTTTCTACTTTGGAATTCATTTCTTTTCTCCCTTCAGATCTATCCTATCTTCTCTCCCTTCTTCATTCCCTTCTTTTCATAGTTAGAAATACCCCAACTGGGATGAGATCCCAAACCCCTGAAGGCAGAATATTGTAGGACTTGCATGATTCTTCTTTGGTAGAATAGCAATAAACTAGTTTCACTTTGTTATCTCAACGAGGGCTATGCCCTGCACATTGTTGGCTCGTCTATCCATAGATCTTCCCACCCGATAGATTTTGATACCAACGTAGAAGGCCACTTATTTTTCAGTTTATCTAGACTTAGATTCATAAATGGCAACTTTGAGTTGACAAAATCTAGTTTTGAGGATTTGATCTCTTTGGAATTTGGATGTTTGGATATTTGCTTTCTCCTAACATAATTTGACTTGTGTTTTATAGCATACCAAGATTTGTTAGTTTTGTGGATGGATCCCCACACCATACCTCACACCACTAGTAAGAAGCATGGGTTTGTCACCAAAGGCAAGATACAAGTGAGTAAGGGCATTTCTTTCCTTTCCCAACCTCACATCACCGAAGAGAGATGTGGATCATCACCAAGTTTGATGGGGAAAATAAGTGTGTAAAATAAAATATTTTGTTTGCTTGGTGCTTTTGATTTCATTTGATTTTTGACATTTCTAATCTATAACTTTGGGATATCCTTTCATTCCAAGATATTTTAAGAGGGATAGATGTGACACCAAGTAGCTTCTGCAATGCATCGTAGGCAAGGACAACTTTACCCAGTAGAAAGAAAGAGCAAAGCCAAGTATGCAGGTCTTGGTATGGTTTCTGTCAATGTTTGTCTATTGAAATTGATGAGAAGATTTGAAAATATTTGATGATGTTTGAAGAGATGTGATATGAATGTTTTTACCAATATCTGCGCAGAAATTTATAACATTTTTTTTAAGAGTAAGCTTTTGAACTATAATTTTTGTGAAATGGATAGAATGAAGCAGCAAAAGACTAATGAAATGTAGGTAGCTATAATGTACTAGCAATGACTTTGACGTTTTATGTAAAAACCGCTTAAGGTGCAAGGAATTGACAGTTTCACCAATTCCTCACCTCTAGTGTGCACAAGAGATATGAACCGCTTCCGTAGTCCTTCGCGACTCAATATGGTCCCAACCATTTGGGCCGTAACTTTCTTCCTCTCGCCGCTTTCTTATCGATCCAACCTGCTAGTCTTAGAATTAGATCTCCTTCATATATTTCTCGCTCATAGACTTTTTGTTTACTACCGAACATCCGGTCAAAGATAGGCTCTATGTCATTGTTCAAGATTTAACCCGGCCTCATCAAGGCTTTCTAGTTGAGAGGTGTACCTCCCTATAAGCTTCTTCATCCGAATCTCTTGTAATGAGGTGCAAAGACTAGTTATTTCAACCTCAAGTGGAAGAACTCTTCGCTCTTAATACCGGTGAGAAAGGAGTTGCTCTGTTGGTGTTCTTATTAAGGTTCGGTGGGCCCAAAAGGCTAGATATAATTTTAAATGCCAATCTTGTTTGTTGTCCTTTATGTTTTGAGAAGAATAGCTTTCAACTTTTTGTTTGTCGCTTCAAACTTACCCATTGGCTTGAGGGTAGTAAAGAGAGTTCATGTGATAGTTTATCTTGAACTTGCTACATAACTCATGAACCTCATCATTCTTAAAGGCGTGCCATTATCTCGAGATAATGACTTGTGGGACACCATACCTACGAGATAATTTGGTTTAAAATGAATTTGGTAATCACCAAACTTGCATAAAGGTGAGAGGCATAGCCTCCACCCATTTGGTAAAATATTCCGTGGTTGTGATTATATAATTATGACCATCGATTGATGAGGAGAGAATTTCCTGTTAATTCTATACCCCACGTGGAGAAGGGCCACAAAGTCACTATTGGTTGCAGGGGATTGTGTTGGCATGTGAATCTCGTGAGAGAATTCTTGACACTTGTGGCACTTACGTACAAATTCTACTACGTCATGTTCAAGAGTGGGCCAAAAATAGCCCACCCGATGTATTTTGCGAGTGGTGGCGTGACCACTGAAGTGGCCTCCACATATCCCACTTTGTGGATTCGTGAAGAATCCTCTTGGATTCTTCTATGTCGATGCATCTTAAAGCATGTCGCCAAAGGCTCTACAATAGAGCACTTGGTCTAAAACAACATATTTAGCGGTAATAATGTGTAACTACCTTCTTTGTTGTGATGTGGCACTTTTCGGGTATGTATGGTCCATGATAAAATTGATGATATCAGTATACCAGGGACATGTAGAAATGGGGGGTCTGGTTTCAAAAAGTATACACATTCATCAGGAAAGTCTAGATCTACTAGCTCACCTCCATTTAGTGGATTGTCAGCTAACCAATCAGAATGATTTGTCCTTTAACATTTTTTTGGTTTACGAATGTTAACTCAAATTCTCCCATTAGGGTTATGAAATGGCCACCTTTTTAGATAAAGATCCTTGTGTGAGAAATGTTCGTAAATGGTTTTTCTTTACAATGACCCTTGTTTCTTGGTTTAACATGTAATGTCTCAAATGTTTTGTTGCAAAAATTATGGCAAGGCATTCTCTCTCTGCTGTGTAACATGTTTCATAATCGAGCAACGTTCGGCTAATGAAATAGATTGCACATTCTCGTTTATCATCGTCTTCTTGAGCCAAAGATGCAGACGGCGAGACATGAGTGGCTTGTGAGTATAGGATCAAAGGGTGGTCTGGCTTGGGAGGCATTAGCATGGGTGGTGACAACAAGAAGTGCTTAACTGCTTTAAAGGCCTTGTTGCAATCTTCATTCAATCGATACTATAATATTTCTTGAGTAGATTGTTGATTGGATGAATGGCAAAGCTTAAATCTAGGATGAACATTCGGATTGCACCGAGTTTCCCAAGAAATGACTTGATTCCAAACTCATCCAAAGGTGGGATCATTTCGAGAATAGCCCATATTTTGACCGAATTAACATCAATCCCTCGTGAAGATATAATGTATCCTAGAAGTTTACCTCCTGTTACACCGAACACGCACTTCTCTGGGTTTAATGTGACACCATACTCAATTAGTCATGAGAGGATGATACGGAGCACTTTCGGATGATCACAACATTTCTTGGCCTTGGCCAACAAGTCATCCACATATGATTCCACAATTTTATGGATAAGATCATGGAATATATAAGTCATTTCTCGTTGATACGTAGCGGACATTCTTAAGACCAAATGGCATGACAACATAACAATAAGTTCCCCAGGGAGTTATAAATGTGGTTTTGGCTTGATCTTGTTCAGATATTTTAATCTGATTGTACCCTGAGAACCCATCCATGAGGGACAACAGTTCAAATCTAGCTATTGCATCAACGATAACGTCAATGGATGGTAATGGGAAATCATCCTTGGGACAAGCTTTGTTAATATCCTAAAAATCTATACAAATGCGTATCTTCCCATTCTTTTTTAGGATGGGAACGATATTAGACACCCATTGTGAATAGTCAATGGGCTTGATGAATCCTACTTGGAGAAGTTTTACTACTTCCTCTTTTACCATGAGAGCCACTTTTGGCTTCATTGGTCTTGACTTCTATTTAATTGGCTTCACATCTGGTTTAGTGACGAGATTATGTACCATAACTTGTGGTGCGATACCCATCATTTCTTTATAATTAAATGCAAAATCCTTTTGATGTTTTTTGAGGATTTGGGTGTGTATTTCTATTTCTTCCGGAGTTAACGAGATCTTAACTTCAAAATTCTTGGTTCTTCCTCTGTTCAAATGTTTATGTCAATGGTTTCTTCTATCAAAGAAGTGTTACCTTCTTCAAATTCAGGTGGGGCTGGAGGTAGTTCCAAGCTTTCTCCATTTTCTATCTCGTAGATATCAAGATCCTTCTATGGAGGAGACTCTACCATGGGATTTCCAAAGTAGGAAGAGGAGTGTGGTATTAGGGAAAGATCAACTATGGGTGAGCAAGGTGTAGCTCTGCATAGGTGTTTAGATATTTGAGAGTGACTTTATCACTGTCAACATGATGTAAGATAGAAGATTCATTCTCAACTGTATGTGTTAGAAGAGGGTTCGTTGACATTTTCTTCACCAATGGTTCAGTATGAAGTGATACCTTGAAACTTGTATCTTCCAACTCATTACTTGGGGTAAAACACGAAGCTGAGGTTGTTATTGAATCTGCGAGAAGGTTTTGTTCTCGTGGGATTGCCTCAATGGATATGAAGTCAAATCCTTTTCTTAGATCTAATACCGTTGTTTTATAGAGCTGTAAGTGCTCAGCTCTAGTCTCATATACTTCAAAGACTTGGTTTGCAACTAATTGCGAGTCTCCTAACACTCTAATGTTATTAACACCGATCCTTTTGGCTATGATGAGGCCAAGGAGGAGGGCTTCATACTCAACGGTCATTGTTTGTACATTCAAAGTTTAACTTAAAAGAAAAAGGTAGGATCTTTCCCTCAGGAGAAGTAAAGATCACACCTGCCCCGGCTCCATAGTGACATCTAGCTCCATCGAAGTGGAGAGTCCAATATTTACTAGGAAAAATGGATGTTGGGACATTCTTTGCATCTATTTCTTTTGTTTCGGTTACTTCTACCATGCAAAGTTCCTCTGCTAGAAGAGAACCAACTCCTAGGGTACATCCCATACCTGTGGAATCAAATGGTAGGAAAATTGGTAGATCTTGTTCTAGTAATTCAACAATTTTTATAGTAGTTCCTAATGACACTATTTCTACAATGTTAGCTTCATCCTTGAGGGCTGGGATGCCCTTGACTAGGTTCGTAATTTCTAGTTCTGTTGTAGGTATTAATTTTTCTTCTAGTTTTGAGTTGATTGGTTTGTTAAGTTGGTTTGTTGGGAGTTCAACTCGAGTGAATGCTTAGTCTTTTCTTCAGTCTGCTAGTGTATGTCAAATGGTTTTGGGTCACCTTTTCTTTATAAATATCTTTCCTAGGTGTAAGAATCTTATTTCTTGGAATAACGTAGAAGGGATTGCTTTCATGCGATGTATCCATGGTCGAACCGAGGATCATATTATAGTTGGTTTCTTGATCTATGATATAAAACTCGGTGAGGATTGTCTTGGGTCCTAAGGTGACTAGTAATATTATAGTCCCAATTGAAGTAGCTTTAAGGCTATCATAACCTCTTAGCATATTTCTTGTTGTGGAACAGTTTGTTTCTCCATATCCTAGCTTTTGAAGGAAAGAGAAGGGGACAATGTTAATTGCTGCCCCATCATCAACCATTGCACGTTTAACATAATTATTGTAAACCCACACCTGTAAATGCAAGGCTGGATCACCTCTACGTGTAATTTCAGCATCTGTTGGCATTTTGTTTATGTCGAATATAAACTCGGTATCCCTATCTCGCTTCCTGGAGGGTGGATATCTAATCTATATGGTTTACTTGTGTTTTGGGAGGTGGAGTGATGTTAATTAAATGACCTAGACCTAGTGCTTCTAAAAGAGCAGCCCTATGGGCATGAGAATTTTTAATAAGTCCAAAAGGAGATGTGAGAGAAGGTCTTTGTTAAGTCATTAATTAAATCATAAGCACCTATGGTTTTACCAATGTTTGTTGAATGTTATCTGGTTCTAGTGGATAGATTGGATTTGGTTGAGAAGAATATTCTCGCGCTCTTGTTATGGCTTCTACATGCAGCTCAGTATCTAACTCCACTAGACCAACTATCTTGGTTCATGGCTGATTTCCTAATTGTGGTGCGACAGTGGATTTAGTGAAGTTGAGGCTTCATGATCATTATTTCCTATCATTACACCTTTGTTCATCCCATTTGGATTTAATTTATTATTGTTATTGTGATTTGGAAGTGGATCATTGAAGATCTTAAGAGGTGCGTTTTGAGGGAAACTACCCCTGTGAAAGTATTTGGCATAGGTGTCACAGAATCTGTTAAGAACATATCTATGAAGAGTTGTCTTTGTTCTTCTGGAAAACATTACATGAACTTATTGTAATCGCGGCAAGTCCTAGTGTCATGGCCTCAATTTTGTGGAAACCACAATACGAGTTGGGATTATAACTCCTAGGTTGTTGGTTTGGCACATGTTGTGGTCCAAAACTCTTATTAAACTGTTGACTATTAGGATTAAAGTTTTGTGTTTGTTGCCTTTGGTTTTGGTTTTGATATCTAGTTGAGTTTTGACTTGGACCCTGTGTCTAGATCTGCCATTGTTGTTGTTGTTGTTGTCGTCATTGGGGACGATTAAAATCCACCACGTTGATTGTTGGGGTAAAATTGTTGTTTTGTTGATTGTTAACTAGTGGTGGAACATTTACAACGTTTGCTTTTTTAGTTTGGTCAGTCACTCCATCTGTTGTCACCACGGTTTTTGTTAAGGATTTTAGGTCCTTGATTGGCATTTGTGGTAGTAGGATAAGTCATAGTGTTTTGGTTGGGGATGATTAACCTCCCATTTGTTCCATATGTCTTGCGACCACTATCTATTACAACTTGATCTATTCGAGAGCGCTCTCGAGCACTTCATCATAAGTTCTTAGTGGGAACTTCTGGACTTCTTCCTTTATCTCTCTGCTGAGAGAATGAAGGAATAAATCACATAGTTCCATCTGATCCATGTTTGGAGCGCTTGTTGAAGAATAGAGGACTGTATGCCATCTTTGGATGAAATGAGCAATAGATTCATTGTGTTCTTGTTTAATATGCAAGAATTCCCGATTCTATTCTCAATAATTTGTTCATGTCAAAACTTTGATGAACTCTAAAATGAGTTGTTTAAATGAATGTATTGAGGCTTCAGGTATTCTGTAATACCAATCGAGGGTGATACCCTCTAAAGTTTTGGGGAATATTTTAGCAACAACTCCATCCCAAGGGAGTAGTTCTCGAATGGTTGTTACATAGGCCTTAATATGTGCATTCGGTCTCCCTCCCTTTGTACTTGGGTAGATCGGGGAGAGGTCTTGGAAGCATGATGCTTTGTATAGTGAAGTCTAAAGGTTCTTTCAAATATTCTGAATAAGTCCCTATCGCATAGGTTTCACCATTGATGGTGCTTCTTGAGGGTGGGAGGTGGAATGGGTTGTTGATATGGCATAGCATATGTATTTGCGGGGCATAAGGAAATCCCTGTGGTTTGAGCGAACATCTTTGGGAGAAGAGAACATATCTCCTGTGGTGATTTGGAATACATGTTTAAGTATGGAGGAGCATTACTCGGGAATGGATTATTTTGTACTAAGTTCGGGGGTATCATATTCTCAACTGGAGTGGCATTAGAAAATGTGGTTCTAGTTGGCATTTTGTTGTAAATACTTGAGGAGGCATGCCCAACGTGCTTATTCTATGTGAGAGGTCTACTTGGATGGGATGATGTGGAGGATTGGAAGTTCTGCTGCATGAACTATGAATTTTGATTTGCTTGAGCAAGTTCTAACCCTCTAACCTTCTCAACTAAGGCTGAGATGACCTCGTTTGGTGAAGACATGGTATTTTTCCTTAGTGGAATTTGTTGTATATCTTGAGGTTGTATAGGCATATGGTACCCTGCTATGAATTGATCGGTGCCTGCCAAGTTTCACCGAGGCATTTCTTATAGGTGGAGGAATGGGGGTGTTTTCTTAACGAGACCTCTGGTTGTGTTTGCAAACCTCCTATAGGTGGGTACATATTTTGAGAGTTTGTTCACTCCTAGCATAACATGCTAAGTATTCGTCATCTAAAAATAGATATGGATCTGACTATCTACTAATTTGTGGTCTAAGCAACACCTTGAGGAGATGAACCAGATTCTCCAGTGAGTGTCATGTTGTTTGAGCCTGAAGGCTCTGGTTGTTGCGTTTGAGTGAGCTGATCCAACTCCTCTATTTGGAAAGAAGAACTATATCTAGTCCTTTGAGGTGGAGTTTGTGTTGAAAATCAGTTAGTTGAATAGTTGTCACCCCATGCTGAGAGTGAGGGTGATGGTTGTCTATTTAGTTGATCATAGTATGCTTCAAGACCTAGGAGAGGTCTGCCATATGCATCATATCCCGACATATTCGAGGGGTATATGAATACCCACATAGAATAATGGGAAAGAGCGAAGGTGGATGAAAGAAAAGAAAATAGAAAGAGGAATATTAGTTTGATTCACATCAGGTTCACCAATTTTGTTGGTGAAGCTGATGTGAAGGCTAATGAGGTGGAAAAGATGAAAAGTATACTAATTGGAAGAACAAGTAGAAATAAGACTCTAAATCAGAAGGTAGGAAGTTTGATTCATGTCGGGTTCACCAATTTTGTATGATGGAAAAGTGACATGCGAGCATGGGAATCTACAAGTAACTCTTCCTCACACCCGACCTCCCGAGGTCGTGTCGAGATAGCGGTGGGGATGGAATACACGTGGGATGTAGATAAACTAGTTAGGTAATCTTATGTCTTCAACACACAATAATGGGATCTGCGAATCTAAGGCAAAGAAGGCCCTCCTAACCTGAATGGTGTGATAGATCATTCGGCGAGGATAGCTACTCAAAGGCTCCAATCAATATCAAGCTCTGCCGTGATCCGATCTATGGGTTATGGGATACGTGGAAGATGACTTATGGGTGCTTCGTATATATCTCCCGACAAGGTCATGAAAATGGAATGACTAAATGTGTAGTGGATCTTTTGGTGTTTTATGGACGATTCTCTGGTCTAGTCCAGAAATATTTAGCTTGATTAGCTGTTATGTTTAATAATGATAGTTGTGTGATGATGTCTGGTGGAAGTGGAGAGGACCTAAACACCAACGTTCACAAGCTAGTGTCAATATTTGATTGATTTGTAGGCCCGTTGGGTTGTGGGACCTATGGATCACAACCGTAAGTTTGTGGTTGTTGTGGACCTCCTATGGTCATATGAAGAGTCAACCCTTGATTCCGAGTATCCAGTAATCGTATGCCTTTTCGGCCTCTACGTTTAGAACTAGAAGTTGCACATTTTCTCGGAGTACCTAACAGGTGTTCTGGAAACTTGGATACGTAAGCTAGTGTCTATATCAACAAGGAGGTCTCCTGCATCTAGCTTGTGGGACTAGTGGATCACAACCAAATGTTTTCTCTCTTTCAGGTCCTTCTATAGTCATATAGATATCTATCAAGGCAGTCTATAATTTGGCTGATTTGACCAAAACGTGTGTGTTTTTGTCTTTCTATGTTTAATCCTCTTAGTTGTGTGCTGATTTCTTGTAGGTCTGTTGTTGTTCGGAAGACCTGAATTCTGAGATTTTGGTCTATGTCAATTAATGTTGCAACAATATTTGGTTGAGGCACGATTGGCTCAAAAATGTATTCCTAGGCTCCCTAGGTCCCGTGATTGTCATACAAGATCAATATAAACCTAACTGAAACAAAATAAACTAATTATGTAAGATATATCTACAACATATATATATTCCTCTATTTTTTTGTATTTTTGATAGAATTTTTAATAGAATTGAAAGAGCAACTAATCTAATATATTCAGAAAATGACAACTAATCTAATAACAAAATTAAAACAAGCAAGGTAGCCCGGTGTAGCTACTTTGTGCAGTTGTGATTTTATCCTAAATAACTAGATAGTTGATTAACTTAATTGAAAGATTCTCGATCCTACCTCAGAAGTGAGGAATGAATCATAGTTTTTGAGAAACTATCAATCCCCATAGCTTCCCAAAATATCAAAAATGAAATTTAACTGAAATGAAATATTTCACTACTCTATTTGATATGTTTTAACTAGAACTTTGATAGATAAAACCTGGAATTTGTAGAACAGTGGCGAATCCAGTAGTGTATGATTTTGTCCCCTTAGAATGATCTCCTCGTTCCTTCATGTTCACGTGAATCCAGAAGAGTGTGTATATGCTAGCATCAACAGAAAAAGGTATTTTGAACAATGGCAGCTTTGGATATAGACCGAATATAATGCGAGTAGGAGAGGGACAATGCAAGTGACAGAGCTTGGCATATGCAATTCCTAGTAGGATTTATTGCGGGAATACAACACAAGTGTACCGAGAGATTCTAGAATCTACCTTCTATGAAGAACACAACCTACAACTCTAATGGATTCAATCTACAAATGACACTACTCTACTCTAAACTAATTTGTATGAACAATGAATGAACAAGGTGAAGAAAATATCGAATGGCTTCTAAAGAAAAGAGAAAACTAGCATGGATGCAAAACATGAAAACAAAATGAATTCTAAGCAAGAAATTGAAAGACTAAACAATGGAAATGAGAAGTTGAGGGGCCATTTGCTTGAAAACAAGCTGGCTATTTATAGATTTCACATTCACCCAAAGGTGATTCCTATTAGAACTCTTTTACCATTAAACAATGAAGAAACACTATTCCAGGGAACATAAAACATTAATACGAGCTAAGGTGGTTGAGAAAAGCTGGTAAATGTTGAAAAATTATGTAAGTCGTGATCAAAGGAGCATGTTGGAAAACGTGTGAAGGATCGCCACCAAAGAGGGGTGGCGGTTATAGACCGCCGCCACAGCAGGCGGCGGTTTCATCATCGAGGTCAAAAATCATTTAAAAGGGGGGTGAGGGATAAAAAAGCACAAGGAACTTGGATAAAGCATTTGGGATGCTAACATATACTTTGTGAGCTTCTATGGCTCCTAAACACCTTGAAGGCAGTCAGGTATCATCATTGGGGCATGTGTAACATCATTCTCGGTGTACAAAGACCTAAAATTTTGGTACATAGAGTTCCCTTACGCAAATTGAAATTCTCCATCTATCTCTTCTCTAAATGAATTGTTGAACCTCCGTTAATAATCCCCTTATTAACTCAATCAACATTCCTCTTGAAAACATTGAAACTTCTAATAGTGAATAATCATATGATGAGGACACTAATGTTGATCAGGAACAAATTGACAAGCTCACTAATTTTCATTTTTATTTACGCACCAACCCTACACATATTCCACATATTCTAAATGCTTTACTCATTACTAAAAACTCTCGAGATGTTACTACTCTCTTCCTCTTTTGGGTTCCTCCTCCCGCTATGACTTCCACATCCACTATCCCTATTTATATTACTACAACTAATGGTTTCTCCTCCTCCCAATACTTCCCATACAAAATTTGGCTCCTCTTCAGGAACTTATGACCTAGCTTCTTTATATCATGAATTACAATCCCAAATCTATCAATTCTAGTAGAAAATTCACATTCCTCTCCATCTCTAGATTCCTCACTCCTCCTTCATAGCCCTTTTTACCCGCCATTTATTTTTATATGTTACCTCCTAACTTTGTAGCACCTAAGTTTCGTATGTTCAATAGTCATGGCAACCCTTAGGATTACCTTCGATCCTCTCATGTTGCATGCCTCAATTATGTTGATGACCTCACATTATTGGCTAAATTTTTCCCTAGAAGCTTACATGATTACACTATGTGTTGGTTCTATGATCTACCTATTCATTCAATAACCACTTTTACACATTTATTTGATGTTTTCCTTGCTCATTTTTCTATCAATATCGGTACTAAGATATCCTATGAAAAATTATCTCAAATCAAACAAAGATCCAACTAACATCTAACGGACTATGTCTTGCACTATAAGAATAACCTTGCTAAGATGACCAATTTTCTAGCTTGTTGTCACCAACCCTAAAAAATGTTGAATTTTTTAATAAAATTGGATTTTTTTGGTTAAGTGACCCACTTCACTTGGTTGTATCTACCTCGTTCTTTGTCATAAAATGAAAAAATCACAACATTTATTCAAATTTCAGAAAAATTAGGGTTGGATCGGTCTATGTGGACTTTGGTGGAATAGGAGCAATAGTTCCTCCATTCCTCTTGTTCCCTGCATTTCTAGATTTTCCGCTTTGAATGGTTCTCAGAGTGTAAATTGGGTTTTTGATGGTCCACTAGAACAAGTTCCTTCATTCCATTCCTTCCCCGGTTCCCCACATTAAACACATTTCTGTAATGAACCATTTGTGTTGGATTTTGCAGTGATTTCGGGAACCTGGAGGAACTTGTTCCATCCCATGTTTATTCTCGGAAAGTTTGTTTTTCCCACAAACCTTCCTTTCAACGCTTTAATGCAGAAATTGTGCATATTTGAGGAACACATGGAACTAATTCCATTGTTTGCTTGAGTTCTCCGCATCTCTACTTCCCCACATCAAAGGTTGTTCCATCTATTCCCAAAACCCTTGTCATATCCGATTTGTAAGCGAAATGAATAAAAGTGTTCTCATGAGCTTTACGATATCCACAATATTGTATTGAGCCCTAAATTGATTCATTTATCATTTTTCCTATATAAATAACTCCCCACACTTATTTAATTCTCACTTTTACAAATTTGAGTTCATTTTTTTCTCTTCCAACTTCCCTACTCCCTCACACCAAAGAGGTTTTTCATCCATAACTTTGTCATTTTTATCCAATTTCAAAAATTCAAAGTATGTTGGGACGGTTATGAGGGAACCTTCATTCTCATATAGAAGTTATGTGGTTTTACCTTACATTTTTCCATTTTGGTACTTATTTAATTTCCCATCCCTCTCCTTTAAATACTCTATAAAATCCATTGTCTAGCCATGTTTTCCTTAGTTTCTCCTCAATCTTTTCACCATGAAGTTTCAATATGCATGGGTATAAACATATTTTTTTCCCTTAAACCCTCCATGTGCCTAATATAGGTGATAGTGATGTCAGACACATGAACCTAAATGACTTCTGGGCCAAAATCACATATGATAGTCCCACCATACTTGCCCAATGTGTAAAAAAAGTGGATTAGCTTATGTTTCGGCTTCCTCATCTCGTGTAATGCACCGACACATTCCTAGCTTTGTGTATATAATTTTGATCCACAAACTAAAGAATTGAAAGATCCCTAAGGGAAAATCATTGATAAATTATATGCCCATTATATTAATGTGGCCTTGGGAATCCCGACCTTTGAAAACTCCAAAATCTTAACCAAGACTGAAGCCCAAAGACTATTTGACCTGAGTCAAGATAAATATAAAACCATGATTGCTAAATCATGGCTAAAAGTCAAGAAGAAAGGGCCTTCCAAATTTCCTAAAACTCTCTTCAAGATTGATTTCATTGAAGAACTTTCAGACATGATCACCCTACTAGCTAGAGTAATGGGTATGTCATCCACTAATGAGTTTCAAATTAGATGTGTGTATACATTAATGTAATATGTGAAGACAAGCAGCATTTGAACTGGGGAGAAATTATCTATGAAAAATTGACTCAACAGCTGGTCAATGTACATCAAAGTAAAACATTTCACATGACTTCATACTTGATGTACACCATATAGCAACTTACAAGATATGGGTGGGATTATCAGGGAAAGAGAACAAGAAAAATGCACCAGTGTATGAGTTCTACACTCAACTCACCTATGAAAACAATAAAACTCATCATAGGAGAGTAAATGATGATTTCACCATGTTCCTAGTCAAGTTTCTTAAGGGAAATGTGAATGAGAGGGTTTCCTCAGAGGCAAGACAACTGATTTCAACATATGGCAACCTCTTTTTCATTCAATTAAAAAATTATCATATATCCGGATAGCTTGGTTCGAGGGATTACCAAACAAGCTACCAATTTATTGCAATGACAAGATAATCCTGGTTGAACTATGTAGACAATTGGATGTGCTTCATAGAACTTACAAAGACAAGAAAATATCAGGCATCCAATTTCCCATCTCATTGGGAAACTACACTTGTAGTTTTCCCTTGATGCTCAAAATTTTAAATAAATTATCTTTAAGCTCAAATTCCATACATATCAGAAAAGGGCTTCCTTTGACAGCAAGGGTTTCATTTCAAAGAATCTTGAGTATGACCTACTACTAGGTACCAACATTTGAATACTATTGAGAGGATTTTTTTGATGAATATGAAGTGAGGAAAACATTATTTAGTAGATTGTCATTACAACAAATCAAGGATATCATTTTATACAATATTCTAGAAGGGATGGAAGATGATGATTTTTATTTGTATACTATGGAATATATAAGTTATATTCAATACACCCCTCTTCCTACCATTGATTCTTCTATGAAGGAAAATGACAACCCCGATGAATTGAACAACCTAGTGCTCCTGAGAACGAGGTATTGATTCAATAGGAAAATAAAGGAATTCAAATAATCATAGAAGGCATATTCTTCTCATGAATCTTCCACCTCACAGAAAGATGTTCCAACTCAAAATAATCCTTCCTCCTCACCCTTGGACTCAGGAACCAAGGTGTATATGAAAAAAGATAAATCAAAAGAGGCTAAGAAGAAAGAAGAAATGCTTGAACAAGGAGTAGAACAAGAGAAAACTCAAGAATTGGCTGGTGAAGTTGCCTCTCACCCCCGAACAAACATCACATCATTCTAAAGAAAAAAATAAAAATTAGTTGAGGAAAATTATGATGAAGAAGAAGAAAAAAAGAAAGTGAAGAGATTGAAGAATAAGATGAAGTTGAGATAATTGAGCTAGATACATGAAAAATAGATGTTTCTAGGCCTAAGTTGGAGGTTAGAAGGTCAGTCTCTTCTTCCGTTGTGACTTCCACTCTCGAGGTTTCTATTTCTCAGCCTCCAAGTTCCCAAATTTTCTCACATTGCCTCCCCAACCACTTATTCTTAATATTCTTTTATGGGTCCAACCCATGATTGATAGCAAGAAAAGAAAAGGTACAATCTCAAATTGAGGTCCCAAAATTTGATGCGGTAGCTTCCCTTCTTGCCTATCTCCTCCTCCTCCAAAGAAATCCAAGAAAACTTCTCATCTAGTTTCAGATTCAAAAGGACAACAATTCTTGGAGATTTCTAAACCAAAGGGGATAAGAGTGATAAATAAATATCCATTTCTAATCTAGAGCTCACCAGGATCTCACTTGGAAAACCCACTCCCAGTGTGAAGTTCATAGCCTTAGAGAGACTATATCTAAGGTCATTGAAATAGTAGAGGTATGAAAACAAACTCAAGAGTGGGTTGAGGAGCAATTATTAACTCTTGCTAATTTCATCAAGTTTTCCTCTCATAAAATAAGACTCCACTTGATCCTACTCCACTTTCCTAACTCAAGAGAGGCTTGAGGAGCAAGTCCAAACTCTTGCTAATTTCACCAAGTCTTTCCTCTCATCATTTAATACTCCACTTGATCCTACTCCACTCTCCTAACTTCAACCCATTATTGCTATTGTTAAGATTGATGTCAAATACATCACAAATATTCAAAAGCATGTTGCATTTGGTAATGCATTTGAGGCTTGGGTTAAAGGCATTCTATTTTCTAGTCTATAATTCATTGATGAGGCATACATAGTGTATGATAATATCACCTCATCCCAAGAGAAAATTAATTCAAGAATTGACACCATTGAAAAGGAACTCAATATTTGGGTAGACTGCATGCAAGATCTTTGGATCATGAGCTCACAAATGAAAATATCATTCTTCCTCATAAGGTTTTTGATGATTCAAAGAACAACTTGTTTAATACTTGGACCTTCAGTATGGATTGGAGGATAAAAGTTCTAGAAAGGATGTGACTGATTTGAATACTACGAATTCAAAAAGGTGAATCATTGAAAGTTGAGATCTTCATTGATTTACCACCTCTTCATTGCCATCTTCTTAAGGATAATTTAGAAAAAATAAATCAAGTTGATCAAATCAAGGCAAAATTTAAATCACTTATTAAAGAGAATTTTTCAAAGAAGACTTGGTCAACAAGGATAAGATGGAAGAACTTTTAGAACTTCACAATGTTGTTGTAGAGGAAACAAAGGGACTTGTGCAAATGGTGGAATTGCCAAAGAAATGGAGTATGTCGTTGGAAGCTAGTTGAACTACTTTACAAAACACCATTGTGCCCAAAAGCATGGATATTTTATCTATTGTAAAAAGTTTCATATGCATGTGCTAAAGATCAAAATGTCAGGTTCAGTTGTTCCTATTGTTCCTTCATCTTCCAGATCATAAAATACTTCTAATTGTTCTATTTTGAATTTGTCTTTAATATTTAATAAAATCAAAATTGTAAAATAAAGCCAACTCATGTAATTAATTAAGTGTTTAACACTTAATTAATAACAATTAGTTAGAAAAGGTAGTTACATCCTCCCCTTAGCCTATATAAGGCCTCATTTCATTTGTAAAAGGGGTTGGATATTGGTGCATCTAGATGTAAATATACATATTTTGATCAATACAAAAGAAAACTTCTTTTCTCCATTCAAGTTCTTTCCATTTATTTCCTTCAATCTAGTTAATGCAATTTTTTTTTAATCTGAAATTTGAGACTCTTGTTTCTAAAACATGGAGTAAAATGTGTTGAAATTTGATTCAATTTACATTCTATGTGTTGTGGGTTTTTCATTTATGCAAACACACATGTGCTTTAGTTTCAAATTACATGCATGAGTAGAATAAAATATGCAATCTCTTTATTTGAAAGTGTTGCTTCTTCTTTTCTTCTCTTTTACAGTCAGTTGGTAATCTTGGAGAACCAGGAGGATTTATTTATCCTTGATCAGTCGGTTAGTTGTAACTGTGTTTCCCTAATCAACTTGTCTTACCCTAGTCATGTTGTTGTAATTCCTCTATGCCCTTTCTTCGTTTATCTTTTGTATTGAAAAATGAATCCATTCGTGAACACCAATATCCTCATCAACAATACATTTGTAATTTGTAATACTTAGGTTTTTAGTTTTTCTTGAATAAGGGAACCTCACCATTGAAGAGGAGGGATTGTTGTCCCCTAAAATTGATGAAAAACTCAACAATCAATTTTCTAACCAATAGTTTTTTTGTCCACCATGGGGCCCATGTTTTGATACCCACAGAATATATTTTCACCACAAGTAATTCATAGATTTTTTCACACTCGTTGAGTAGAGATACGCTCAAGGTCGAAGGCTCAAGGTATTGAAGACCCTTATTTTTAGTTACAGAAGAGCTAAAATGTGATTTTTCGTTATCTCTAAAAAGAAGAATAGAAGTAAGAGGTCAACAAGCACAAAAAAGGAGACCTATTTCTTCTTCACAAGTAACTACTACTACTCAGATTTGATTCTCGTTGGCATTATTCTTCCTCTACATATTTTTTTCCCATAATGGTTTCACTTGTGCCTTAGGTGAGAATATTGGGCCCTTAGCTCTTGCACAACCTCTCCATGACCTGCTCAAGGAAGTTGGAAGAAATTCCAAAATTCAAAGGATATGGTGAGGTTCACCCAGATTAACACATGGTAACTTTCTTTTTGCATGTGGATCCCTCGAGTTGCACATTAGGACATGTTTGTTAGATTATTTGTGTAAATCCTACAAGATAATGTTAATGAGTGGTTATCTCATTTTCTACTTAGTAGTATTACCAACTAGGATACCATGAAAACTAAATTTGAATCCTAATTTAAGCCAGCAAAATATTCACATGCATTCTTATCCCAACTCTCCCAAATGAAGAAGGATCCCTGAGAGCAATACGGGATTTAGTTGTGAATTTTAATAGATTGGTTTACAAAATATTGGTTGTTGTCATATCTAATCTTGAAAATCTGGAAAAAACAATCATCAATGCTCGACTCCTTGAGGTAAGATTTACATTAAGAAGAGCGTGATTACCAAATTTGAAACAAGATCAATATTTGTCCATAAGCGTGGAGGATGAGTTGATCATGTCGTAAATTGAAGAAAGAACCACCTAAGTCCAGGATTCCACTTCAAACCATAAAATTTTGATCATTTAGTGCAAAAGTTGACTAACAACCCGATCGCTATCACGAAGAAACTTTCTTAGAAAATTTCATATAAGGCTATTGCTAGAAATTGTTTTCAACCAAGAAACCATTTTCCCGTTTCTCAACCTAAGATTATAATTAAAGCTCCTCCTATGAAGGTTTTAGTTAATGCATAATGTGAAGTGGAAGAATCATAAGATGAGGTCATGGTATCAAGAAGTATAAGAAGTTGAAGAAGATCCTAAAGAGGTCAATAACGAAGCCGAAGACTCCAAAATCATATATCTTGTATATGATTCTCATGAAAAATATTATGAGGAAGTAATGGTTGAAATGAATAGTGAATCCTATGTTGTTATGACTAGGGAACAACTTACAAAGAAAAATGACAATGTTCAACCAGACAAAGAAGTAAAAATCTAAGGAAGCCCATCATACAAATGTTAGAGGATCCATCCTCAAGCCAAGCCAAAGACATAACTATTCCACACAACCTTTGATAATTTGCCACAAAAGCTTGAAGCAAAATACCAACAAAGCATCTAGTAATCCTTATTTGATCATGACCTAAGGTACACCCAAAGGTTTACAAACACCCTCAATGTTCAAGGAAGGTAAAATGAATTTAAATCTGTTTATCCTCACTCAAATGAATGCTCTTCTGAATGAAAGATTGTAGATGCCATTAAACCCTCTACAAGAAATGAGACCATGTATGATCAATGAAGATCCCACACACAAGATTGCAACATGAGCAACAAACACAAACTGAAATCATTACAAATATAAGCATGTACAAATTTTGCCAAGAGATGAAACCAGATAGTCCAAAAATTGATCAAATATATTAGCAGGGGAATGTTATTTAGAACAATCTCAAAGCTTGTTGATGGATTTACAGCTGAAACCAACTCAACATGATGAAATTTGATACAATGTGGAATTCAAAATGGCTCTCAGGCAGTTTTCCAAAAAGAATGGACTTCTTCCTATTTTTCCTCGTGAAAATTTTAAGTCTCTTCTCTCTTTTTCTCCCCCACCCTTTACAAATGCTTGAAAAATACATTTTATACCTCATGCCAGCTTGGATCCTTGCATCCCAAGCAAAGAATATGCTCAAGGGATCAAATTTGTTACAAAACCCTTCATCATTTCATGAAAATGACATCAAACCGCATGGTAATGGCATATTGCCGGGATGCACAAAAATCTTAAAATATTACATGAGTTCAGATCCATATCCATCCCAGAGTCACATTTTTGGCATTCAGGCATGCCAGCATGCTCAAGCAATCAGTTTTCACCTTTTACCTTTTCAATTTTTACCTCTGCAACCTTTTATTTTCACCTTTCATGTTTTTTCACGGGCTTAGGGAAAAAATTTCATCAAAAACATCATAGACCATCAAATTAGCTCCCAAAAATGGTTCCATTACACTCAGAAGGCCGAGGGGATGCGAAATCATATAAAATTTCATGCAATTTGATGAAGAAATGACGAATCCAAGCTTCCTGGAGCTCCAATGGCGGCAAGAAATGAAAATGCACAACAACCGTTGATTTAAAAATCAACTTTAAATTCTAGCCCTCCATGTGGTAGATTAGATCCTTGAATATTCCTTGAAAATATCCTTTTTCCCTTTGGATGAGGTGGGACACGTGTCCAAACATGATTGGAGCAGGCCCCATCTTAAAAAATGCATTTTTAACCTTTTTTGACCTTTGGAAAATTTTGAAAATTTTCCCCGCTTGCCCCTAGACCCGCCACGTGTCCACATGTGGGCCCCACCAAAAACTAGGGGCCAATTTGATGAATTTTGCCACTTTTTTGAGAAAAGGAAAATTTTCTCAAAATTCTCCACGGGCCCGAACACCCGCTCACTCCCTTGCCACGTGGCGGTCTCCCATTCGTTGCGGAGCCGACCCTCCAATTTTTGCCTTCAAACCTCCAAAACACTAAAACCTTTTGCGGGCCCATGCTCTCCTTTTTTCCCTTTGTAATGTGCCATGTGTCACCCCTGATTGGATGCGGGGCACACTTCCAAATTTTCCTGTCGAGGCCACGGATCAATTTTTGACTTTGAGAAATTTCACCAAAATTTGTAAGATTTTCAATATTTCCTCCGCGCTCCAAACCTCCGCCTCTTCTTAGACACGTGTCCTATTTTCATTGCCTACGCTCTCTTTTTTCCCTTTGTAATGTGCCACGTGTCGCCCCCTAATTGGATGCGGGGCACACTTCCAAATTTTCCTATCAAGGCCACGGATCAATTTTTGACTTTGAGAAATTTCACCAAAATTTGTAAGATTTTCAATATTTCCTCCGCGCTCCAAACCTCTGCCTCCTTTTGGACACGTGTCCTGTTTTCATTGGTTGCGGGACTTCGGCCAAAAATTGACTTTTACCCTTTGAAGTTGAAAAACTTCAAAACTATCACAAACTCCATGGATCCATTATACCCTTTTGGACACATGTCACTTCATGATTCGTGCGGAGCTTCGGCTCAAATTTTAACTTTGAGATTTTGCCTCCAAAGGAAAAAAATCCAAAAACATGCACAACCCCGCTTCTCCCTTGGCTCTCCTAGACATGTGTCCTCTTCCCATTCGTTGCGGGCCTTCTGGGCAAAAAATTAATTTTGAGAATTTTTCCAAAATGAAAGCAAAATTCCTAAGTATGACCCGCCACCCACTTGATCCTCCAGCCAATCAAATTGTGCCACGTAGGCACTTCACTGTAGCAATGCGGAGCCATGGACAAAATTTTTCCTTTGCCAAAACTCAAAAAAACAAGTTAGAACATTTTCCCGCACATCCCCGACCAATAGGAGCTCGCCACATCACCAAAAGGTTGTGATGACTAATTTGACGGGAAAATGACACCCGTATGCCCGTCAAAACATAAAAAATACAAGAGGATGCCCTAGAAATCAATTTTTTTCACAAGGAAGACAGATTTCTTGGTTTTAAATCAATTGAAACATGTTTTAAATTTTTTTCGACCTAGGGATTGAGATTTCACTTGCACAAAAATGGAATTCGATCAAATACGAGTTTTTGAATGATTTAACAAGGGGAAAATGATATGGCCTCAAAAAATGAAGGAATTAGGGCACAAAAAGAGGGCAACTTGGAAATTTGTTTCAGAATAGGGCAAAACCATAACATTTCGAGCATTTTGTAAGCTTTCAACTAGGAGAGATGATTTACAGATCATCAAATCGAAAAATAAAACGTTTGTGAGTAGATTTGGACATAAAATTTAGGGCAAAGCATGCAAACTCGAATTTTCACCAACAATGCCTAAACCAAGCTTAACTCCAAAAGTTGATAAACCTAAAGCCCCCATTGTTTCTAGTCAAGAAACCTCATCATCTTCTCGTATTTTGATATCATAGATCATATTGAGAATACTAAAATTTAGATCTTTGAAAATGATTTCTATCAAACTCATCATGAGGCCTTTTCTCAAGTTGTGATATTTATAAATGTTAATCCTTCTCAAACTAGCCCTTCTTCTAAAGGACTCTTTCCTAATCCCAAATCTCCCTATATGCAAAATCTAATGGCATTTTCACCCTCTACATCCATAAATAGTGAACCTTTCTATGTAACTCTACTAATAATCAGGTATAATCTAAGTAATTGTGTCATTGATTCTAGAGTATCGGATAACGTAATGTCTGCACAAGTTTCCCATGCACCGGATCTCACTTTAACCCAAACATTTAGTTCTTGTTATTCGATGGATACTAAAGAGGTACCTTTGGTAGGAATAATTAAATATGCTCAAGTGGATTTTGTTTCCTTTCCTAAAAAATGAATCAAAGCCACCATCCTTGTTGTTGATATACCTCCGTCCTATGGGATGCTCTTAAGCGTAAAAAATTCTTACATATGTAAGAGGTGATATCCAAATGGACTGGTCCCATGCGTTGATCCCAGTCAAAGGAGAGATGAAGAAATTTTTATCTCGAGAGGCAAGATAAATACATAGTCCAAAAGACTGATGATCCTCAAGCACAAATCTTATATGAAGACATTGGACATGGGAATTATATGGTAATGTCTGGATCTGAATTGAATGTTCCTAAGGTTATTCAAGAAGACCCAAATGATGTGTGGACCCTTGATTTTGATGGAATTTATTCTACAATGGGTTTCAAGTAAGGGTAGTCCATGTGTCACCAACCGGTGAACTCCACCCATTCTTGTCCAAATTTTGATTTTCCAATACTAACAACACTTCTAAGTATGAGGCTCTCCTTCTTGTCCTAGCAACAGAAAAAGAGATGGGAATAAATAACCTTTGAGCACAATGAGATGTTGAGCTCATAGTCAACTAGGTTCAAGGCTCATTTCGGGTAAAGAATGAAAGGTTATGCATTACCAAAGCAGAATGTGTGGGATTCAATTGAATTTCTTGATGCTTTCTCAATTAATGTTATATCAAGAGATAACAATTCTAGAGTAGATTCTTTAGAAGTTTAAGGTTATCTTCTCATCCTTCGTCCTAAATTCAATAAAGAAAAATTCACTATTGAGATAATCTTTAGATGTCAGTGTTCCGAAAATGTGGATAAATGACAAGTATTAAATGATGATCAACATATTATCTCTTTTCTATAATTGAATGATAACTTTATCCAATTGTATTTTGAGGGAATTGAAGTTGGTTATCATGAATCAACTACCTCTACATATTAAGGATTTCAAATCAATCGGATCAGGATGGATGTATCAAGCTAAAAGATAATAAAATACCTAGGGGTCTTATGATCCTAGGAGATTTGTTTGACAACATGATAGATACATAAAAGGGAGATGTCACAAGATACTAATTAGTCATCTAAGTATGAGAAAGTTAACTTGGAAAGTGGTGGAGATCCTAAGTTCATTAACATAGGAAAGTGTTGTTCAAATGAAGAAAGGATAAAAATGGTTGAATTATTTTTTGGAAATTGGTAAAAGTTGAGGGTTTTGAAAGGACCCACATCCTTGTACAACAAGCCCTCAAGGCTAGATAAAACATTTAAGCATAACAAAGAGAAATCCCCTAACCATAAAGGGGAGTAATAAAAGAAAAACAATTACCAAAATGAAAAAGAAAACTACAACACCTATTGAATCCTTGTAACCATTTACCTTGTACCTTGTAACATCTCTTACATGGGATCTTAGGTGCATAGAAAAAGCATTATTTTTTCATTTAATAACCGTATAGTCATCACTCCTATTAGGATCTGCATTTTCATCTGGGTGATTTGGAGGTTAAATCTCAAAAGAAGCCAAACTACCAGAATTGGTCTTCTTTGCAGTGGAACTAGTAACAACACCATTTGTTGCAACATCTGGAATCAATGTCGGCACCCGATCAATGAAAAATATTTCAAACTTATCCTCTATATGTCATAAGTTTGGAACGAATTCCTTATCAGAGCCCTCCTTAGTGTCAGAAGTTTACTCTGGTTCCACATCAATAAATAATAGATCTTGATGAGAGTCCTTCCACCAAGAAACCTTTTCCTTCTTAGTTTTCTGCTTCACCATCTGACAATCGAAGCAAGATGTCCAAGGTTAAAACATTTTCTACATTTGAAGGGAAATCCTTCGTAATCAAGGGGCTGTGACCAAACCCTATCCAACACTTTAAGGTCAATTGAAGAAGGTAATCGAGAAAAGTATCCAGATCTACCAAAATTCGTGTAAAATTAGTGTGAGTGTAAGATTCTGTATTGGAATCAATGGATTAAAAACTTACCCAAAGCATTGCTATTAGGAGTTAGACTTTCCTTGCCCCAAAACTGGAGTGGAAAATGGGGTAGATGAATCCAAACCGATTTAACAAGAAAGTTGTGAGTGGGTTGAAATTGAGGAACCAAGGTTTCATCAACAGGTGATGATTCTCAACTTCCCGAGATATTAGAGAGAATGATAGTCGTATCATCATCCGCACTAAAAGCAACAATTAAAAAACCCTCTTGCATAAGGGTAAATATCAATCCTCCCTAAAACAATAGGGCGTGATTTTAAAGAAATCCATGAGTGAAGAAGTGGAAGGCTTGGCCAAAGTCCATTGAAGTGGAATATCAAACCATTAGAGGAGAAGAAACCCTCGGTCTCAAGCACATATTCACCAAGCGTGACCGGAGGTGTAGACTTGGTAGCAGAGAGGGTTTGGGAAAAGCGGAAGCATCTCGTATAAGAGTGCTGCTAGCTAGCTACATCATTTCTCACCTTTCCAACAATAGAGGGGGCACCCTTTCTTTCATTTGTAGTCCTAAAACCAAAGAAGAGAGAATAATCCAGAGGGTCTCGAACACTCGATGCCACCGAGAAGAGTCACCGCCAAATCCTCAAAATGCCATCAAATCTAGAAACTGTGGCCAAGAAAGCAAGATCTGCACTGCTCGCATCCTTATCACCCAAAGCGGGAGCTGAATTTGGTTTCTCTAAAATGTAGTTAGGGTTCATGGATTTCCATAAGCTAATCGTGCTCTAGTCAATCTTTTCATGTACTTAACTTGGGTCAATATGACGTCATTTTCAAATAAACTAGTTGAATTATTGAAGAAATATATTGATGTGTTTTCTTACTCGTGTGATGATCTAAATACTTTCAAAATGAGATAAATAAAGCATTATATTCCGTTGAAACTAGGCATTCAACCTTTTTGGAAAAAATAAATACAATACAACCCTAAGATTTTAGGTATTATTTATCAAGAAATTCAGAAGTTACTAAGTGCAAAAATAGCAATTCATATTCATCATTCAGCTTGGATTGCCAATATAGTACCTATACGAATAAGAATGGAGAGATAAGGATTTGTGTGGACTTCAAAAATCTAAATCAAGCCTTTTTTAAGGATAATTATCCTCTACCCATGATGGATGAGATCCTACAAGATGATGAATCAAAAATGCCATCAATGCTTGGTGGATTTTTTAGGATACAATTAGATCACAGTAGATGTGTAATATCAGCACAATACTACCTTCATGAATCCATGGGGTAAATTTTCTTATCGAGGGTGCTTTTCAATATGATAAATTTTGGTGTAATATTTCAAAGGGCCATGGACTTAGCTTTTAGAGATTTTAAGAATAAGTGCATTGTATTCTACTTGGATGATCTCATTATCTTCTCTAAGAATAGGGAAGATCATTTTCAACACTTGAAGTTGGTTCTTCAACGGTCACAAGGGGATCATGGTATTTCACTTAATCCTAAAAGGTCTATTTTCTAGATGATTGAGAGGAAATTTCTTGGACATATTGTGTTGAACAATGGAATCAAGATAGACCTTAACGAGAGTTCAAGATATTTAGAAGATTTATCTTCCTACATGCAAAAAAATGTGTTCACTCTTTCTTTAGAAAAATTAACTTCTTTGGGAGATTCATTCCAAAAAAATCGAGTTAACTCAAGCACAAAGACATATGATAAAAGAGAAATAGTATTTCCACTAGAGTGCAAATGGAAGAATTCTTTTGAAGAAATAAATAAATATATTGCAAGATTTTGGTTTGTCAAGATTTTGACAAATATTTCATTATCTACTTGTAGACACAAAATCATGCACTTGGTTACATTTATAGGTCCTAAAAACATACTTGCATTCATATGATTCATAACCAAGAAAACTAGTAATTGACAACTATCTTTGGCCTCTTTACTTTGTTTCTTGTCTTCTTTCTGCCTTTTACACCCTATATCCTATTTGTTACTTTACTTGCTTATCTTTTATGACTCGAGACACCAGCACCTAGTCGACGCCAACGCCTGTGCACCCCCATCCCCTATGAGCACCCCTAGTCTCTTTCCACTTTATTCACTCTTTTTGGGCTTCTCATATCTTTCAGGCATCTTGTTTTCTTATGGGTATTCCTTCTAGTTGTTAATTACAAAATTCAATGAAGGGAATCATATAAATACAAATTTATGTGACCAAAATAAAGGACCAAGCTCTAAGCATATATTATCATCACCTAAGGTTGCATCCAAAGGCATATAAGAACATCAAAGGCATCCATCTAACACTCATTCAAGGGACAAGGGACTGCATTTTCTACATACACTTCATAGGAAGGGGAAGTTCATTTTCCATCCACACATCTATTTACATTGGTACATCTAGCTATCACTGCATGCTATCAAGTGCACTTACACAAGGGCTTCCTAGGGCATGATTCTATCACACATGCACAAGAACTACATGGATTCTAAGATGTAGTGTAGCACTTGGTCATAATTTCACTCAATTGGGTGACCATCAAGGTCAGTCTGACTCCCCATATTACATATTTTCTTTTTGGGATTTGATGTAGTTTAAGGGTTTTGCAGGTCATCATCTCTTTATAGGTTACAGTGAATTTTATGATCATATTACAACATACAAGATACTAACAATGACTATCAACGATAATCTTATGACACCAGAAAAATCAAGTTCCTAGCTCCTATGCAAACACAAGCACCTAGAATCGGACTCTACCACTTAGGTTTCCCTAACCCAATCTAGGTGCCCTAGTCTAGCCTTGTATCCTAATAGCTCCATAATTTATTTTGCATATTTTTGATAGTCTTCCATTCTTGTTCATCAATTTTCCATTCCAGATCAATTCTGGGATATCAAAAATTAGCTAAGTCATTCCTTCCCTCTCTTGCACTTAGGGTTTTATATTTTATCTAGCTTATTACTTGTGTCAAATATGTACTTTAGCATTTATTTATCATATGTGAATCTACAATTAGGGTTTAACAAATTACCTATTTTTTTTTGTTAAATCATTTGGTGAACCCATCACTCGAATTCCACCTTCTTTCTATGTTTTCTTCTTATGCTCATTACCCGTAGTGGTCATTTTGGGTCTTTTGAAAAATTGAGCTCCCTCCATCTTCCCATAGGGTTTCTAAATCAATGGCTTTATCTGATAACCCCTTTTCCAAATCTCAAAATTTTCCTCTTGAAAACATTGAAACATTTGATAGTGAGAAATCCTATGATGAGGACACCAACGTTGATCAAGAACAACTAGAAAAGCTTACCAATTTTTGTCAAGCTTTACATGACAATCCTTCTTCACATATTCTCCATACTTTGATGGCTGCTAAAAACTCTCGAGATGTTTTTTTTTTACCCCTTGTAGGTTCTTCCTCGGCTATCATGGCCTCCACTCAACCCCTTCACATTCCTACTTCCATTCCCACTACTACCACTCTGATCATTCAACCTAATGATTTTATTTCACAACCCGAATCTTCTTCAAACACTCTGATTTAACTTCTTTATATCAAGATCTGCAAACTCAAATTCATCAACTTCAAATAGCTACTTCTCATGCATCTCCATCTCTTGATTCCACCTTACTCCTTCATACTCCTTTTCGCACTTGCCATTTCCACTTATGCACTTCCTCAAAATTCATCACCCCTAAGTTTCCCACCTTCAATGGCCATGGTGACCCTCAAGAGCATCTCAAAACTTTTCATATGGCATGTCTTAGATTTATGCTATGATCATACTTTACTAGAAAATATCTTTCCTATAAGTGCCTCTAATATTATGATATGTGTTTGGTTCTATGATCTACCTGTTCATTTGATAACATCATTCATACATTTAGTTGATGTTTTTCTTGCTCATTTTTCAATATCGGTTCTAAGATATCATATGCTCAACTTTCATAAATCAAACAAGGATCTAATGAGCATCTAGTGAACTATGTTATTACACTATAAGAACAACCTAGTTAGATGACCAATGTGCTTGTTGACTCATAAATTCAAGATCTATTTGTCCAAAGTCTCTTACCACCTCTACAAGAGAGTGTCATCTTTGAAACATCTCCTTCATTTGATCAACTATGTCATACTCTTAAATTACGTGAAGGAAAACTATCTTTCTATGGGAAAATTCAAGTATCATGATCATGTTTCCTCTTCATCTTCTAATAGTTTCAAATAAAATACACTTTCAAGCCATCTCCCAAACCTACTAAAGAAAAAATGATTGTTAATGTTTTTATCCTCTTGAAAAGCTTCAATGGAAACCTCCAAATAATACATTTAAAAAATTTGACTTATCCTCCACGTATTCTATTGCCACAACTTATCAAAAGAAATATTATTATGCTTCCACCACCACTTGAATCTAGATCCATCTCACCCTAAAGGATGTAATTATGATGAAAATACTAGATGTGACTATCATCAATGTATTGGGCATCCTATTGATCAATGTTTCAAACTCAGACATCTCATTCAAGATCTTATTAACAATAATGCAATCGATCTCCCTGATCCTTCGGCATCTATGTTGGTCAATGAAAAAAAAATCAAAATCTTTAATGATCCTCTCCCTAAGCATGACAAGAAAGTTGTTGATTCTTCTTTAATCATACATATCATGTTGTTCCTCCTCCTTCATTGGGGCCTCTTGATTTTCTAGTTGCTAATGTTGATGCATCTCCACCATTCATTACATTCTCTGATCACGATTATCATGCTACATTCTCTTCTAATACATTACATATCAATGCTTCTATTAGACCTCATACTATCAATAACACAATGATCGATCCATCAGGTTCATATGAGTGTGTGCTCTATTGCACTCCTCATCGCTATCAACTACCCACTATCTCATATTTCATATCTAGTTCCTAAATCTTATGGTTATGTCAAGCTTCTAGTTATAGTTGGGCCTCTCACCATGCTTGTGCCATTCATTATGGCACCTATTTTCAAAGTTTATGACATGTTCTTAGGTCTTCCTTAGCTTTGCACCGCTGCTCAAGTTATCCTTTCCATGAATCACTTGTGTCTAAAATTCATTCACAACAAGAAATTTATCATATCAAAGGTGTTCTTCCATGCACACCATGGCCTCAACCTCCTCTTGAAGTTTCTATTACACTAGCTAAAGCATCTAGGACCCCCGAGACTCTTCAAATCTAAGGCACATTTTTCACCTAGTTCTCCCATTTACACATGACCTACTTGTTCTCATCGGTACACTAGTCTATCTCTGTCAGCCTAAGTCCCCTACTCGGGAAGCCTCTTCACATAGGTGCTCCTCACCTCCTAGGTCTACTTCACATAGGTTCTCATCACCTCCTAGGTCTACTTCACATAGGTGCTCATCACCTCCTAGGTCTCCTTCATATAGGTGTTCACCACCTCTTTCACATAGGTCTCATTCACTAATATGTTATCACTCTCATACATATCCTATCTCTCAGAGCATGGTCACATGCCTTTATCTCCTCACACATCGGGTGGAGGACCATTTCCCTTCACTTTTTTTGGATATTTCAATCATCATCATACACTTGGGGGCATCATGCTTACTTCTCTCCCCCTTCTAACATCATCATTATCAGTGTACTACTTCTACTCTTACACTTTGTTCTTCATACTTAAGATTTTTAGGAAATCTTACACAACATGATACACTTTGTATTGTCATTACCCTATGAATTAACTCTAGTTCCATGGTTCATACTTGAAATGCTTGAGGTCTAAATTTGAAATGAACCTCACCCTAATCACACTCTTTACACTCTATGTTTTCATTGATCATATCTTTCTAACACGTATTATCAAACCATTTCCCGATGATGCACTCTTGTTTTATGGTTCATTCTTGATTGTCGAGGGGTCTTTTATAAATGAACCTCATCTCATACTCATTCACATCATTAGGGGCACACTACTCCTATCACATTCACTTTGCATACCATTCCATCTCACTCATACATTACATATTTGCATATCTTGGTTACACTTATTCTTGTTTGTTTATACTCACATGTTACACTTTGCTTACTATGTTAGCCTGGATATCTAGTATGTCATTATATTTTCTATATACACATGCGTGTTCACTTGTTCTTTAGTTGTGAATGCATAATTTCTATATATCTTTACATGCAACAATGATGTTTGACATTGTACCTCTTACCAATCCCACCGAGGCTCCTGAGGGAATCTATATTTACTACTCTTCCACATCACAAGTGTTATTGTTTCATTATTTACTACTTCCTATTCTTACTAGCACACACTTTACATTTCTATATACATGCTTTGACATACTTTTTATCTTTCTAACATGCTAACATGTGCTTCATGTGGAACATTTTCTTTGCAAGAATATTTTCCACCATGGTTGTCGATTACACTTTGTTTGAAATTGTTTTCCATTGTAAGTTATTGTTTTTGGGCTATGCCCTTTTTCTTGTATTCACACTTGTATGATTTTCTCCGCTTCAGCCCTATTTCTTGTGAAATTGTGAGTGATGTCCCATGTCTAAAACCCACTTTTGTGGTCTATCTTGTCTTCTTTCTTGCTTGATTACACATGGTTTTTCTACTTGCATGTTATATTTGATTACACTAACACATACATCTATCCATTTTATTTTCATGTGCCTTGGTTTCTACCATACCATGCATATCCCCCTACATCGATAAAAACAATTCAACATCATCAGTCCTCTCTTTTGGTTGCATTCTCCTAGCGGCACATGCATGCACCTAAACAAGGGGGAATACATTGGGTGAATCACTCATCCCATACAACATCACTCGTGCTATAGTTTAGCACACAACATAAACAACAAACATTACAAGCATGAAAAATGGCCTAATCTGACTTGGGTGCTCATTTCAACACAAACACCAACACCCAACTATACACTAGCACTTGGTGTTCTTGACCTCTCCTAGGTGCCTATGTCCTAGGGGAAGATACAGATATTTTCTTAGATCAACACAGTTTACAATAATTCACATAGAAATATTTATAATACAGGCACAATCCTCCAGCAATCAAAATGCATTATTTCTCCATTTCTACATGGAACAAATATGGAACTAATTCAGTATAACTTGGAACTAAACATGGATCACACCATCTGTAGTGGTGTATAATTTGGGAAGTAGTCATGGAAGGATAGTAACCATATACCTCTCTCCCCAACACTCTTTTCGTGGCATGTGATCACCTAAAAACTCACACTTGGTGTGAGATTTCCCAAAAAACTCATTCTTGGTGTGAGATCACCCAAAAAATCACTCTTGGCGTGAGATTTCCCAAAAACTCACTCTTCTACAATATTTTCAGGACATCTTTCTATCCTTTTTACACTCATGATCATCAGGTGCATACTTTCCTTTTACTACTTTTACACACATTTACATTTTTGCATAATTTTACAAGTTTTCATAATACATGACTTTGATTACTCTTTCGCTCTTCTTTTGCAAGTATGTCCTTAATACACAATAAGAAGAATCCCTATATCAAGTATAATAACATGTACAACATGGTACAACACAATACATACGCTTCACCCCTAGGGTCACTTCCTCTTTCTTAGTTTCCATGCTTCATTTTTATCACTTCATGTTTTCACTTGTCTCCTCGGCACATTATCATCATCACACTCTACATGGTTATTAGATACACATATCTTATCTACTTTATGTTATCAAGTATTCACTCAACAACATAAAGTGGGGGAAAATGTAGACACAAAATCATGCACTTGGGTACATTTCTAGGTCCTAAAAACATATTTGCATTCATATGATTCCTAAGCGAGAAAACTAGTAATTGATAACTATCTTTAGCCTCTTTGTTTTGTTTCTTGTCTTCTTTCTAGTCTTTTACACCCTACAACACATTCGGTACTTTACTTGCTTATATTTTATGATTCTGGATAGCAACGCCTAGCCAGACACTAGTGCATAGGTTCCCCCATCCCCTCTAGGCGCCCCTGACCTCTTTCCACTTTACTCACTCTTTTTGGGCTTCTTTTATCTTTTGGGCATCTTATTTTCTTATGGGTCAACCTTCCAGTTGTCAATTACAAAATTCAACCAAGGGAATCATATAAATACAAAGCTATGTGACCAAAATAAAGGACCAATCTCTAAGCATCTATTATCATCACCTAAGGTTGCATCCAAAGACATCTAAGAGCATTAAAGGCATCCATCTAGCACTCATTTAAGGGAAAGGGACTAAATTTTCTATATACACTTCATAGGAAGGGGAAGTTCATTTTTCCATCCACACATCTATTTACATTGGTACATCTAGTTATCACCCACTATCAAGTGCACTTGCACAAGGGCTTCCTAGGGTATGATTCTATCACACACACATAAGAACTACATGGATTATAAGATGTAGTGCAACACTTGATCATAATTTCACTCGGTCAGGACTGACCGTTTGGGTCAGTCCAACTCCCCATATTGCATCTTTTCTTTTTGGGATTTGATGTAGTTTGAGGTTTTTGTAGGTTATAGGAAAATTATGTGATCATATTGTGACATAAAAGTGACTAACAACTAAAATATTATGACACTAGAAAAATCAATTTATGAGCTCCTGTGCACACATATGTTCCTAGAAGAAGACTTTGGCACCTAGATTCCCCGACCCACCTGTCAAGCACCCTAGTCTCGAACTTTGTTCAAAAAGAGGGAATTAGGGTGGCTAAGGTTCAAGAATATGATCTTGAAATCAAGCCAACCAAGTTGGTATGAGGCCAAGGTTTGTGCCAATTGATTTCAAAAAGGTAAAAGGTGATTTGAGTGATAAGGATATTGTTGAAATGCCTATTGTTCTCTTTTTGAGTTTTACGGATGAATGGTACTCTAGCATTTCCTATTTTCTCATATATGGGGAATCTCCCACACATATCAATGATAAAAAAATAGGACTATCAAACTCAGAGCTTCTAATTATGTCCTTTTTATGATTCTCTTTTTTAAGAAGGGTATTGATGGTCACTTTTTACAATGTGTGGATAAAGAACAACAAAAATTTTACCGAGAGATTACCATGATCAAGCCTGTGGAGGGTATTTTTATTCTTCAAAGTGACATCTCACAAGATGAACACTAGGGAGGATATTACTATTCGACCTTGTTCAAGGATACAACTAAATGGGTCTCAAAGTGTGAAGTTTTCCAAAATTTTGTTGGGAGACCTAAGTTGGCCACTCTTCCGTTGAAGCCTGTGGTAATTGAATATCCTTTTTAGTAATGGGGGATAAATTTTATTGGAGCTATTAATTCTAATTCTATTATAGGCCATACTCATGTTTTAAATACCACAGACTACTTCACAAAGTGGGTAGAAGCCATTCCAATCAAGAAAATAACTTCAAGTTTGTAATTTCATCAAAGAAAATATTTTGGTTTGATTCAAAGTCCCTAACAAGATCATAACAGATAATGCTCCAAATTATTCCTCATATGAGCTTGTTGATTTCTATCATAGTTATGAAATTTCCCTTACACACTCTTTAGACTACTATCTAAGTAGAATGGGCAAGCTAAATCAACCAACAAGAATTTGGTGACTATAATTAGGAAATTGGTTGATGAATCACAGAGAAATTGGCACAAGAAATTGTATGATGCTCTTTGGGATGATCAGATAACACCAAAAAGGGCCATTGGAATGTCACCATTTTAGTTAGTTTATGGAATGGAAGATCAACTACCAGTTACACTCGAGTTACCAACCTTCACTGCCAAAGAAATCAAGGATGAGCAGTTCAAGGATGCCATGGAGAAGAGGATCATGTATTTACAAGAAGTTGGATGAAGAAAGGACTCAAGTTTTTGATTATATCTCAACCCATCAAAGAAAGGGTCAAACAAAGTTTTGATAAAAAGACCAAGTCCCATGATTTTCAAGTTGGAGACATTGTCCTACTCTGGGACAAAAGGAGATAACCTCACGGGAGTCACAATAAGTTTAACTCACTTTGTCTTGGTCCTTTTAAGATTCGACACTTTGTTGGAGAGAATTCATATTACTTGGACTATATGGATGGAACTTCTCTTCCATTACCATATAGTGGACAATATCTGAAATTGTTCAAGTCTTGATGGATGATAGTCCCTTATACATAACCTTGTATATAGTCTTATACATAGTCTTTGTTTTGGTATGCATTGTGTTTCTCTGTTTTATTTTTGCTCTTCTTTGGTCTTCTTTTGTATTTTTATCTCAGTAATTTTATCAATAGATATGCATTGGTCTTGATAACCAAGATATTCTAGAGTTTTTTTGTCTTATTCTCACTTCGTGTGCTAAGTCTAGTCAAGCCCCGAGAGAGCCGGTTGTTTTCACCAACCCCAAAAAAATGTGGAATTTTTTTATTTTTTGGATTTTTTTTAAGTGACCCACTTTACTTGGTTGTATCTACCTCGTTGTTGTCAAAAAATGTAAAAATCACAACAATTAGTAAAATTTGAGAAAAATTGGGGTTGGATCAGTTATATAGACTTTGGTGGAACAAGAGGAATAATTCCTATGTTCCTCATGTTCCCCACATTTTCACATTATCTCGCATTGAATGGTTTTGCAGTGTAAATCAGGTTTTTGATGGTCCACCGAACAAGTTCCTTTGTTTCATTTGTTCCATAGTTCCTGGATTAACCACATTTCCATAATAAACCCTTTGTGTTGGATTTTCCAATGATTTTGAGAACTTGAGGAACTTGTTCCATCCCAATGTTTGTTCCCCGCAAGCCTATTTTTCCCGCAAACCTTCCTTTCAATGCTCAATACAACAATTATGGATATTTGAGGAAGACATGGAACTTATTCCATTATTCCTTGAGTTTATTTAATCTCTAGTTCTCATGTATTGAATTTTGTTCTATTCCTTCCCAAAATCCATTCAATATCTGATTTTGTAAGCAAAATGAATAAAAGTGTTCCCACGAGCTTTGTGATGTCCACAATACTATTTTGATCCCTAAATCGAGTCATTTGGCCTATTTCCTATATAAATATCTCCTCATACTTAGTTAATTATCACTTTTACAAACTTGAGTTTGTTGTGCTCTATCCACTTACCTACTCTCGCATGCCAAAGAGGTTTTTCATCCATAAATTTTTCATTTTTATCCAAATTTAAAAATTCAAAGTGTGTTGGGACCATTATGAGGTCACCTTCATTCTCATACAAAATGTGAATGGTTTTACCTTATATTTTTCCATCTTGGTAGTTATTTGAGTTCATATTCCTCTCCTTTAAATACTCTATAAAATCCACTATCTATCCATGTTTTCCTTGGTTTCTCCTCAATCTTTTAACCATGAAGTTTCAATATGTGGGGTATGAACATAGTTCTTTCCTTGAAACCTCCGTGCCTAATATAGGTGATAGTGATGTCAAACACATGAACGTAAATGAATTTTTGGTAGAAACACACATAATAGTCCCACAATACTAGCCTAATGTGTAAAAAACAATGGATTATCTTATGTTTCGGCTTCCCCACCTCAGTGCCATGCACTAATGCAGCCTCACCCTCTACATCTAATTTTGATCCAAAACTAAAGAACCAAAATATCCCCAAGGGAAAATCATTGCTAAATTAGATGCCTATTATATTAATGTGACCCAGGAATCCCAACCTTTAAAAAATCCAAAATATTAACCTAGAATGATTCCCAAGACTAACCTAAGTCAAGAGAAATACAAAACCATGATCGCCAAATTTTGGCTAAAAGTCAAGAAGAAAGGGCCTTCCAAATAGCCTAAAAATAGCTTTAGGATTTATTCATTAAATAAATTTCAGACATGATCACCCTACTGGCCAAAATAATGGGTATGTCATCCACCAATGAGTTTCAAAATTGGATGTGTGTATACATTAATGTAATATGTGAAGACAAACAACATTTGAACTAGGGAGAAATTATCTGTGAAAACTTGACTCAACAACTAGTCAATGTACATATAATAAAAAATTCCACATGAATTCATACTTGATTTACACTATAACAACCTATAGAATATGGGTGGGATTATCAAGGAAAGAAAACAAGAAAAATGCACCAAAGTGTATGAGTTTTACACTTAACTCACCTATAAAAATAGTCAAACTCATCATAAGAGAGTAAATGATACTTTCACCATGTTCCTATTTAGGTTTCTCGAGGAAATGTGACTCATAGGGTTTCCTCGGAGGCAAGGCATCTGATTTCAACATATGGCAGCCTATTCATTCAATTCAAGAAATTCTCATATATCTGGACAACTAGGTTTAAGGGAATACCAAACAAGCTACCAATTTATTATAATGACAAGTTAATCATGGTTGAACTACATACACAATTTGATGGGTTTCATAAAACTTTCGAGATAAAAAATATCGGCATCTAATTCCCCATCTCATTGGGAAACTACACTTATAGGTCTTCCCTTGATGCTCAAAATTTTGAACGAGATATCTCTCGAGTTCAAGTTCCATACATATCATAAAAGGGATTCCTTCGACAATAAGGGTTTCATTTCAAATAATCGTAGGATAACCTATTACCATGTGCCAACATTTTAATACTACTAGGAGGATTGTGTCGATGAATATGAAGTGAGGAATAGAGTATTTAGCAGGATTTCATTACAACTATCAAGGATATCAACTTATACATTGTTCTAGAAGGGTTGGAAGATGATGATTCTGATTTATATATTATGGAATGTATAAGGTCCATTCAATACACCCCTCTACCTACCATTGATTGGTCTCGGAAGAAAAAGAACGACCCTAATGAACTTAATAACCTAGTGCTCTGAGAAAAGGTATTTGTAGACACCAAAATTGGGTCACACTCCCCTTAGTCCCTTTTCAAATAGCCAACTTAAACAAGAATACCTAATCATGACCCTTTTGCCCCACATTAATATTAGTTTAATTATTTATAATTAAAGTAATACTCATCCTCACTTCATTGATTATTTAATTACCGTAATTAAAACTAATTTCCACCTCACCTAGACACCTCACCCACCACCTCACCTAGACACCTCATCATAAACCTTTTCTTAGCATGTTTCCCTTTACTAGGACTCAATATCCACTCACCATAACTAACTAATACTTATTCCTACCTAACTTAATTAACTAAGACTTAGTTCAACCCTAAAATCACATGCTTATTCATCCTCTAACCACATTCCCAATTATCTAAGCGCAAAATCTCATTTCGATCCACGAGAATAGACGAAAATTGCCAAGATTTGTCATTTTTAGCAAACATAGAATTTCCTACCTTAACCAATGCCGATCAACCCTACACCGATGTCGGTCACCTAAACCATCGTCGATTACAATACATTCATTTTGGTAACCTTTTTGGAGAGGTGGGCTAGATTCTCAAGTTTTGGAACGAAGGATATCTACATGCAAGAAAGAACCAGATCCCTTTCACACATCCAAACAACCATAGCCAACACCAAGATGGATATGAAGGTATTTGCATTCACAATAGCATTCCGGGAAGTATTGCCATAACACTGAGCACCACTCCATAGATCAACCATCACCATCATCCAACCATCAAATTTGCAAACACCAGTAAGTGTATCTCTAACCTGTATCATTTCATACTTATTCATATTACAAAGTTTCTTCATCTCTTGTTTATCAAAGATCTATTTGCATTTTTCATCCCACCCTTGTTACCTTCCTATGAACCCAACCATTCCATCACCCATAATCATTTAATCAGCCTATACTTGATTCCTAATACCTCTCTCAGTACCCCCAACACCATTACAAGCCTAGCCATTTTCCTCACACTCACTACCTTACCTCAAAAAGTTCTCAAAACCCAATTTATTGAATTTCTACCATCTTGCCTTAACCATCGGTTTCCTCTTAACTGTCGTCGGTCATACCTCACCGACGTTGGTCTCTGTATTTGGTAATCTGACAATAACAGAAACTTAAAACCTACATCCAAGAAACCCAAGCTACCTAGAATCTGACCCTGACCTATTCCAACACCTTGACTACCTACCCTACTTCCAGATCTGATCATAACCTAGCTTGTTATATTAGATTTGCTTATTGTATTTGGATGAGATACCTAAATCATATCAACTACAATAGGAAATTATTTATTTACGACATTTCTTACATTAAGTTGTATTAAATAGTGGGTTGACTGCCACCAAGGAAGTACCACACTTCCTGGATCTAGCACACGCTAGGTAGCCCACTACATATATTATTTAACTCTCTTTTGTGGTCTTGTTGTGTATTTTAGGTAGTTCCTCCTAGCCAAAAGGAATCTCTCATAGTTAGCATTGGATCAAGAAGTTAGAATGCATGACCTTTAAATCGACCATCACAATAGGTATTCCTCCTTGGCCCATCACCTTATCTATTTCATCAAATCCATAAAGAAAGCGGTGAAACATTTTGGCCACCCGGACCCATCATGGGTTCTTTTACATTTTATTCATTCCTAGGTGAAATTTGTGTGTTTGTTTCCCTTTTGAAAAGCTTCCACATTAATTTTCTTCTCTGGAATCTTCCCCCTCTTTCTATTGTCTAAAAGCAATCGTGTTTTTGGTGTTTAAAAAGAATACGTCTTTCTTTCATTAATATTGCATTAGTGAAAGAGCATCCCTCTTCCTGTTCATCACTTGCTACATCGAATATCACATTTTGATTTGGGTTTAAAACACTTGCATGGCATTTTGATTTGTTGCATTATATCTCACATTAAAACTGAGGGCAACCTATATGCTGGAATTCATGCCTAGTTGATGGTTGACACAACTGAATTGTAGAAAGCACATTCTCTCTTCTCTCTCTTTGTCAAACTACACAAATTGGAATTTACACATCTTCTTAAACAACATCTTACCCAAAAGAGACTGTCAATGATCACACAATCAGAGGATTGATAATGGGCACCTAGTTGGTTATCTCTGTCTAGTCATCACCTCAGAGAAACGCCGCCCCCGCCAAAACATAACCTAAAACCTCACCTTTAGAATTTCCTTCTTTGTAGGAAGCCTTCCCAACCAAAAAATTTGTTCTAAATTCATGAGTCAATCCTTAAATAGCATAATCTAAACACACTAAATTCACTTGTAGGATTACGTGTTTTTCTTAGCTTTTTCTTGACTTGTGTTTTGAGGTGTGAGGTCATATTCTCCATTTTTCTTTCCTTTCACACTCCATAATCATAGTTGGTGTATTCCAACTATTTCTAAGTGTGTCAGGACTCATTTTTTACCATATCCATATTTTCACAAAAAGCAAATTTTCTTCATTCTACAAATTCCACAATGCTTAGCCTCTCTTTCTCGAACTATTACTTTCCCATATCACCATATCCAACTTAACATAAATATAGCTTCCTCAATGACCATCATCACTTGCCTAACTATTACTTTGTAATCGATTCATCGTGACCATCATCGTCTATTTTGATTTTTAATCAAAACACCTACCAATTCACCTCTCATAATCAATTCTTTTCCATCCCTACTATTTTTTGTGTCATTTACAGAATACAGTCTTACTAGGTCAACACTTATTCACATGGTGTTGACTCACAGCCAAACTAACGCCCTTGTATTTCATGTCACGTCAGCCACTCCCACCTAGTCCATCACCACCATCCATCCTATCACCTATGGATCTAACTCAGCTTATCCCCATTGCTACCGGCAACGAGGAGTTCACAAGACTCCTTGATTAGAACCCCGTGGCCCTACAATACTATCTCGCCCACTCATCTACTGGGACTCCTCAGGATAGTTAATATACAACATGCCCGTATCTATCCCTCCTACTCTCACCCCCACCTCTGCATCAGCTAGCACCAACTTGGCACTACCGTCATCCACTTTACCACCTGTGGTGTCTCAACTAGGTCCCCACAAACCACTATAGTTGAAGCATCTACATCATCTATTATACACTGTAATGTCGGTGGTTCCTCCGACATCCACCTTAAGTATAGCCCCATCTACACCTGCTACCTCACATATACCTATTACATCACAACCACCTCCGATGTCAATAACTTACACCCCTTTCCAAAACCTCTTCCTTTCTATCTCGCAGTCCTTACCCCCAATCACCACTAGATTTGTTACGACTACCCCACCCACTTACACATACTACCAACAACCCTCGACCTCATCTATCACTTATTCTAGCTATGTGCCACCTACATCTATTCCTCCTACGTAGTTCTCATACTTAGCACCACCATACACTAGCATACCACCCACCTCATACATTCAACATCAACCCCCTTTTTCTACAGGGGCACCCATTCATCACAACCTACCAATGACCTCATTAAAATGATGATGGAAAAGATGCAGACCTTAGAAGCATCTATTTCTGGCTCTCGTAATTATTTAACTTATGATGAAATCTATAACGAGCCTATCCATCCATCTATTCCCATTCGCCCCTACCCTATGCATTGGGAAATTCCTAAATTCAATCGCTTCAACAATAAATAAGACCAGAAGAACACTTGCGGTCGTTCAAACATGGGTGCTACCTAATCACCCACGATGACGCTTTGCTCCTACAAAATTTCCCAATGTCCTTGACAGGACCAACATTAGATTGGTATAGTGGACTACCTCAACATTCCATTTATTCCTTTAATCAAGTAGCCCAAGATTTCTTAGACCATTTTTCAATCAATGTTATCAAGAAATTCACCATGACCGATCTCTATTCAACTCGACAATATGAAGATGAATCTATCACAGATTTCATTTCCTGTTGGCAAAGTCTTATCAACCAATTAACATTCTAGCTACCTCAAACTGAACTTATTGAGTTGTTCACTAGGGCTTGTGCTAGACACATCTCACCAACTCTATAAGTAAAAACCTTCAAACCTTTGACGAAGCATTCACCATGACACGAAAGCTATAAATTCGCACCATTCAAGAAAATAAAATTCAATTACAAACAACACCCCGCTCAAATCAAACGACTCTTCTTCATATTCAAAACCTCAAAGTAACTATTCAAATCCCAAAGGATCTGCCAATGTGGTAGTCTTCGAGATAGACCATCTCATCCTTCTAATCAAGCCCAACCTTCTTCCAATCTTTCCCTTATCCAGGCATTTCAACTCCGATGGGAACAACGGAAGTACACTTCAATTGAGAGCCATATTCTTCGGTCTTGGAAAAGCTTCTTAAAGTTGGAGCCATTACACTTCCTCCCATAAAACCTCATACAAGTTTTGATCTTTCCCGTCTATGCCTGCATGGTATAAAGAACACAAATACTATAATTACCATCATGTCAAAGGCCATAGTGATGGTAACTACATAAATTTTAAGAACATTGTCCAAGAGATGATAGATAATGGAGACCTCGTGGAAAACCCGAACACGCCAGTAAATAAAAATTTGTACATCTTTAAAAATTTGTTCCCTAATCAAAATAGTGAACCTTCATCTAAAAATGTGTCTGCCCGTCAATTCCACGCATTTTTTGATATCATACCGGTCATCCCTCAAATCCTACCTATTTCATCTATTGAGGAAATTCTAGCACAATCCCCTCTACCCATAGAGGAGCATACCCCTTCTACTCCTTCACCCACAGAGGAGTCCCCTCATCTCCCCCTACTCTCATGGAGGAACCCACACTTTCTACCGATGTTATTTCATCGTCCGCCTTCCAACCTACTGAATAGTCAACACTTTTAATTCCCCATCCACAAGAGAATCATCATCATCTTCTCCTCCACCAAGGGAGAAGTCTACATCACCCCACCTATTATCTCTCCTACCCATGGGAGACTCGTCATACATGCCACTACCTATTGGGGGTAGTTCCCCCTCAGCATCCCAGAACCCCATTGACATGATCTCAGCTCTTTTACCTACAGAGTCCGAGGCTAGCCAATTCCCTGTCTCATAGACATATTTTATAGGGATCGCCACCAAACCAATTCCATCCTCTTCTTTAGTAGTCCTGTTTTCATGACTAGCCAATCACTTGGATTACGTTGATAATTCCATGCTCTGGGGATGTCTTCGACTCCCCTTTTCAACCCAAATGCAAATGTTGCCTAAAGATACTTCCACGATCTACCCAAGGGTATTTTCGAAACCAGATCGAATTGACCATGCCTATTGAAACGGCTCTTCTTCATCATCTCTACCTACATCCAAACCTTTACCCACAACCAAAACCATTTCAAAACTTGAAATCCTACCCACACCTATGTCTTCATCTGTAGCTAGACCCATCACTACCTTGGGTGTCATGTCGACATCAAGCCTTACTCACCCACCAGTCAAATTAGACTTAGTAGCATCATCTCAAACCCACACCAACATTATCCCTCCACCTAAAAGGAAAACCCAACCCTCTAGGCCGCATACACTAGTCTCACCTACCACACCTTTGTCACCTTCCCCTTTCCATCCATCCTAGGGCCCCATCCATCAACCCTAATCAAATAGTCTCCTACCCAAGGCCAGTCAAAAGCTAAACAACCTACTATTGCATCATGAGCCTTCATTACACCTCATTCACCCAAAACCAAACACCCTCACCCTCACCTATGCACTTCTTACCACCTATACCTCCACTAGTTACTATAACCCCAACCTTGCCTATACAACTTCAACCCATGTCATCTACCCAACCTCTACCAACCACCTCCACCACAACTCGGTTTCCCCCATGGGTAACCTGTCCTCTTCCACCATATGATTTCCCTTTTGCATCCCGTACTCCCATGTCACCTTTACCCAAGAAGGTGCAACCCAAAGATAAGAATCCACTACCCTCCAATAAGGTAGTCAAACCAACAAAACCTTCCATCACCAGCTCTTCTACCCCACCTTTACCCAAGAAAATGCTAGCAAAACATAAGACCATACCACTTATCAAACTAGTGGACCAACCCATTCCCCTCCTATAAAGCCTCTTCCCTCACAATCATCCACACCTTTTCCCAAACCACATTCACTTCCCATTGTGATCCATTAGCGGGTCCTACGCCAACATTTTAACTAATCTCTTAGATACTTCCGTCATCACATTACCACCACTTCAACCTTACGATCCTCTCAAACCCAAACCAAAAGGGTTTGATGAAACCAATATTTGTGCCTATCATCGTGTGCTAGGACATGATGTAGAAAATTTTAAGGCTTTAAAGACCATTCTTCTCCAACTTTTTCCTCTTAAACAAAATTTTAACGATGATGACCTTCTTGATGAGGACCATTTTCCACCTTCACCTGTCACTACACAACATCATCCTTTATCCGTATCTCTACCCCCACAACCATTTTATCCACCTCCAAAATTTGAGATCAACATGGTCCATATTAGAGAGTTGGCCAAATCACCACCCAAATGTCAGTGTGCCCTACTCATTTCACAAGGCTCTTATCCACCATTGGGATTTTTTCCTCATGTTGTTATAGCTTTCATGGCATACCCTCTCCATCCACCTCCCCTCAAATTAACATGGTTCACATTGTCACCCACGCTTAGAAAGACAAAGGCAAAGAAAAAGTAACTAACCCATCAACTAACCCCGTGCCCAATATACCATCTACACCCACACCAAAATCACCATCCACAGACCTACACACCCTATCTCTCGATGGGTTTTCCTATCACACAATGATAAAAAGATTACATCATTTCCATATAAATATGTCTTTGTCACGATCTCTTCCAAACTTATGAATCTCATAGACAAGCCCTTATAGAAGTTTTGTAATCCATTGAAGTTTTACCCAATGACCCCACACCAGTGGCCTCCATTATCATCCCTCACCACATGGCCTCACTAACCAAATCATCTCCTTCTTCTACCCCCATGCCCACTCCTCAAGTTGTCACCCTTAGCTTCTTTGATGAGGAGATTGTACCTCTCAATCAGATGACCCTGATCCTGCCCTTTTCATTTCCATCTATATCGATAACATACACATACAACGTGTCATGATCGATGGTGGTGCTAGCATTAACATCATCTCCTCCCACACATATAATCAAATGTGTATCCCTTATAATTGTATGCATAATAACCTCATTATGATGCGCTCCTTCAACGATGTCATTACCTCTACCCTTGGCACCATTATCCTTCATGTTCACGTAGGCCCTCGCACTATCCCGAAACTATTCTATGTCTTAGAGGGGGAGTTCCAATATAACCTATTTCTTGGCAGACCTTGGATTCACGTCATGGGTTGTGTCCTTCAACTTTACACTGTTGTGTAAAATTTGAACATGAAGGACATAACTATACCATCCCCACCGACCCATCGCCATTCAAAACTTGTAACATGTTGTACCGGCCCAACGATGTACTTGTACTAGTCAAGGCATCTACGCCACTACCCCCACTTCTCCTTCACCCACAATCCTATCCACCAATGTTTTTGCCACCTCTCCCATACCTAACTCTTCTATTCCTACTATGGTTGTATCCTGTCATGCAGCTAAGCCATCTACTTCCCAACCAACCGATACCCCTCCTGTCTAATCATCTAGTGAATCATCTATCCCACTACCCACATATCAACTATTGATCCCTTAGAAGGTGTTTTTCAATGCCTCACTCTAGGGGAGTACCGCCTATACAATATCAACACATTTCTCACTCCACAAGAGTATGGGAACCTACACCAACACCCTAGTTATGACTACCACATAGGCGCAAGGTTTTTCCTTATGGTCCTCCCCACCTTCGCACTAATCTAATGTATGGGGGACTTGATACTACCACTTATTCACCTAACCTCCATCCCAAACATGATTGTTTTCATCTGACATCCAATCCCCTACTAACCACGGCTTCACCCACACTTTCCTTCACCATTGCACATGGAAAGGCTTTGGTTTTGGTTTTTATGAACAAGGCTATCATATTGTCATTTCCTATCCCACCCGTAAATATAATGATTGCAGTGGTATTGGCTTTGTTGAACCACCTTCCAAGAAGGCCCGCGTTGACCTCATTGAGGAAGAAAAAACCTTCTCCACCTCATACACCAATGTCACCACCTTCACCTACGAGTCCATAAATCCCGAATCTATTCCTCCTAAAAATAAATCATAAACACGATTTCCTTAGGACTCTCGATTTATCAATGTGAAGGTGAGGCTCCCTCTTCTCTTCCCTTCCTGTATCCTAACATGATCGGTGATGATACACCTTCTATTAACATCATTCAATGTCAAGACGATGATTCTATTCTCACCTAACTTGGTGTAGAAGATTCTTATATTCACCAGTCGTTACCTTCTGAGACACAAACCATGTTAAATGAATCAACTATCAAAATTAACATTAATACTCAAGACGACCCACACATTCTAAAGATAGGCCAATATTTATATGTTGTTGAACAAGAAGCTTTTACTTCTTTCCTCCAGACCATAACAACGCTTTTGCTTGGTCCTATGTTGATATGCCCGGTATTGACCCAAACATTGTGGTATAAAATATCATAACCATTCCTAATGCCAAACCCACAAAACAAAACCTGTGGAAAATACATTCTCACATTGCTGTCTGGTCAAAGAAGAACTTCATTCCTTCTCTCGCTTCCTTCATCCTACCCATTGACTATGCCCAATGGATTTCTAACATCGTTCTTGTCCACAAAAGCAACATAGGGGACTCCGCATTTGCACAGATTTCGTGACCTCATCCTCGCTTGCCCCAAAGATGATTTTCATCTACCATGCATTTACCAACTGGTTCACCTCACCGTCATCCATGAGATGCTATCACTCATGGAAATTTTCTCGTTATAATCAAATATTACTTTCTCCAGAAGATCAACACAAAACTTCCTTCATCACTCTTTGGGGGACCTTCTACTATCGAGTCATGTCGTTTGGCCTTAAAAAAATTGGTGCTACATATCAGCGAGCCATGACTTATATCTTCCATGACATCATGCATCACATATTAGAAGACTACATAGATGACCTTCTTTCCAAATCCAAACATCGGGCAAACCTGAACACCTCCTTAAGGTCATCTTTGATCATCTCATCAAGTATTGTTTTTGCCTTCAACCTAAAAAGTTCTTCTTCATTGTACTCTCAAGAAAGCTCCTTGGTTTTATCATTTATTTACATGGCATAAAATTTGATCCCACTAAAATCAAGGCTATTCTCAAAATTCCTCCACCTACTAACCTTCATCAACTTTGTAGTTTGCAAGGCAAGTTGCAATCTATCTCGTCATTTTATTTCACAACTTTCTAACCACTACCACCCATTTCATCATCTCCTCAAAAGGATGTCTCCTTCAAATGAGATGATGAATGCCACAAAGCCTTTGAGGCCTTAAAAAATACCTCCTCTAACCACCTATACTCATTCCTCTTAAGGATGACCAACCATTTTACCTATACATTTCTGCTACGGATCATTCCTTGGGAGCCATGCTCACTCATCACGATGAGCAACATAGGGAGAAATTATTTTATTATATATAAGGTGTATTCTCTTGGACTATGAAACCCGATACACCCACGCTAAAAAACTCTGCTTAGCCTTAGTCTTTTCACCACTAAACTACTCCATTACCTATTTAACCACAAAAATTTTGTTGTCACCAATACTAACCCCTTACACTACATGTATGCCAAGCCCTACCAACATCAATGTGTTACACGTTGGCTCATGCTTCTCGCAGACCTGGACCTCGAATTCATCCATCAAAAATCTATCAAAGGCCAAACTATCATTGACTAACTTGCGACGCACCTCTCTAGAAATCAATCCTCTAACTTTGATTTCTCAAATGAATCCATCACTACCCTCTCTTGATGACAATACCATTTACCAAATGACCTTATTATTTGATGGTTCCAAATGTCAGCGTGGGGGTGGTGCCAACGTTATCCTCATTCCTTTTGACGATGAACCTATGCCATTATCTTTCAAACTAGATTTTGATTGTACTAACAATATCACCGAATATGAAGCACTTGTATTAGGTCTTCAAGTTGTCATCGCTTTAGACACTAAATCAATTAATATCCATGGTGACTCTCAACTAGTTGTAAATCAAGTCAATGGTATATACCAGTGTCATAATGAAATTCTTCAAAAATACAAACATCATGTTGACATACTTTTGACTACCTTTGACCGTTATGAACTTCAAACCACCCCACATTCCACTAACAAATTTGTGGATACCATGGCCTGCCTTGCATCTCAAACACCCGCTTCACCCTCCGACTAAAAATATTTGTCACAATAAAAAGGTTACAATCACCTTCTTTTCTATTTCGAGATGTCAACCTCGTGAAAACCATTGAACTCGATGCCACATGACCTTTGGTATAAGTAGTTTGCATGAATACCTTCCCCTTTCAATTCTACCTCTAGACCTTACTCCTAATGGACAATGCACTTTTCTCAAAAGTGTCTCTTACTATGTCATCCTGGGGGTCTTCTTTTAAATGCGGCTTTGATAGTATTCTTTAATGATGCCTTACAAGTTCTAAATTCTCTACACTATCAAGGAAGTTCATGACAAAATTTGTGGAGGTCACTTGAGGGCTTAGTTGTCGCTAAACACATTCTTCACCTAGGCTATTATTTTTCAACTCTAAACCATGACTATTGTGACTATGTCAAACATTGTATGAAATGTCAAAGAACATGCTAATCTTCATCACACTCCTATTCATGCCTTACAGGTCGCACGAGACCTTTGGCCTTTCTCTTAATGGGGTTTGGATCTCATTGGAGAGATCAATCCTCATTCTTCACAATGCCATCAATGGATTATAACTGCTACTGAATATTACACTAAATGGGTAGAAGCCATTCCCCTCATTTCTACAAAAGCCAAGAAGATATGTGAATTCATCAACCATCACATCATTTGTCGCTTTGGTGTCCCTCATCGTCTCATCACTGATAATGAAACAATTCAAAAACAAAACCCTATGAAAGTTGTGTGACACTTTTGGCATTCAAATCAGTTTCTTGTCACCTTATTACCCAAAAATAAATGGCCAAGTAGAATCAACCAATAAAACCTTGAACAAAATTCTTATGAAAGTAGTTGATGATATTGGGAAGGATTGGCATACGCACATTCCTTTTGCCTTGTGGGCTTATCGCACTAGTATTCACACTTCAACTGCTGCCACACCTTTCTCTCTGGTCTACGGTACGAGGTTGTCTTGCCTCTCGAAGTCCAAATTCCATCTCTACATCTCACTACAAGACATGCTCAACGATGATGACTTTCACCATGACCGTTTAGCACAACTTGAGTTGTTAAATGAACGTTGTCTCAATGCTCTTGACCATCTCCAAATCTACCAAAAATGTATCAAGCATGCCTACAAAAATGTGTCCATGAACGAACCTTCCAGGTCGGTGACCTTGTCCTAAAGGAAAATCAACATGTAACCAAAGAAGAGAAAATTAAACGGGGAAAATTTTCTCCTAATTTGCTTGACCCTTATATCGCTTACCCATGCCTCGGATCGGTGCTTATCATTTGTCTTCACTCGAAGGTAAACCTGAACCTGATCCCCTCAATTCCTTGCATCTTAGACCATTTTATTATTGAAATCAAGTCCTATATCACCTTCTGTCTATTGACCGCTCATCCCTTGAGTGTTGTTCACCTTCCATGTTACCTATTTTGAGGATCAATGACTAAACAAGAATCATGTGATTACCCATCACCTTTTAGCCTTATCTTCAATATGAGTATCACGGCTCTACTCATATCATGATTCTCATGGATACTTTTCATATTTTTCAAAGATGGAATCCCATGGTTGTTCGTCACTTGAAACCATCTCTTTCATAGTTAACCTTTGTGTACTATGGTTTTGTCTTCTAAACAAGAACCTAATCTTCCTCTATAGCCTTGTCCATGACTTAAATGTCCAAAAACAAAATGGGATTCAAATCCTTGAGTCAAACTTCCAAGAAAATAGATGACTCCCTCCAAAAGGACATCTCTTATCCCACCACTATAAATAGACTACTCCCTCAAAGGACAACTATATAAAGTCATTGCAAAAATACAATAAAATGTTCATAAGCTTCCCGCATTGATTAGCTTCACAAAGACCTCAAGGAGATAATATACTCATCCCATATAGACTTCTCACATTGATCAGTCTATCAAAAACAAAAACAAATGAAGAAAATGATAACTTTTTGTCATGGACTTGCCTATTTTTGAGCATGGGTTTCTTGCCAGGTAAACATGTTGTCGTACACTAAGTTACGCTAAACCACCCACTTTCACCTCATTGTCTTTTCACCCTAATTTTCTCTCTCTCAAGGGACTTGCCACAACTACGACATTTCATGATCATGTGACTTTCTTCACCCGTAGAATAGTCCATTATGCAATGCCTTTTAGGGTCTCACGTTCATAAACCAATCTTTGGTATGATAGACTCATTAAGGTTCTTATCAATTAGGTGGCTCTTTCACCACCTCTTACCATTTACCTTCCTCATTACTTATTGATTATCCTATATACTAGATTTGACTAGACCATCGACCTAAGACTCAACCATGCCTATCACCTAAGACTCAACCATGCATGTCACCTAAGACTCAACCATGCCTATCACCTAAGACTCAACCATGCCTATCACCTAAGACTCAACCATGCCTATAACCTCGACTCAACCATGCCTATGACCTAGACTCAATCATACCTAAAACCTACCAACCCATTCCTCTACCTCATCACATTCTTCCCTAGCTTATGGGAGAACTACATTGGCCTGAGGCCCCTTTTCGTTGGGGCTATGTAGGTAGCACTCCGAGGGCATGGGGCCCTTGGAGGTTAGCTCAGCCACCCTTTACCCTAACCAATTTCCCCTTCACTTTCCTATTCACATTCTACCTTAGTTAGTTTCCATTTTATATCAACAATTGGAAATTAAACCAAACAAGCACCAATTAACAAACATTTTTACCACATCATCAAATAATTCATTTATCATTTTTATATTTCCACCATAGAAAATATTTGGAAATTTAAACCATAACATGCATATACATCACCATTTGTCTCCCATGTTACCAATAACTTGGAACTTAAATCAAAACCATAAACCATGACTCAACCATGCCTATGACTTGACTCCATCATGCCTATAACCTAGACTCACCCATACTTACACTGACCTCACTCCACCATGCCTAAACCGACCTGACTCCACCATGCCTAAACCAACCTAACTCCACCATGCCTAAGTGACCTGACTCCATCATGCCTAAACTGACCTGACTCCACCATGCCTAAGTGACCTCACTCAATCATGCCTAATCCACCTAGTTTCCATCACACTAAAACTACACACTTAAGTACAACCATAACAACATCATATATATATATATATATATATATATATATATATATATATATATATATATATATATATCACTTATCCCATTGGTGTATCCATATATATCTATACACAAATGCCAAATCAATACATGTGCCTCTCATATATAGTCTCAACATCTTCGGCATGCAGGCAGCCGGTATAATAATCAAAAGACTCAAAAACTCTCATGTACATCCTCACTATCTTCGGCATGCAGGTATAAATCAAAAATATACAAAAATCTATATCCTGAACATATAGGGTGACTAATCGTCACCCCACCTGATGTCCATGTCAGTATCATCTATCTCCTCCTCCTCCTCCCCAGCCGCGGCACCCTGCCAAATCTCTCGGCCTTATATGGGTCTCGGTGAAACCTCTACTTGACATACACCTTAAGGGTTAAACTCTGTGAGCTCATCGCCTCGTCATGACCAAGTCTCTAGGCTTTCGCCAACCCCCTGTACTCTTTACACTATGTGTGTGAGATCTGGTCCTCTCACTCGAGGCCTGTTGTGCTCTATACTCTACATATACAAGGGACATATATCCTCGCAGTAGTTAGATGGTCTCGATAATACTACACCTTGTTTAGGGAATCCATAAACTCGGCCATAAATATTGTCTCATGGTGGTACCATCGGTCTCGGACCTTGTACCTACCCATGGGACCCTGTCCCTGAGCCTCGTGTTCATGCTATGCTCCTTATGTGGTTGGTGCTATCCTGCGAGCTAGGCATGAAATGTCTCAATTTGTGCCTCTGCAGTAGGCTAAACTAGCCCTACAACCCTACTACATGTGCCTGCAAGGTGGCCACATGTCCCCCATCTCCATCTCCACCCTATGCGGGTGCCTATCCCCGGTAATCTAGGCCTTGTGCGTAATGTGGCCACCTATGCCTTGGGCCCTATCAACTACCCCTATAAACTTGTAATCTGGGCATGTAAGGTGGCAACTTGCCCCTACAAAGTATCCCTCTAAACTATAAGGGTAGCCAAGTCTGGTTTCCTGACTAGGTGGATGTGTTATTCGTAGTGGACTACCCACCACTACTTATATCTATCTATAACCCTAGCATCATCAATCTTTCGGTCCATTGCTTGCTCCTCCTACCTGGTCCACACTATCGGTTGTGGGTAGAGGCATAGGCCTCTCCACATCATCCCTCTTGTATTGAGGGAATGGTGGTGGCACATCTTGGAGCAGCCCAAACTACCGCATGACCCTGCAATAGTATCATCTCGTGCTCACCGCAAGACGATGCCCCTCTATCCACCTCAGTAGCTATAACTCATCCAGCTCCACCGCCATCTACTTGTATGAAGGGAAGCCAACATACGGCCTCCAAATGATGTCAACCCCAGATAATCCCTCCAACACCCACCTATAATATGCCACATCGTGAGTATCCTAGAGCCCTAAGCACTCTCCAACAACAGGCACCCAACACTTGTACCCAACTCAAACCAAGCCCACATCGAATGCATCTGGTCAAGGCATACCAACTGGATGCACACATACGATGTGCTCATATGCCCAAAATGGAGAAGAAAGGTGCAACACAAATTGAACCTCCGCAACCTCCGTAGGCCCATAACTCCATGTATAACTACACCAAGTATGTTGGTGACCAAGAAAATGGGTCCTATCCTCCAAAATGTCATGGAGAACCCCCATCGCCCCGTGGGAATCTCCCACCCTCCACATCTGGCAAAGTGCAAAATAACACACTACCTCCATGATCAGGACCACTAACCTCATCTCCTCAAGATGGGCCACATACATGTCTCCATAGCTCAAGCTCATGCTATGGAACCTCATCTCTGTCATCCCCTCTCCAAACACCATCAACATCAGCTCCTCTGATGCCTCTAAAGAAATAGAATAAACATACATCCCCACTATTAGTAACCGCAAGATCATGTACACATCCTCTAGGGTGACTGTGATCTCACCCATCGGCAGATGAAATGTGTTGGTCATTGAATCCCATTTGTCGATGAGTGTGACCATCAAGCTTAGCTCCCAACTATGTGCCTATATCATCTAACCCCAATAAGGCTAACATTTGTAATGTGATGCCACTCCTCTGCTCGTCATCACTCCCTCATATCACTAGTAATAAAGGTGGTACTCTATCTCTCATCCGTAACTGGTCCCTAGCTCTTGTACCCAACAAACCACACCATTATTAAATATTGACCATACCTAACATATCACTTACCCAACTAACCTATTCCCAAAACATTATTATTTATTTCACCATAACCCTAACGACCTACCCCTTTCTCCCATCCCACTTTCACACCCCTCAACTCGTATCATATATACCTTTTACCCTACCTATTCTCACCACACTTGCCTTTATACCTCTCATTCATATCTTTCCTCCCACCATAACCCTTTCTTGATCTATTTTTTCTCAAATTTTGAACCGACATCGGTCCATCACGATCGGCATCGGTCCATCATCAACCAACATCGGTCACTTGTTATTCGACCAATGTTAGCTATGTCCACCGACGTCGCCACCTTTGATCGACATCGGTCTCTCGCACGTGTTCCAAAACTTGAAACCCCCCCCATTTCCCAAAAAACATTGACAAAATACCCTAACTACCTACCCATCCCTACCCAAACCTAACCTAAACTCATCCCCACCCCTATTTACCCTACATGGGACCTCCCCTTCCCTCATTACATCAATATTAATCCCAAATTCAAAATCAACCCCCACCCGACAAGGTTTTACCCAACCCAATTCCCATACCCTATTTTTCAAAATAAATGTGTAGATAGGATGAGATCCTACCTCATCTCTGGTGTCATCAGCATGGTGGCATGTCTAGCCACTGTACCGGTGGCCCACCCAATCTCTCTCCTACCTCTATCATGCCCCAATCCACCCTCACCTCCAACCAATCACAATCAACCACACCACTCTCGTGGACCCATCTACTAGCTCTTGTCACCAACTCATAATCTCCACCTCAGTCTGGTATAATGCCTTGTCCTTCTCTCTCGTAAAAGGTACAAAAGGTCAAACAACTCTGTCATTTTCTCTAAAGTCACAACACAACAATGATTCCATAAAATATGGAATTTTTATTTTATAAACCCAACCCACCTAACCAACGCCATATTTGTGCCCTAGAAAACCGACGTTGGTCACCCTATAACCAACATCGGTCAACCCTTATAACTATTTGGCCTTGCTAAGCTTCCTTTTTCCTTGTAACCATTAGTGATCACACCCTTTATCATTCCAGGACACCTATGGAACCATACCTATAAGCCCAAACTACCCCTACATTTCCTTCGTTGCATCTTGGGATTTGTTATTTTACCTATACCTTGGCCTTACCTGTGCCATGACCTATTTTCCTGAACTTGACCTACTTGGTGTGACCATTGACCTTATGTACTCATTATACCTTACGATGTTGTTACCTATGTTGTTTTAGCCTAACAACCATACCTTTCCTATTGTCATGTTGTTTATCCCGACCAAACCTTTGGTGTACTGGAACATACCTAAACATTCTTACACCTAACCTACGTTGTGTTTCCACCATATCCTATACCTTGGATACTTGAACACTTCACCCTTGTTTGATAAACCTATCAACCTTGGATGATGTAGATTTTGCAAGCTCTTCAACCTGTATCGTGTTTACAATCTATATGTGTGCGTGTGTTTGATTTCCATTACCCATGACCCAATTTTGACCCCAACCTATTACCTATTACCTCGATTTGACCATCACCCTTTCCCATAGTACTCATACCCTTCCCCACCTATCTTCACCAACTACACATTTATCAAACCACTCACTAATTCCGTATTACACCTCATCAGTGCCTGGTTTGAGGGGGATCACCTTCACCCACACATGGGGCAATCACTTCCTTTTTTTGTTAGCTGTCACTTACCAATACAAGCTACGCAACAAAAAGGGGAAAATGTAGACACCAAAATTGGGTCACACTCCCCTTAGTCCCTTTTTGAATAGCCAACTTAAACATATTCACCTAACCATGACCCTTTTACCCCACATTAATATTAGTTTAATTATTTATAATTAAAGTAATACTCATCCTCACTTCATTCATTATTTAATTACCTTAATTAAAACTAATTTCCACCTCACCTACCACCTCACCTAGACACCTCATCATAAACCTATTCTTAGCATGTTTCCCTTTTACTAGGACTCAATATCCACTCACCATAACTAACTAAGACTTAGTCCTACCTACCTTAATTAACTAAGACTTAGTTCAACCCTAAAATCACATGCCTATTCTTCCTCTAACCACATTCCCAATTATCTAAGCGTAAAATCCCATTTTGATCCATGAGAATAGAGAGCTAGAAAAAGATTGCCAAGATCTGTCATTTTTAGTAAACCTAGGATTTCCACCTTAACCGATGTCGGTCAACCCTAAACCGACACCGAAGTTCACCCTAAACCATCGTTCGATTACCATATATTCATTTTGGTAACCTTGTTTGGAGAGGTGGGCACATTCTCAAGTTTTGGAATGAAGGAGATCTACATGTAAGAAAGAACCAGAGCCCTTTCACACATCCAGATAGCCATAGCCAACACCAAGATGGATCCAAGGTATTTGCATTCATGGTAGCATTCGGAAGCACTTTCACTGGCACTGAGCACCATTCCACATATCAACCATCACCATCATCCAGCCATCAAATCTATAAACACCAGTAAGTGTATCTCTAACCTGCATCATTTCATACTTATTCAGATTACAAAGTTTCTTCATCTCTGTTTATCAGCATCTATTTGCATTTTTCATCCCACCCTTGTTACCTTCCTATGAATCCAACCATTCCATCACCCACAATCATTTAATCACCTATACTTGATTCTTGAATACCTCTTGAGTACCCCCAGCACCATTGCAAACCTAGCCATTTTCCTCACACTCACTGCCTTACCTCAAAAAGTTCTCAAAACCTAGTTTATTGAATTTCTACCATCCCACCTTAACCATCGTCATCGGTTCCTCTTAACCTCATCATCGGTCATACCTCACCGATGTCGGTCTCTGTATTTGGTAATCCTGCCAATAAAAAAACTTAAAAACCTACATCCAAGAAACCCAAGCTACCCAAAATCTAACCCTAACCTGTTCCAACACCTTGACTACCTACCCTACTTCCAAATCTGATCATAACCTAGCTTGTTATATTATATTTTCTTATTGTATTTGGATGAGATACCTAAATCATATCAACTACAATAGGACATTATTTATTTACAACATTTCTTACATTAAGTTGTATTAAATAGTGGGTTGACTGCCACCAAGGAAGTACCACACTTCTTAGATCTAGCACACGCTAGGAAGCCCACTGACATATATTGTTTAACTCTCTTTTGTGGTCTTGTTGTGTATTTCAGGTAGTTCCTCCTAGCTAAAAGGAAGCTCTCATAGTCACATTGGATCAAGAAGTCAAAATGTGTGCACAACCTTTAAACTGACCATCACAACATGTATTCCTCCTTGGCCCATCACCTTATCTGTTTCATCAAATCCATAAAGAAATCGGTGAAAAACATTGGTTCAATAGGAAAATAAAGGAATTTAAAGAATCACATAATGCATCTTCTTCTCGAAATCTTCCACCTCAATGAAATACATTTCAACTCAAATAATTCATCCTCCTCACCCTTGGACTCAAAACCAAGGTGTATATGAAGAAAGATAAATTGAAATAGGTTGAGAAAAAGAAGAAATGCCTAAGAAAGGAGTAAACAAGAGAAAACTTAAGAATTGGCTAAAGAAAGTTGCCTCTACCCCTAAAAAAACATCACAACCTTTTGAATAAAATGCAAAATCAGCTAAGGAAAAGTAGGATGAAGAAGAAGAAAAGGAAGGTGGGGAGAGTGAGGAAGAAGATGGAGTTGAGATAATTGTGCCAAATTTAAGAAAAATTAATGTTTAAGACTAAGTTGGAGATTATAAATCTAGTCTCTTCTTCCATTATGACTTACCAAATTAATTGATGAGGCATACGAGTGTATCATAATATCACCTCAAACTAAGAGCAAATTAACTCGGAATTGACACCACCGACAAGGAACTCGAGATTTGGGCAACCGCATGCAAGATATTTGAATCATGAGCTCCAGAGATGAAGTGATCCTTCTTTCTTATAAGGTTTTTAAAAGGAACAATAACCAGATCGTACCAAGCCAAGAACTCGAATGCTAATCAAACACCACGATCAATAAGATGAAATCAATTTGCCAGAATAACTTTACCAAAACCTTTGCAAACAAATGATCAACAATATCATATATTATTATGGAACTCAATGAAATACAATGAGAATGGTCCTTGCTTATATAGGAAAGGAATAACAATCTAAGAACTAGTCAAGGTCATAGATCAAGCCATAAATCAAGGAAAGAACTAGTCATAAAAGAACTAGTCAAGACCATAGATTTAGGAAAAAACTAGACATCAAGGATCTAGTCAATACCATAGATCAAGGAAATAACTATACCTAATCAGATAAACTATACCTAACAACTAATATATCCCCTAAAATAAATAAATAAAATAAATATCCACACATGTAAGTGGGTGAGGATAACTACAATAAAGGTAAATAAATTACCTAGGTGAACATGAGCTAAGGTAAATACCTACTCTAATACCCCCTCAAGTGAAGCTAGGGGCCAAAATAGAAGTGGCATGTCCACATTATGAGCCTCGAAAATTAGGCCTGATGAGGGACTCATGTACAATATATCCATGAAGAAATCTCAAACCAAAAGAAGGAAAGAATCTTGCTAGAAGGAAAGAGAAAGAAGAAGAAGAATAAGGAATATGTTCTCACAAACACCCCTAAGAAAACTTCTGAAACCCCAAGCATTCCACACAACTCAAGGTAGTGAGGTGATGCAAAAGGCTTCGTAAAGATGTCTATAACTTGCTGCTGAGTCGGAATGTACTCCAAGAAAATAACTCCATCCTGAATGTGTTGATGAATGAAGTGGATGTGTATCTCAATATGCTTGGTCCGCTGGTGCTCAATTAGGTTGTGAGAAATGTGAATTACACTTTGGTTGTCACACCAAAGTATAGTCTGGTGAATCTATGGGAATCCAAACTCTATCAATAATTATCAAAGCCAAAGAATCTACTAACTCACTGTAACTATGCCCTGTACTCTACCTCTGAAGATGAAAGTGCAATAGCCTGTTGCTTTTTACATGCCCAAAGCAACTAGAGAAGAACCAAGAAAAAAAATATATCCAAAATTGGAATGCATGTCATCAATAAAACTTTCCCAATCTAAATCTGTATACCAACCAACTGAGTAGAACCCCTAGTAGTGTAGGCCAAAGTGGGAAGTGCCCTACAAATAACACAAAATCCTTTTAGCACCTGTCAATGACTACTATGAGGAGAATGTGCAAACTGAGATACAAGCCCTACTATAAATGAAATATCGGGAAAGTATGGGTCAAATACATGAGACTTCCAACCAACTACCTATACAATGTAGGATCACAAAGTGGTGTGGTACATGTGGAAGTAAGAGTAACCCTACAAAATGAAAAGGAGATGGACTTGGATTGCAATCAGCCATATCAAAGCGTTGAAGAAGATCATGGGTGTACTTTTGACTAACTCAAATGAATCCTTAATTTATCTGAGAAATATGCAAACTAAGGAAATAATGCAATAACCCAAGATATATCATCTCAAACTATATAGAAAGATCCCTCTGAATACTCTGAATGTGGGAAGAAGAGATACCAGTAAGTAACAAATCATCAACATACAAGACAAGTATCACAATATCCTCACCAACATGTTAGAGATACACTATATGATCGAGTGGGCAACAAAAAACTAGTAGATAGAAGAAAAGAATCCATCTTCTCATACCAAGCCCGAGGGGCTTGTTTGAGACCATAGAGATACCTTCAGAGCCTACAAATAAGAGAAGAATCCTAAACAAATCAACAGGCTTCTCCATGTATATTTCCTCTTGTAGATCTCCATGTAAGAAGGCACTCTTCACGTTCATCTGGTATATGGGCCACCCCTGTGATGTAGCAATAACAAGTACAAGGCATATAGAATCCATCTTAGAAATGGGTGCAAAAGTCTCAAAGTAATCAATACCTTTAACTTGTGAAAAAACCTTTGCAACAAGATGAGCCTTATACTTTTCAATGGACCCATCAACTACGTATTTGGTTCGGTATACCCACTTACACCTAACCATATTTCTTCCTTTAGAAGAGATACCAAATCCCAAGTATGATTCTTCATCAAAGAAGAATACTTAGCTACCATCGCATCATCCCACTCCTGTATCCCATGAGCCTTTGAAAAATACTATGGATCCTCATAAACTACTTGACACAAAATTCTAGAACTTATAGAATGTGTGTGATGATGCCGAATGGGTGGAAGATCCTATATATGAAAGGTGTTGCCTCAAAACTATAGTATAAGCCCACTTAGGAATAATGACAACATCAAGTGGGAATAGGATCCTCAACGGCATTTATAACCTCCTCATAACCTCCTCAAAGAAAGGATCCTCAAGATGAGATGAAGAATGGAAGAAGAGGAATAAACATGAGGAGTGAAGTGCTCATCAAATTGAACATGTGTTTGAAAATGAATGTCATGAGCATCAAACTCTAAATTCGATAAGCTCTCATGTCCTCACAATACCCTATAAAGATCAAGGGTTTTCTCTTCTTATCAAATCTTTCCTTTTCTTCTTTGGCACAAAGGCCCAAACATGGCTCCCAAAGACTCGAAAAATGAGACATCCGGCTTAGTGTTGGACCAAGCTTCCTCTTGAGTCAAATGCTCAAGTGTTATGTGGTGTGTGATTATGAATGTAGTTAGCACAATTAACTTCTTCTTCCCAAGTAGATAGAGGTAAATCTCTAGAATGCATCATATAGTTATCCATTTCCTTCAAAGTTCTATTCTTCCATTCTACTAATCCATTCTTTTGTGGAGTATGAGGAACAGAATGTTGGTGAATAATGCCTTGAGTTTCCAAAAAATTAGAAAACTCATTACAAAGTACTCCCCCATTATCATTATGCGAAGGTTCTTTATGAAACTAGAAGATTATTTCTTGACCAAAGCCTTGAAGACTTTGAAGTGTGAAAACATCACTTTTGTACTTGAGAAAATAAACCCAAGTATGCCTCAATAAATTATCAATAAAGGTAAGTGCATACTTAGCTCCATTGAAAGAGGGGATAGGAAAAACCATCAAGTCACTATGCACAAACTCAAGTGGTGAAGAATATCTCTCTAGAAAAATTATTATGAAAAGGATCTTGGTGTTGTTTCCTAATGCATCTAGAGAAAACTCCCTCAAGACAAGAAACTCTAGGAAGACCATCTACCATACCATGAGTGCTCAACTCCTTCAAATATATGTAAATGGATGTCCCAAATCTTTCATGTCAAAGCTTACTCTCTGAATCATGATAAACCAATCATGTCCCTATAGAGGAAGTGTCATCAAAACCCTCAAAGTGATATAGTCTAGAACTATGATCAATAATACCTTGAGCAACAAGTGAATGAGGCTCCAACAAAGTTTGTACTTCTACCCCATGTGGTGTAAAATTCATTATTTTTCCTTTACTAGAATGAAAAATTTGATATATAGAAAGCAAATTTGTGGTGATGTTAGGAACATATAGTGCATCTTGGATACTACCACCATCAAGTTGTATATCACCTTTTCCTTTAACAAAAATAAAGGAAGAATCTCCAACCTCAATTTTGGAAGTAGAACTCAAACCTAGAGAAACAAAGACTCCTTAGAAGAAGTCATGTGATGAGAAGCACTAGAATCTATAACCCAACTGTTTGCAAGTGGTGACTAGATCTCCCAACAACATTAAGTGCTTTTTCCATGTTGATTAGAGGTGGAGTGGAGATAGAAATTTTGTGTTTCTTGATTGCATCCTCTAAGGCTTGCATTCACTTATAACACCTATGTTCTTCATGATTACTACCCCCAAAAAGAGCATGAAAGGCTAGACTTATTCTTGGATTTAGAAGACTCCTTGGGTTTAGAGTTGTTTTCTTTGGGTTTAGGAGCACTTTGAGATGGAGAAGGGATGGATTTGGTTTTACTTTTTGGTTTTCCCTTGCCCTTAGGATTAGATGCAACTAATGCCTTTTGAGAGGTGGAAGACTCAAGGTGAGACAATTTGGATTCTTCCCTAGTAAGTCTTTCAAAAATGTTTCTAAGTTAGGGCATTTTGAATGTGTCACCTAAGGCATCCATGCTAGAGAAAAAGTTAGAAGAAAAGATTTGAAATGGTCCTCTCAACTTGGATAGAATCAAGTAAACACACTCTTCATCTTTACTAATCTCTTCCACTCCCCTTAAATTGTGTCAAAAATGCTTGAACTTGGTAAGATAGTCTATAATTGTTGGAAAATCTTCGGGATTAAGAGAGGTGATCTCAATTTCAAGTTGCATGGCTCTCATATGATCCACCTTACTAAATAAATCATCCAATTTCTCTCATATTTTGAAAGGAGTGTCACATTTTTCCAAATGAAACAAAATATTGTCACTTACATAAGTTCCTATCAAACCCATACACTCATCAAATTTTCACTGGTACTAAAATTTCTCATATTCTCTAGTGAACATTGGTTGTTCTGAAGAAGTTAAATCCCATAATCCTTTCCACTTAATTATTGTTTCCATTCTTGGTTTCCATGTGTGGTAATTATGTGTTGTTAATGGCTCAACATGATCTAATGTAAGTAGATAAATATTCATCCTCAAAAAATCACCAAAATAAATGTAAGAACCAAGCAATGCAACAAGACCCCCAAACAATGCAACAAGAGCCCCCTAGATTTTGGCACTTTATAATGAGTGCGTGTTACAATATGGAACTTTATAATTATATTTAAATTCTCAAAATAAATATTTTCAAAGGAAAGAGCATGAAAAAATAAGCACTTTTTCAAAAATGACATTCAAAAATGAGTTACCGATCAAAAGATACAAGCTTTTCAATATTATGCTCTACTATTTATTTTAGTTTCCACTAAAACAAAATAAAATGCTCTTGTCTTCACCACACAAATAAAATGAAAGGGGGCTGGAGTTAAGCACATACTAGTAAGAATCACAAGCTTAATCCCTCATATTACCATACCATATGACCATATAAGATTTCAAGGGATAATGATTTTAATGGGTTTGGCAAGGAATAAACTATCTAAGAACCATTCAAAGGTCACATCCACCTCAAGCCATAAATCAACTACTATTTCAGAACTAGTCAAAAATGAACTTCAAGACCCAAAATATATATAGATTTTCTTGAAATAGAACTATGCACATCAATTGGATCTAGTCCTACCAAAAAAGGAAATAATCTAAATGAGTATCCCATGCAACTAAAAATATCCCCAATATCTAAAAAAAAACAAGATATCCCGATAAACTCACAAACCTAGAGCCTACTTTTCTGCATTTCTTTCATACAATGAAAGGTAAATAAAGTACCTAGATGAACAAAAAAATACACCTAAAAATGACTACCTCCGAAATGGTCAAGTTTATAACTTCTCTTAGGGTTTTTCCACCTTCCGATCCCATGGAAGCTTAGAAGAGGTCTACAACAATCTCCTACTCTAATACCATAAAAGGAAATGATAACCAGTTAAGATCTTAAGATTTACAAGCTCTTCATTACCACAAAGGATAATTCAATAGACCAAATCAAGTTGATCAAATCAAGAAAAATTTAAATCAATTCACCAAAGAGGATTGAAAGAAGACTTTACTTAAACAAGGATAAAATGAATAACAATATCATATATTTGTTGTAGAGGCAACTCAATGGGACTACAATGAAATGGTGGAATTACTTATAAGCAAATAACAATATAAAAACCTTGGAAGTCATGGTCAATACTTAAATCATGAAATAATTAGTCATCAAAAAATAGTCAAGACCATATATTTATGAAAGAACTAGATATCAAGGATCTACGTGCCATAGATCATCAAAGAACTAGTCAATACCATATATCAGGAAAGAACTATTCCTAAAAACTAGATAATATCACCATAGTATCTAAATAAATAAAAAATATTTCCAACACATATTTTGAGTTAGGATTTTACAATAACAAAAAAATAAATTACCTAGGTGAACATGAGCTAAGGTAAATACCTACTCTAATATATTAGAATAGAATTTAATTAGAGATCAAAAGGTAACATTTAAGAGAAGAATATTGAGGTGGAATACTCTTGAAGTCAAGTAAAGAGATCTTCCCCTTAGAGAGAGATTGTGGAAACTTTTATGGCATCATTGCATTTGTAAAAGGGATTGGATATTGGTGAATCGAGATATAAATATCTGATTTGGATCAATACGTTAAGGAAGAAATTATTTTCTGATTCAGAGATTTCCATTTAGAAAATTTGGTTAATGTGATTGTTTGTTTAGATCAAGAAATAATTCAAGTTTCTTGTATGGTTACTCATGGAGAAAATAATATATATTTCCATTAGAGATTCTATAGGAGAGAGAAGTTTTTCATTTACAAAAACACACATGTGAGATGAAAAAGATCTCATATAAGGAGCTCAAGAAGATTATAAATCTAAGCAATCTCTTTACCTTAAAGAGTGAAATATACATTTGGAGACCAATATTTTCATCTCATTTAGGAGTCATGTTAGTAGAAGAAGAAAATACTCGAGAAGAATAAATTTAAGGCATGATAAAGAAGTTTAGAAGGAGAAGTTAAAGGGTGTTGTAATCAGAATCTCATGTCTTACCCTAGAACTCAAAATTTTATTTCTAATTTTTCTTTTTCATTTGTGTATGAAGGTTTACAAGTTGATGAAATGAAGGCATTCTTGAACACCTTATCATATTTGGTCCATTATGAATTAATTATTTTGACATAAATTTGTAAATAATACTAGGGGGGATGTAGTCCTTTACTTCAATAACAAAGAACAAGTCCTATTAAAGCTAGTAGATAAAGGGAAAATTGGAGAAGACATATTGCAAGGTCTCACATGGAGAGAGAACAACAATTTTTCAACTAAGACGGTGTTAATTAAAAATTAGATAGATCTCTTTATTCATGAAGATGTGCCTCCACTTAGCACATGAGAGTGTTATCTTCTAGAATTCTCCCTCCTTTGATCAATGGGTTATACACTAAATACCCAAAATCTCCTTCTTCCATGGGATTCATTTAAAGTGTGATTATGATACATTGACCTCATCCTCACCTAAGGTCAACCTTTAAACCATGGGAAAGCTCTCTAGATTAAAGGATAGTTTCTACTTAGAAAAGATTCAATTTCAATCCACGAGTGAGAATTTTACTAGATTTATTTCTATACCTTATGAGTCCTCAAATTGCCAAGGAGATTTGGTGTGATAAGAAAGGTGTGACAAGAAATAAACAAAACTAAACTACCTCTATTTAGGTGATGCACCAAAGGAATGATGAACACTTAGTTTTGTTAATAGATTTTACACAAAACCAACAAAATGCATACAATAAACAAACACAAATAGCTAGATATATAATGGGAGACCAGATGAAAGCAAAAGAGACAAGAAAGGATCTAAAATCGATCACATACATGTTTTATTGCTCTGTAGATTGATACAGTCCATTACAAAGTAGCCAAGAGGTAGAAACGTATTGCAATTTTTTGATGGAAGGCCTGAACCCCACAAATCCTTTTGCTAAGAGGAGAAGGGAGCCTACAAAACAAAGAATGTCCAACCCTTTACAATGAATCCTTGCCCCCGTATTTATAGATTCAACTTGAAAGAAGAAAGAGAGAGAGAGAAGAAAAAAGTAGGTTGAAACTCAACCACTACTGTTAATGCCTTTGATGAAATCTCTCCCCAAATCCATCTTTACTACATCAATCCTTGGTTTGGCGCCTTGAAGGAAGAGGAAATGACGAAACAGATCAAATCTGATCTGGTTGTTGAGGCAAGAAGATCCTGCATTGAAATCCTAAAGACGTTTCCTCCATTTTTCTTCACCTAACCTCCTCAAAATTAAAGTTTCAGACCTCCATGGCATGGGTGAGGCCGAGATCTTTCCAACGGCATCGATTTTACAATATTTCAGCCCTAAGTCAAAATATATGCCCCTTCAAAGTTTGTAGACGGTCCATACAAATGAGGGCGGAAAACAACTTGAAAAATGGGTCCCCTTTTGATATGGGACACGTGGCAGCGTCGATTGGACAAAAATCGGGCCTACGGGTCCACAATTTATCTTTGGACTTCCCTTTCTTCCATTCCCACAGGGACTTCGGATTTTGTTGACTCTTCCCTTTCTTGTCTGTAGTTCCTTTTTTCCCTTTTGACGACCATGGGCCATAGTTGAGTGTAACTTTACCAACTTGGAGAATGTATTTAAGACATGAAAATGGCCCGATTAGTCATTTATTTTACTTGGGGTCATTCTCTCTTGCTTTACACCTTTATACTTAGCCAATTTTGAGGCCTTTTTACCAATTTACTTTTGACTGATTTTTCTCAGTTCCTTCTATACGGGATCATGGATCGATCCAATATTTGGCACGGGTGAAATATGGATAACAATTTGGTGACTCATAGGGGTATCTTCCTACTAGATGAAAAGACCAATTGCCTTGTCATATCCATTGGGCATGGAGTTGAGAAAGAGGTCATGAGTACTAATAGAGCTTGACTGAATCTCTCAATTTTCAAAATCGAAATCTTGAAATGAAACCCATTAGAACCAAAATTATCTTGACCAAATGTTCATCTCCAAACACTACATGAGAGCAACAAAAAAACACCACACTATATACAAAATTTGAAATCATACATGCTCCAAATGGAACATGCAGAGCATGCAAAGCACTTAGGAGAAAATCAATCTACACTACAACATAAGACAATGTGCATAAGCACTTAGAGGAAAGAGAAAACTAAACTAATATGTACAGGGTGAGAACTCCCCTTTTAGTAGCAGTGTTTAAGATAGATCCCATTTACTAGAATCTACAACTCTTCACCCTCCAATGTAGACAATTGGAAAGCATTGCTACTTTTGCATCTTGTGATCATATAGGGGCCACTCCAGATGGCATCAAATTTGGAATGCCTTCCTGGTTTTTCTCGATCTGCATCCCATTTCAAAACCAGGTCTCCTTCCTAGAAGGTCCTTGCTTTTGTCTTCTTGTCAAAGCATTTCTTGATTAAAGCTTGATTCTTCTCTATTTGCTTGAGAGCATGCTCTCTAGTTTCTTCTAATTCTATCAGCTCTGCATACCTAGCCTCCATTGGTCCAAATTCAGACATCTCTAGTTGCTTCATGAGCTCCAATGTTGGCAACTCAAGTGATATAGGCAACACTACCTCTTTCCCATAGACAAGCTTGAATGGAGAGCTACCTGTAGATCTCTTGGGCATTATTCTATCAGCCCATAAGGCCATTTTGAGCTTTGTGTGCCAGTCCTCTAATTCTCATCAAGAGTTCTTCTGATGATCTTTAGCAGAGTTCTTGTTTGTGGACTCATCCTGCCATTACCTTGAGGGTAATAGTTTGATGAAGTGCTCAAATAAGTCCCATTCTTAACAGCCCATCCTGTGATCTTGGAACCTATAAATGCTAATGCATTGTTTGATATGATGGTGGTTGGCACTCCAAATCTAGTCACTATCCCTTCATAGAAATCCAGGATACTAGACTCATTTGCTTCCTTGAGTGCCACTGCCTCGGTCCATTTGGTGAAATAATTTGTCACTATCAAGATCCATTTGTGACCTTGGCTTGAGTTTGGATTGATGACTCCAATGAAGTCCAATCCCCATTGCATGAAAGGTTGGTCAACTGAGATTGGGTGCAATGGAAGTGCTTGCTAGCCTTTCCTTTCCTTTGAAGAATGCACAATTCTTGCACCTTTTGATCCATGTGTAGTAGTCACTAAACACTCTGGGCCAATAATATCCTACTTTCATGATTTTGAGTGTTGTCACTCTTGGAGAAAAATGGCCTCCAACTACTTCAACATGGAATTCTTATAGCACTCTCTCCACTGATCTAGTCCCAATGCATCTCAAGAGAAATGCCATTGATGTCCTCTTTTGAACAAGACACTATCAATAAGAACATATGGGATGGCTCTGTAGCCTAAATGCCTTCTTTTTACTTTACTCATCCCATGAGGACACATGCCTATTCAAGGAAGTGCACCATGTCTTGGGTCCAACAAGGAGTAGGTACATCATCTCTCCTTCTTCTTCTCATCTTAGTAAACAAAACAACCTCCTTTTCACCGTTTGTTTCATCTTGTTGACCTGAGGCTAGTTGTTCACATAACCCCTTCCCACGGACCAGCTTGGTGACCTTGATCTCAATGTCATATTCCATGACACAGTGATCCATCCTTACGCATTTTCATTCAGTCCTTGCGAGAAGGAATTCTTTAACTCCCGCATGGGAGACCAATAGTTGGATTTTGTTGTTTGAAACCAAATGCTTAAACTTCTTCAATCCTCTTATTACCACCAGACTTGCTTCTCAATGAAGGAGTACCTCACCTCATAATCTTCTAGACTCTGCTAAGAAAGTAATTGGTTGTTCTATACTTTCTTTGTTCTGACTGCACCAAGATTGCAGAAATTGTGTCACTGCCACCAAAGGCATACAATATGAAGTCTTTGGAAAAATCTGGGTTCACAAGAGTTGGGGCTTGTGATATGGCTTCTTTGATAGCCTCAAAACTTGCTTTTCCTTCAGCTTTCCACCTGAATGTTAAGCTCTTCTTCAACATCAACGTTATTGGCTTAACAAGGGCAACAAAGTTTGGAACAAACCTATGGACAAAATTGATTTTTCCCAAGAAGCTTTGAAGAGCCTTCTTGTGACTTGGCAATGGCAATGCTCTTATTGCTTGAACTCTTTCCGGTCAATTTCCAATCCTTCCTTTGATACGATATGGCCTAGAAGCTTACCTTCATGGGCCAAGAATATGCATTTTTGGGGTTCAAGTGACACCCCAAAACTCCTGCATCTTTGGAACACCTACCTTAGATGGAAAAGGTGATCTGCTGCATTCTTGGAAAACACTAGTAATGTCATCCAGATAGATCAACACTATTTTGTTGATCAACCCCTTGAATGCCATATCCATTGCCCTTGAAAAGTGGCTCCAACGTTGGATAATCCAAATGGCATTTTCTTGTAGGCATAGGTGCCCCATTTGGTGGTGAAAGTTGTTTTGAATTGATCATCTTCTTTCACCATGATCTGGTTGTACCCTGAGTAGCCATCTAGGAGGGAGAACCTTTCTGACCCAGACACTACTTGCAAGATCTGCTCCATTGAAGGGAGTGGGTAGTGGTCTTTGAGGGAGGCTCTATTCAAATCCCTGAAGTCAACACACAACCTGATTTCTCCATTTTTCTTCCTGACTGGGACCAGATTTGTAACCCAACTTGAGTGTTTGATTGGAAATATGATGCTTGCCTCTATCAGCTTGTTCAGCTCCTTCTTCATCAGAGGCTCAATATGTGGGTTGACTGGTCTCTGCTTCTACCTGATGGGCTGAGTAGCTGGATCCAGTTCGATTGTGTGTTGTGCTAGTTTTGGATTGAACCCTCTTAGGTCCTTCATAACTCCAAGAAAACACATCAGGAAATTCTTGGAAAAGTTGTATGAATTCATACCTTTCTTGCTTGGTGGCCACTTTTCCAATTTGAAGTGTTTTGTCTTCTCCAACTGGGATTGACTCTGAATCTTCTCCTTTGATCTGCATGTTAGCCTTCTCTTTTCTAAACTGATCATTAGGATTGAAAATAGATTCCAGTGTCACTAAGCCTTTGGGAAGCTTGTTTGTATGCAACTGTACTATCTGATTCCCATACTGCTGCTCTAGTCTACTTTGGTTTATAGCTGAGAATTCAACTTCTTCTTGTAGAAATTAATGATCTGTTGATCATTCTCAAACACCTACCAACATGTATTATTATCTGGCACTATTGTTGGCCTCACAACCACATGGATATGTGGTTGTTCTTTGTCTCTTTTGATGTTGTCAACCACATCAAATGTTGCTCCAACTGTTGTAAGTCTATCAACAGCTTCATTCTCCTTCCTGGTATGGACACAATACTGAAGGCCTCAAAATCCTCCATGAGATCCCATACCCTACTCTTGTAGTTTTTGAGCAGGTCATTTTTGACAACATTAAGTCCTCTGACTTGATTGGCAAACTAGTTCACTATCACCGAATACTTGCAAGTTCTTGATTCCCAACTTCCTTGCCCAATGAAGACCTTGACTAAAGCCTCATATTCAGTAGTGTTATTTGAGCAAGCAAACTAGAATCTGAAGGCTGAATAATATCTCATACCTCTGGGGAACACAATCATGGCTCCTCCTCCAACTCCTTGTCTACTCCTTGAGCCATCAAAGAACAATTTCCATACCTCATTGTCATCCTTGTATTCTGGCTTGATTAGGTCAGAAGAGGTGATTCTCTTTATGTAGGTAGTAGACACCTAGCTCTGATTTCTTCCATCTCCTTATAGGGGTCAAAAGCATGTTTTTTTTGGCCCACTCATCAGGGTCAAGTCTCGGGATACATCCCACCTTGGTATTTGCTTCATTAGTGCTTAGAGGTCTTCTTGATCAAAAGTCTGAGCAATTGGCATTGGCGATTGGGCTAGGCACATAGGATTCAATATGATAATCAACAATAGGTTCAGATCTGATTGTGGCCTTCACCCCATACCTTGTCCTAAAGAGCATATGTGACCAATCAGCAGATATGTAGCCTCCAATTTTGGCAATGAAGTCCCTAGATAGACACAAAGCAAAATGTGGTGGCAAATCTATGATTGACACGTTTTGCAAAATAGTCACATTAGGGCAAGCGTGTAGAGTGAGACTCAGATCCTTGATGATTCCCACAATAGTCACTGTTGTCCCATCTAATTGGACTACTCCTCTAGAGATGACCTCATATTGGAGACCCAACTGATCAGCTATTTGTTTGGGCATCACAAAACTACTAGCCCCAAAATCAATCATACAATTGTGCACCAATTTGTCTCCAATAATCAATGACATGAAAGGGAGGAGGTCTCAGTGTTTTACCTTTTGTTCTCCATGGTTTCTCCTCCTAGTTGACTACATTGGCAAGCACTTTCTCTTGTTGGTTAGGGGGTGATTTGAACTTGACCAATTCTCGCATGGCAAGTCTCAGCAAAGATCCTCTCTCCCCGAATGGCCAAAGACTCCCATAGTGAAATGTTCACACTTTGTCCTTTTCATCTACTCAATAATATTGAATGTGTTGTCTTTTGCTTGCCCCTTCCCTGCATACATTTTTTCTTGCACATGGGTTGTTACAACCGGTGCTTGACTGGGTTTGGGAGGTGGCTTGGATTGGTTCTGTATGTTTGGAGTTGCACTTGGAACACCAGGACCTTGTGGAGTGATGGAAGATTGAGGGTCACCTGAATTCAGTGGTTAGCCTCTCCAATACTTCTCTTTTTGGACCGTGTATTGGCAGCTACACTTTGAGAAGGGAACTAATTCATCCCACAAAGTCTTCAGCCTGCCAGTTGACAAGCATAGTCTCGTTTGGGGGCCACCTTGTTGAGCTCCTTGTTGCTGATCTTCCTCTTGCCAGTTCTTGTGGCACCATACTGGTTTTGCACCATCAAGGCCTGATTTAGAGCACCATTAAAGCACGTTGATTGGTTATGTGGTTGATCGCATGGAAAACACCAATCATATTCTCTGTGCCATATTGTTCTGTGTAGAACCAATGCCCTTGATGTTGAAGCTGTGTTAGGATCATACGGCTTGAAAGGTCTAGCAGCTTGGGGTTGTCCTTGGTTCTGGCTCTAGTTTACAATCTGAGGTGGTGGCCTATTCTATTGATACTGGGGTCTAGCTTGATATTGAGCCTGGGCTGGTATGGCCTTGAACTCTGAGCTTGTTGTCTTTTGATGATCACTAGCTCATTCCCAAAGTTCTAAAGTTGCTTCATCACCACTTCCTAAACTCTTTAGAGGTATTAGATGATGAAGTGGAAGCTTCAACAAGCTTTGACTCCCGGGGTGGGGTATAGAGCTAATGTAGGCACTTGGCTAGTATATCGGGGCTTCCTAACTCAGGTAAGGTATGCAGGCATGGATGGCCTAGAGTGATTTTTCCAGCTTGAATCAAATGGTTCTCACCCCTATGGAGAGGCTATAGGCTGCAGTAATGTAGTGCCCCCATCGATCGAATCATCGAGAAATATCAGAATTTAAAGCCCTAAGAAAGTATAAGAAGGCACCTTCATTAGTGGGCTTTACTACTGTTGGAATCCTATCCCAGTCCACTGAATCTGAGGTCAAGTCTCATCAACTACTCATTCGGGGCTCTCTCGATTGTTGTTAGTTGCTCTCCAACAAAGACAAGTTATCACCTTTTTCCCCAAACTGATTGTGAAGGGCCATGCACAACTGGTTCCAGTTCTGGATAGAGCCTGCTTCAAGACTCCTGAACCATTGTGAAGCTTTCCCTTTGAATGAAGAGGTGAGCAACTTGACTGCAATGTCCATCTCATGGATCTCATGGATTGATGACATTTGCAATATCTCGACATGGTCACCAGAGAAGTTTGATTTTCCCCAGTGAAATGTGGGATGCTCTTTAATGCTGCAATCGAACTTGGGTTTTGTGCAATCAAGGCGAGTGGACTACTACCGGTGAAGTTGACATATGGATTTGGTTGTGCCATTCTGATTGGCCTAAGAATCCTTGCAGATCAAAGAAAGGCCTTACAGGGAGGTGTTGACAAGGTTCTCGCTGTGGAGATGGAGACCTCTGAATTCTTCTTCCTCTCCTTTCTCTTCCTGGGGATAGATGCAAGTATTCAAATATACCTTCTTTCCTTGCTCTAGACCGGGTTTTTCTCATGAATCTCCCAAGCTTGGGCTACTGAAACCAATAGATTTGTTTCTTTTGGAGTCGCCGATGTACAATTTTAAGGCTTCTTAAAAGCCAAAATCACAAAGAAGTGTACATCAATCCCTACTGTAATAAGATGGAGACTTCTTAGTCCCACCGGGCATGCCAAAACTATTAACGTGAAATCACAACACCCCCAAATGAGTTCTACAGGTCTACTTTTCTAAGGCAGAGTCATTTGGTGTGATTGTGTAACATTGAACTTTCCCCAAGGTGTGGGACCTTGCAAAATGGGAAAGCTCTCCAGATTGAAGGTTGGTTCCTTATTCCTCTATTTAGGTGCATACGTAGAAACTTGCAGAGGATCTATTCTTAATCCTAATCTAAACTTTACCAAGGAGACAGGATAAAAGGAATACAAAAATTAAAACAAAGCTAAACTACGAGGTGATGCACCAAAGGAATGATGAACACTTATTTTGCTAATAGACACAAACCAACAAAATGCATACAATAAACAAGCACAGATAGCCAGATATATAATGGGAGACTAGATGAAAGCAAAAGAGACAAGAAAGGATCTAAAATCGATCACAGACGTGTTTTATTGCTTCGTAGATTGATACAGTCCATTACAAAGTAGCCAAGAGGTAGAAAACGTAATGCAATTTTGATGGAAGGCCTGAACCCCACAAATCCTTTTGCTAAAGAGGAGAAGGGAGCCTGCAAAACAAAGAATGTCCAACCCTTTACAATGAATCCTGCCCCGCATTTTATAGATTCAACCTGAAAGAAGAAAGAGAGAGAGAAGTGGGAAAAGTAGGTTAAACTCAACCACCACTGTTAATGCCTCTGATGAAATCTCTCCCCAAATCCATCTTTACTGCATCAATCCTTGGTTCGGCCTTGAAGGAAGAGGAAATGGTGAAACAGATCAAATCTGATCTGGTTGTTGAGGCAAGAAGATCCTAGCATTGAAAGCCCAAAGATGACGTTTCCTCCATTTTTCTTCACCTAACCTCCTCAAAATTAAAGTTTCAGACCTCCATGGCATGGGTGAGGCCGAGATCTTTCCAACGGCATCAGATTTGCAATATTTCGAGCCCTGAGTCAAAAGATATGCCCCTTCAAAGTTTGTATCGGGTCCATACAGAGAGGGGGAAAAAAACTTGAAAAATGGGTCCCTTTTGATATGGGACACGTGGCAGCCAAATTGAAAAAATCGGGCCTACGGGTCCACAATTTATCTTTTTCCCCTTTCTTCTGATTCTTGCTTTTGGCTTTGACTTGGGCCCAAATGTTGACTTTTTCCTTGGGCGGAGTTGTGGGCCATTTTGCAACTTTTACCCTCAAACAACACCATACCGACACTTGGCATTCTCTGCTTACACCTTTATACTTAGCCTATAAACCACGCATATCATGTTGTCCTCCTCCTTCATCGAGGCCCCTTGATTTCCTCATTTCTACCGATGACATACCACCATCGGTTATCACATTCTCATATCATGATTACCATGTGGCATTTTCCTCTAATTTGCTACATATTAATGCTTTTATTGGTACTCATACAATCAACAATACTTTGGTCCATCCATCGGCCCTTTCCAATGCATGCTCTGTGGCACTCTTATTAGCTATCAACTATCCAACTTCCCTAATCACATTTCTAGTTCCTAATTCTTATGGTCATGTCATGCTTCCCATTATAGTTGGGTCCCTTACCATGCTTATACCATTCCTTGTTACATCTAAAATCAAAGGTTGTGACATGGTCCTAGGTCTTCCTTGGCTCCATGCTACCTAGGACATCCCTTCCATACATCAATTATGTCTTAATTTTATCCATAACAAATAAGTAATCACCATCAAAGGTATTCCATCACATAAAGCATTACCTCACCTAGTTTTTCCTCTATTTTTTTGCCAATCACGACATCTATGTCTCCTACGCCTCTCAAGTCTAAATTTATTTCTACACCTACCTATCCCATTTGTACATAGCCTACATCATGACCTTGTCGTCCTTATAGGTTCATTAGTCCACCTCGTCAACCTAATTCCCCTACTCGAAGCCCATCCGTATAGGTGTTCTCCACCTCCTTTACCACATCGGTCTCCTTCACATGCACATAGTTACTCTCCTACACCACCAATCTTAGACCATGGTCACATTCCTTTATCTCCTTAGATGTCAAGTAGGGGGCCTCGCTCGTCACTATCGTTAGATATCCTTTTATCCCTCACACACTTGGGGAGCATCACACTCTTCCCCCTTCATTACTATATGTTGTCTCTAGTATCTATTTATAGTTTCTTATATTTATTTGAGAATATTCATGAAGATGTCATTGATCCCTCATATGATGCGATTGCTTTTACCCGTTGCCTCAAATTTATTAGACCAAAAGAGATGAATTTTCTCTTGATAGCAAGAATCAACCGATTCATGAAAGAAGCATATCTTGGTACGACAGAGAACTTGCCAAGTTACAATCAATTCAAGATCATGCTTCAAGATAACAAAAATTGCCAACACGAGGAGGCCTTCATTCAACCAAAGCCTCTTCTTGATCAACCTCTATACCATCTAATCATACAAAACAAGCGAGAAAGGAGTGGATGCCAAAATCCACTTCACCAAGTAATGTGTCACGAGGAGAAAAATCTAAATATCCTAACCCCAAGAAGGAAGAGAGCATGTCTCGAATTTTCTACCTCGAGTAGAGATTATTCTACCCTCATTGTTAATAGTGCTCGGAAGGTCGTGGAAAATGATCCTCATCCATGCTTCAAACAAGTGTCCACTCAGGTGCAGGTAGTCCAAATATTAAACACTTTAGAGCATGTAGTTCATGAAGGGATTTCCCAAAATCTCCCGAATAATCAGGAGGTGGATATTGAGGTTATTTCTCTTCAAATTGAGGTTGTAGATAGGATTCTTGCAAGATCTCATGATGTTGAGAATAATGAGAATATTTATTTGAGCTCTAGGATTTTGTATGCGGAAATAGTGCATGATACTCCTTCCTGGGTTGATTCTGAGGTTAAGAAAAGGAAGAGGGTTGTCAAGGCAATTGACATTGAATTTGATGCCCTTTTCAAACTTTCAAATGACGTCATTCCAAAGAATCCTAAGATGCTTTCTTGAATAATGGGGATAATGATGGAAATAGATTTGAGATCTCGTCATCCCAAAAGTTGATAAGGAGCATGATGCCATGACACCTATTGATTATGAAGTTTCCAGACTTGGACTTGGGAGGTCTACATTAGAAAGTGACATGATGATGGCTCGAGATTCAATGCTAAAGAGACTTGAGAAATATAAGTCTCAAAACTCTCACCAAGGCGAAAAGAATCAATTGGTGGAATATGTTCAACATTTGATAAATCCCATATCATCCACTTTCCCGCACTTGATGCAATGGCTGCCCCTGATGAAGAAACTCTCAATTTGTCAAAAGAAATAAACATATTACGCCATGTCACTTTGAAAATTGGCTTTTAGAGATTCTCATTTTAGGCCAAGGGACGATCAAGACCGCGGTTAAGCTTCATGATGATTTCAGGTGTGTATCTTGATCCAATTCTTTCTTTCAAAGAAACTTTTGTTTCTAATATATGAAATTTGGATGAGATATTGCCGGTTTGCGGGGGATGAAAAATATGGAATCTTCGGTTTTAGCCGTTGAAGGATTTCCCAAATTTGAACATTGAGGGATATGTTTTCTTTGGTGTCTGCATCTCAAATCAAGAAAGACACTTCTCGAGGATTCTATGATCCATTATGAGAGCATGTGCAATGATAAGCCTTCACTTCACTCTCCTTGCTTCAATAATTCATAGCTGAGATTCCTTACTGAACCTCATAAATGAGCATAATCAAATATTTTCATCGGAGCGGTGGAAGATAAATTTTCACAATTGTTTAAGGACATGTACACTCCTGCCAACAATTTCTTGTCGATTTGATGTAGTGGTGCATCAAATTAAAGAACTTATTTGAGAAGGTTCAATCCAAGATTGTTAATTTAAATGATATGCCAAGTAGGATTCTTAAATTACAAGTATTTTGTGAGGCTATTCTTTGACCAAATGAACCTCCAAAAGAAGAAAAAATGTTTAAAACTTAGGTTTAGATCCTTTCAACTGGCAAAAGTGGCAGATCCTAATTTCACCGACGGTTCAGGGGGATAATTTTCTTGGTATCTAACGAAGTGGGAGATTCCATTTCTCATACGCTTGAGATAGATGGACCCAATTTCAATGGATAAGGCCTTTGGTTATTATTGTATATTTTAAACAAGTGAATTTTTAAGAAAAGGATGTTGTTGTTTGTTTTCGGAAGCGTGACTAGCTTAAGTGATTTCTATTTTTGGTTGTCTTTAATGAAGTTGGTTGGAAAAAGTCAAAGGTCACTTAGGTGCCTTATTTAATGATCATGTTAAACCCTAACTACTTTGTAACCAAATTTTGGGTTATAAAAGGAGGTGAGGGGCTCATTTGTATAGGTGAGTTTGAGAGAGGAGAAGGAAATACTTTTGAGTGCAATCTTTGTTTCAGGAAGAAACTTTGTGTTCTTTTGTGAAAACATTTTGGATTTAATGAAATACGAACTTTATGTCTCATTCATTGTCTCTTGTAACATTTGATGTTCTTATGTTCATTAGATGTTAGGTGTTTGAATCTTGTATGCAAATATTATCTTTGATCTTATTGTCATCACGTTATTAATATGTTGTTCTAGTTCACAAAAGTGATCAAGATCGATTATCTACTTGCTCACGTGTGTTTCCTTGTACACATTCTTGTTTAGCTAACTCAAACTCCATTTTATTTGTCTTAGTTATTCATTTTTCCTCTTCGTGCAATATTAGGCTCTATTTTTACCTAACTCTTACATGTTATTTCAATTCATTCCATTCCATCTCCCTCATTCATTTTTATTTCCATTAATGTTCCAAAACACCTCTCACATAAACTTTTGAATGTACGAGATGTAAATACGCTTTTGGTTTTCAATAAAGGTAACCTCACCTTCATTGAGGAGGGACTTCATTCCCACACTGTTGCATGTCATTTACATGCATGCAAATCCATATGCTAATAGTTTCTCATTTCACTTGTTTACTTCTAATTGTTTTCTTATATTTATGGACGTTTTCCCAAAAACATACTTATGTGATTACGGTCTACCATGACCATACATATAGTTATGTCCTTGATTGTTTGGACCCTTTTTTACCCTTTTTTTTTTGTCTCCTAGGGTTTATTTTTCTTTCTACTAGACTTTTGCATCCATTTTTTGTTGATGTGTGTGTCAATAAGGTCTTAATTTAAATTTAAGAAGCATATTAATACATGAATACATTAGGGCTTGATCCAAGACCAACATTCATGTCCTCCGATTATAAAAAAATATGAGTATTGATGATTCCAAGAAATTGAACTAATTTAACATACCATTAGCCTATAAAATTTTCCACTTTAACTATTGATATAATCCTAAACTATGTTTTCATCCTCATTTATATCCCTCCCTCCTTGATATATTCCTTTGTTATGGTATAAATAGTGATTTATGAATAAAATAATGTAATTTAACAACTTTACTATGTGGTTTTACCAATGAAGGAATCCAAGATCATATGAGATACTTTCAGGAATCAAAGGAGGACACACTCAATATGTTAGATGTGTCATGTACCATTTGTTATGTAACTTGTTCACTATCTGTAACATCTAGATAGTTCTATAACATCTAGACATATATTTTAGCCATTATATAAACTTCCTTTAACAATTGTTCTTTTAGCATCGAATACTATAACATTTGTTAGCAACAAGTTGGAAGTTTTGGGAGTTGAAGATTCCTTCCACAAATTAAGGAACTGAATTGATTCCTTAAATCTAGGGTGGATGAATAAACATTACATTCTCTCATTGCATTATTGTTGCAACTTAATTATTTTTGTAACTTATTATTATTACAAAGTTTATTATATTTAGACAACCATGTGATTCAATTGTAACTCTTGGGTTCTAGGGAATATTTGAATAACCAACTAATAATCAACTATCTCCTTATATAAGGGGTAGAGTTCAAATTGGAAAAGTAGTCGGGAGTTAGGTTTTAATAGTCACGAGTGAAATAATAAGTTAGAAAGTGTGCTCAAATACGATAGGTTTGGAATGATAACATAACATATTTTGTAGCTTACTTATCTTAAGGAGGAGATGATTCAAGCTCCATTTTTACCAAGGTAGGGCACACTCATGTGGATTGGTAGACTAATTTATCATCCATTAGATTAGATTTCATTATGTATTATGTGTACTATATTTTTTGTTATTTTAATTCCACATATTAATATTGTTAGATCGGAATAGCATTCACGAAATTGCCGTAACGTAGAAACATTGGGGGGATTCGTTGGCAACACAACAGCAGATGGGGCTCCCAACACGAACGGAGGAGTGATGGGTTCCTCCATGTTTGTCTCGATAAGAGTCTGAGGCAAAACGATAAATATTAATTTTTGTATACACATTATATTTACGTAAGTTTGGTTCATTGAGTTTGGGAAACGTGCAACACAATGTTGTATTTCAATTCAAGTAGGGTAAATTTAATTTTCTACAATTTAATTTCATGTAAGTGTGCTTTCAATTCAATTCATTTCCTTTCTGCACTTGTGTGTTTTAATTACGTAATGATTAGGACCCAACATTTAAGAGAGGATAGTGCCACACATACATTTTTGTCACCTTGTCAAGCTTAATGCACCCAAGTTGATAATTTAATGAAGCAACATATTTATAGATCTATGCAGCTACCCTTGGAACCAGATTTGATGGGATTTATGCAATTGCATTAGTTTAAATATTACAATAATTATGCTCAACTTTTTGGCACCATTTTCGAGAAAGGTTTCAAGTGTTAGGATTTTAAGAAATATGATTTAAATTTTCCCACTTTTCTATATTAATTTATTTATTTCCTAGAGTAAATTTCCTTTTCATAATTAGAAACTAAGAAATTAAGCAATTTCACCTATCATTGGGATAAACTAAGTAAGATCATATCACAAGTCTTGTCTATGCATAATATAGAACTGATTAGGAAAAATCTAGAAAAGAAAAGAGAGACTAACTCTGTGTAAGTAAGTGCAAATGGATAACAAAAATAAATTTGGGGATTTTTGTTGGTAATGACATAGATAACAAAGGGATGTTTGATGTATATCGGGAGAAGGCCAATCGGCTGAAGTCCCTAGAACTATTACAACCAAAATAGGGATAGACATACAAAGAAAGAATTGGTTATAATTTTTGGTAAAAACTAACCTATAACAACTTCAAGTATATAAATAAATGTCTCTATTGGTATAGAAAGAAACATGCAACTAATTTTAGTGCACTTAATGAATAACCATATCGTTATCTCCATTCTTATTGATAAATATCTTTGACATGCATGTCATACATTAATCAAGAAAAATATCCTATAGAAGTTTCGAATAAATAAATTTATGCAACTAAAATTTTAGTAATTCCCTATGTACCTATTGAAGAGAGCCAACCCATAACAATGGAAATGTATGCACTTATTGGTGGATATTTTTATGTAACTTCCTTTCATCTATTGGTGAAGAGCAACAACCTTAAATGACCTTTTCATCTCTTAATAAAGAATATTGGCATATAACAATTTGTATTGCATGGTTGGTTGAGAATAAATTGTCTGCAATAATGGATCTTATGCCTATCGGTAAGGCGATTGATCTACAATAGAAATAGTTGTATCTATAATAACATTTGAATCTATTGGCCAACCTACAACACTTTGGGTATTATGTTTTCTCATGTACAAAACTATATACCTATTTATAAAGAAGAGATTCATGAAATAGGTGGCATCACACATTTCCGAAGAAATACACAATTTGCATAATGCATTTTATGTTTGTTCCTATAAAAACACCTATAGCTATTAATAATGAGGGATTGCATGTAGAAAAAATCTTATAGAAATATCCATCGCCATGGTTGTTGAAATATAAAAAATTCTTGGAGAGAAAAGTGGACTGTAATAACTTTCATTTCATTGCACTCTTAAAATTTCAATTTAGATAGAAACATCTTCATTCGTTGTTGTTATTTATTCCTTTCACATGTTCATTGCATCTTAAAACATTAAAAAACACCAAAAATGTTGTTCCCCCAAACAAAATTTTAAACAAGTGAAGTAAACCAACAAATTGGTCAACATAATTTACATACAAGACAATCTGATTTTGACCTCTAACACCACATTTCTAGTGAGCACTCAATTTTTAATACTACATGTAAACATACCTCAAATGGAATTCACAAAATTTAAGTCAAACACATAAAAGCAATTGTTCAAAAATTGATTTTTAGCACACATGTAGTCACAAAATCATGCACTTTAGACATTATTTAGTCTCGATCTCATACTACTATTTATATGATTTTTGAGTGAAGAAAGTACTAATTAACCCATGTCCTTCAGCCATTTTACTTTGATTTCTTTCATCACTACCAACTTTCAAAGAATACTTTCCTAGTCTATTTTTGTCATTTGGCATCATTTTACCTTTGATTTGGGCATCGACCCAATACTAGGGCACCCTAGGCACCCTAGTCCCATTTAGGGCACCTTAAACCTTTCAACACTTTCCCAACACTTTTTGGGCACTTTCTAACCATTTGAATTTCTTACCTTTTTATTGGTCAGACTTTTTGGGATTAATTATGAAATTAGAACAAGAGAACCATATAAATACAAAGTTATGAGACCATAATGAGAGACCAAGCACTAACCACTACTATCATCACCTAAGGTTACATCCATCAAAGGCTCAATTTGCATCCATCTATCTCCATCACAAGGCACAAGGCTGGTTTATCTGCATCACACTATATAGGAGCAAAGTTTATTCTATTTCATCTACCATTCTATTACATTTCTACACTTAGTTATTTCTCACTACTTTCAAAAAGTACGACTGACACAACAACACTTAGGGCATGATTACACACACAAACACATAAAACTACATCAGGTCTAAGATGTATTGCAATGCTCAGTTAGTAAGCCCACCATTGTGGTAGTTGAGGTCAATTTTTGACCCCTTCATATGCATATTTATTTTTTAGGTTTTGAAGCGTGTCTTGTGGTTTTGCGGGTCTATTATTCATCACCGATTACTAGCACATACAACACAATGTAGAAAATTTAGTGCAACAGAGCGAAGGCGATAAGTGACACCTCAAAGAAGGTTATAGAGCTTCTTCACGGATCGGGGAACCCATATTTCAAACTAGGGCACCCACAAGCACCCTTGTACCTATCCAGGTGTCCCAGTCCACTCAAATTTCCTAGATCTACACTATTTTGGACTTGACATAATTGGTTCCTCTTGTTTCTCTAGCCATCTCCACGACATAGTCCATCAAGATTTTGAATCATCTAAGTCCTTTCCAACTCTCTTTGCACTTTATGGTTTTGCATATCTACTTTATTAGTTGCTTGGGTCACTTTCTATATTTATTTACTATTTTTATTCATTGTTATTTACTATTGTTCCTAGTTTATATTAACTATAGAATTAACAATTCTTCCACATCTTAGTTAATCACTTTGGTGAAACCCACTCAATCTTCATACCTATAGGACCTTCACTCATTACTTATCATCTTAGGGTTTTCTCATCATGAATATCTCTATTCACACTTATCTACAAAATCACCCTGATTGTATTAGTAAGCTTAAAAAGTACTTAGCTACTAATTATATTCCTCCTCATGTCACCCGAATATGTATACCATAAGTTCACTTCTTCTCTATCCCTTAATGAGGATCAAATAAATTTCACAACCGATGACTTACCTTCTCAAGAAATACTACAACATGACCCTCCCTTGTATATTCAAGTTTGTGTTAACAAATTCATATTCAAATGTGCTTTAGTTGATAATGGATCAAGCCTCAACATTTGCAACATCACTTTCCTTCATCATTTAGGCATGTCAGAAGCATCTTTAGCTCCTTCATCCATCTTTATCCATGGATTTGATAACATTCCTAAGCGTGTTACCTATCACTATTAGTCCATGTATAATTACCATTTTCATGCCATGTCATATGCCCAATAACCTTAACTATAATATTATTCTCGGGTGACCTTGGATCCATGTTATGCATGTGGTCCCCTCTATGCTACATGCATGACTTAAGTTCCATCATCAAGGCATTGTTTATGATGTTCTAGTTGATCCATCACCTTTTGAATATTGTAACTCTGTTGAGTAATCTACTGATACTTCCATTTCTTCTGAGGCTCCTCTAGAATTTTCTAGATATGGGTTAGGGTATGAATACTTGCACCACTTTGGTTTCACTGATACAAATATAGATAAAAAGAACATAATGTCACCAAACTTTGGGGTCTCCCTATGTGGTTACACACTTTCAAACTAGGGTATCAACCCCCTTATATGCCTCCTACGGATGCTTATACCACCTTTCATGTCACTTCACTTTCCATAGTACATCCTGAACTTATTAGTGATGATGCATCTTCCATTTGGGACACCATAAATGTTTTTCCTACTGATGATGCTCTACTTGGCTATATGGGTGTTTATAATCATCTTCCTTCTTTTCACCATAAAAGGCATCTTCCATTATCTCTCACTACTACTGAGTATTTTGGAGAATCTAATGTATCCCCTAACAATAGAGATCCCCAACACTATTCATATTGACCCATATATTGAAGACCGTTTCTCGACCTTATTAATGAAGAGATAATTAATACAACCTAGGTACATATGAAAATCCATGAATAGTTTTGTTAGTGCCTCCCTCACTCCTACCAAACAAAAATATATCAAGCAAGTCCTTCACGATTTCTCTGATATTTTTTCATGGGATTATAGTGATATGTTGGGTATTGATCCATCAGTCACCATGCACAATATTTTCCTCAACCCTGTGTTAAACCCGTCTAGCAGAAAAATTTGTAAAATGCATCCCAAAGTAGCACTTCTAGTTAAAGAAGAGATTCATAAGCTTCTCAACGCCAGTTTTATTCATGTTGTTGACTATCCTAAATGGGTATCTAATATCGTGCCAATAATGAAACTGGATGGTCGGGTTTGTTGTTACACTGATTTCCATGATTTAAACAAAGCTTGTCCTAAGGATAGTTTTCCTTTGCCACACATCGACGCTATTGTCGATTCTACATTGGATATGATATTATTTCTTTTATGGATGGATTTTTGGGTTACAATAAAATTAAAATCAACCCCGTTGACCAAGAAAATACCTCCTTCACTATGCCATGGGGAAATTTTTGCTATACGATTATGCCCTTTGGTCCTAAAAATACAAGGGCTACTTATCAATGGGAAATGATGCATATATTCCATGATTATATTCACAAGATCATCAAAGATTACGTAGACAACATTTTGGCTAAATCTAGATGACGTTCTTCCCATGCACAAGATCTACGAATACTATTCAAATGACTATGACAATATCATGTGCATCTAAATCCCAAAAAGTGTGTTTTCAGAGTCATAATGGGTAAGCTCCTCGAATATATTATCTCTCAATGTGGCATTGAGATTTATCCTAACAAAATTAAATCCATTATCGATATGCCTCCACCCAAAAATTTACATCAATTATGATCATTATAAGGAAAAATTCAAGCTATTCAGCGATTCATTGCACAACTCGTTGATAAGACTCAACCATTTACATGACTCATGAAGAAAGATACTAAATTTATTTGGGATGACCAATGTCAACAAGCATTCAATGATATCAAATCATACTTGTTAAACTCACATGTCTTAGTCCCTCCTTTAGTTGATTGACCTTTTTTGTTATATATCTCTGCTACATTTCATGCATTACGTGTCCTCCTAACACAACATGATGACTCTTAACATGAAAGAGAAATTTATTATAGCAGTCACATCCTACTTTCTTATGAATGTAACTATAGCTACATTGAAAAACTATATCTTGGCCTAGTTTTTGTTGCGGATAAATTGTGACATTACCTCCTAAATAATGAAGTACATATCATCACTAAAGTTGATCCTTTGTGGTACTTATTATCTCACACACATCTATCGGGACGCTTGGCATGATGGGTCATGCTTCTCACTGAGTTTGATTTCAAATTTATACCACAAAAATCCATCAAAGGACAAGTTATCATCGATCAATTAGCTACAACACCTCTCTCAAATGCATCACCCATTTTTTATTCTTTTCATGATGATTTCACTACCTATATTGTTGAGCCACACACATGGACAATGTATTTTGATGGATCTCATTGTAGATCTAGTGTTGGAGCTGGGATAGTATTCATCACACCACATGGTGACCCACTCCCTTCGCATATCGATTAGGGTTTTCTTGTACAAATAACATCGCAAAGTATGAAGCTCTCATTTTAGGTCTACTTACCGCTCAAAAACTTCTTATTTGCAACTTATGCATACACGACGACTCTCAATTAGTCATCAATCAGGTCAATAATACATATAACACAAAAGAGGAGCATATAATCCCATACAACATGCTTGTTAAAGATCTCCTAGATATATTTGACTCATATTTTATTACTACTATTCCTCGCAAGGATAATTGTCATGCAGATGCTATGAATAGTGTTACATCACTCATCCCACAAGACATTGTCAATGAATAAGTTACATTCATAATTGTGCATTTGTGACATCCTTTTATCTTGGCATTACCTCTTTCCACTTGTGTCATCATGCATGCCTGATCTCACAAATCTAAATGGTTTATGCCTATCTATATTTAGTAGTCTAAAAGCTAAGCTAAAATCTACCATAAAACCATCATGATCATAGCTTATTGGAATGCTAAAATGAAATTAACATGAAATCAATCATCTAACTACAAACATTCCTACTATATATGTATGATTTCCTTTAAAATGTGAACCTATGAAGATCACAAGCAATCAAATTTGTGTTGTTGCTTCAAGATGATGAAAGGAATCTCACTAAAAAATGGCTACAAGGCCATGTTTAGATCTTCCTTTACTAATCAAGCATGAAGAATGGATGCAAGAGATGAACAAGCTATTCCAAATCAATGGAGAAGGCTCTTAATCATATGTCTTATATGAAATACTATTCAAAGTATGGTGTAAGGTGTGAAGGTAGGAGCTTGGTCCTTTATATAGCTTTCTATTTGAGAAAGCTTGAATCCCAATGAATGTGGGATAAAGGATAAAGTAGATTTAGACTTGTTAAGCATGCTTAGAAGAATTAACAAGTGATTAACAACTCATGGGAGTTGGAGGGTGCTTTAATTAATCAACTAGGATTAATTAATAGGCTAGAATAAGCTTTTTAGGCTATTTAGAGGTGATTTAGGAGGAATTTGATATGATTTGAAGCATTTGAAAGAGGGATTTAGCCAATAAAAGGGTTTATTGATTAAATACATTGTTAAAAAGGCTTAATTAACTAATAATAGTTAATTAATTGATTTGAAGAGGATTATAACTAATGAAGTGTCATTAATTGGCATCCGAATGTGATAAAGGCTAGTTAATTAACGAAGTGTCATTAATTGACCAAAATAGAGGGAAACATTAGTTAATTAGCAAAATCACTAATTATAATGGAAATGATGAGATAGAGGATAATTAGTACCACTTTAGCATTAAAATTGTGTAAGTGGATTTTAGGTGTCTACATTTTCCCTCTTTTAGGTGGCGTAAGTGACATCACTTCAAAGATAGTAGAAAAGTATAAACAAGTAAATTTTGAAGAAAAAATAGTAGAATGAAGGATGCCCCCTCAGTGTCGATGGGGTGATAGAAGAAGTCAATCGATGATAGCAAAAATATGAAGGAAACAGATAGAAGAAATCAGAGGGAAGAAACCTCCCTATTGCCCTGGTGTTTTGGAAGTAATGAGAATGATGATATGATAGTGAAAATGGAAATAGCTTGTGCATCCATCTCATTCAATAAAAACTTTGTTCATCACTTTTCTTAAATGATCAACATCATCGACCCTTATTAAAATGTACACATACAACAAAAGTGTAAAATAACATGAAAAGCTATAATACTAACATTTGTTCATTGCTAAAAATGCTTAACTCCATATAACATACATAATGCAATGCAATACAAGAAAAGTAAACAAGCTAACCTAATAGGGAAACAAGTACAAACACACATACTCAAACAAACAACATTTCAAGATAGTTGCACCAATGTTTTTGTTATCAAGCTTCAGTTCCCAAATGTTTGTGTTTAATGAAAAGGGTTAAAAATGGTGCCCCAAGAAAGGATACATGTGAGGGGAATAACGAGAGGACACAAGTAGTCCTATGAAAAATCATTCATGCACTATGAAATAGTACTAAGAAACTCATTATTGCCAAGATAGTATAGACATAACAAGCAAACCAACTTTGTTAATGGAGGTAGATCAAAATGATCACAGTGAGTCATTGTGCAAGAACAAGTGAGAACCTAAGAAAAAGATGTTTTGTAGGAAAAATTTTGATGTTTGAGGATAATGCATTTGATACAAGCTTCATTGCATGCATGTCATTTTTTACCAATTTTTGAAAAAAATTTTTGAATTTTAATTTTTTTTTGGATTTTTTAATTTTACCAATTTTTTGGATTTTTTTTAAATTTTAAAATTTTTAATTTTTTGAATTTTTAATTTTCCAAAAAAAAATGATCGAGAAGAATGAAAATATCATGGGACATCACCAAAAAATGTTGGAAAGAAAAAAATATGCCCCATGTAGTAGAAAGGGTCATCGAGAAGCAAAAACATGCCCCAACGTAGTAAAAAATGGGCGAAAAATGATTATTTATTAAAAATAATCATCGTCGATGAGTGCTAGAAGAATTTGGAAGAATCACAATGATCACCTAGCCCATCGGGGGCAAAAATGACATGGGGGTCAAAATGACTATAAATACCAAGCCACAGGGGGGTAAAATCCATCACGGCTAGTTATTTTGCTATTTACCCTATTGAGATTTTGTGAGAGATTTTTTCTCTGACCTTGGAGAGAAATGGCATGGATTCAAACTAAAAACACCTGTGTGATCAAGTTTGAGAGTTTGGGAGAGCCTCCTACACGGACCCTACACCATAAGTACACAAAAAATTTTAAATTTAAGTGCATTTATTATGCATTTTTAGCTAGGGAAAATTGGCATGGGATCAATGTGAGCACAGCAGCCCTAGGGTGTAGCATAGTGAGGTCTGCAGTGTTGGGCTTGACATGGGTGTATGGGCAAACATGGTGCATAAGTGTGAGGAAATGTGCATACACAAAAACTATTTTAATAAATTTTTTAGGCATGCACAAGAATGAAAATGAGTAAGTATATGCATGGTGAAATGAATGTGCACATGTGTGTGCAATTTGTGCATATGAAAATGAATGTGATGTGCACTAAAAAAAGGCGCAGCAAGCGTTAAAAAGTGCAGTGCCAAAATGTGCAGTGCTAGGCAAAAATGCAAGTGCAAATTTTTGTGCCTTAGGCCAGTTTTAGAAGAAAATCCTGAAATTTTTGACCTTAGTGAAAAATTTAGGAATGAATAGAAGAGTATAGAATCAAGTAGAACACCTTAGGAAGATGTTTTTGGAAGAAAATGATGTTAATGAAGTGTTGTGTAATTTTTTGTAGGTGAAATTATGTAAATGGATACATGCGAGTGGCATGGGTGACTCAGAGCTTTTGAGAGACCTTTACACATGGGAGAAATGAGGGTGATTTCTATTTTGGAGGCTACATGCCTTAGCTATGTAGCTCATATGCCCTAGATTAGACTAGATCATGCCTTTGCTTGCTCACCTTACCTTAGAGAGAGATGGCATAGCGAGAGCCAATGCTTTAGACTACCTACTGTGAGATGACCATGACACTAGAGGATGTTTGGTGGATCCTCCTCCAGTACCGATTCAAGAAGAATGATAGAGATATGATGGAGATCATGGCCGATCCGAGCCTACCTTTGGGATATGTTCTTACATCCAGACATACCTCGAGAGGGGATGGCAAGTAGACCTTTATACACTCTTTGATGATCGATGATTTTCTTGTATACCAGTGTATTTGATGGCTCTTTTCAGTGGCATCTTGTTCTTGAAAAGATAGGACACACACTTCCCTCTGGGTTTGACTAGAGTAGTACATAAGCTTATGGATGGTGAGATTCTTTATTGGGGCCGCAAAGTATATTGGCTGATTTATATTGGGACCTGCACTTGATAGCATACCAGAGGTCAAAAAACCTCAAATCAAGAAAACTTCTATAGATATGGGCATGGGACCACATTGGTATAGGTCACCCACATGGAGTACTCTAAGATAGGGCTTCAGATGAGCCCTCCTGCTATGGATGGGAGCTAGTGGGCAAGGATATTCACTCACACATGGGAGATACTTTATATTATAGGTGAGAGATTTTGATGATTTACATTACATGATGATTACATGGTGATGCCTACATGTTATATCATGGCCAAATGATGGTATAGATTGCATTGCTATGAGATTGACCACTTTATTATTAGGAGTAGTAGGTGATACATCATCGAGTGGTACCATGTGTACATGGGGGTTCAGTGAAATAGCTTGGCCATTCAAGGGCATCTCCAGGTGATGAGATGTGGTATATGCATGTAGGATAGGACACGAGACTTTGATATGGGACCATGGATTGGCCATGTGATGAGCACTTGATAATTTTAGTTATAGATTTTCATGCCATACATGGGTTACACAACCATGGTGTAGACCTAGTAGTAGACCTAGGGACTACCACATTATTTATGGAGCATGGTATGCCATATTCCTTTGCATTGTTCCATATCATCCATATACCCATGATGGTAGATATAGAGGTAGGCATATAGGCCAGCCAGTAGAGATATGGCTTTATAGGGATAGGATCTTAGAGATAGAGTGAGATTAGGCTTAGGGAGGTGAGGGCTGATTACGGGATAAGGTCCATAGGTACAAGTGCCCATGCACAACCATAGGTATTCATGGTTATGTCCAATAAGTGTATCCATTCATAGCAGTTCACATAACACATAGTTCCATTATACCATTATCACCTCCACATATATTGAGTCCACCACATAGCCACCTCAGGGATGGATGGGATGGAGGATGATGGAGAGATGGGATGGAGATGATGGTTGGGATGGGATGGGGGTCTCCACCACACAGTATAGTCCATGGGTGGGGGGGGAGAGAGATATATAGATCACCACAAGATCACCCCCGAGATAGATTGATCAGGGGACATGGGATCTAGCTACCTTGAGGCAACAATTACAACAGGTGATCACCATAGAGAGGACCATTAGTCACCGAGAGGACAAAGGGCTCCAAGTAGACATTTAGTAGATGTAGGTAGACTGACATGAGAGCATGATGATGACTACATCATCACATTACACAACATTAGCAGTAGGAAGGTCTCAGACTTGGTTTATGATTTTTTCAACATCATCTAGATGAGGCAGCTCACTATATATAGCCTATATCATGTGTATTCCAGAGAGGGATAGAGAGGATAGCTTTCATTTATTCAGCTTAGGCTTGTATTCTCTAGATCTAGATCATCATAGATCTCATCATCATATAAGATAAATCCATCCATCAGGAGAGATTTATACACAGATGTGAGCATCAGATCAATCAGCCTGCCACCAGGCCTAGGCCGAGGTAATTCTGTGTATGTCAGAGAGAGTCATCCATTATTGTATGTATTATGTATATTTTTTATGTATGCCTCATGATGAAGGCACATTTTTGTATAGATGTATATGTATTGTTTTTTATTATGCCTCATGATGAAGGCACATTTTTTATCCATGCCCATGATGGCTTATTGTATCTGATGTATATATCAAGACACATTGTTTTGTACATGGACATTTGTATTTATATGGATATATGATGATGATGGACTTGTTTATTTTATCACATTTTGTTATATGAGATAACATGTTTAGCCCATGTTTTTATTATGGTCTATGATGAGGGGGATAGAAGGTGATCCCTCTTGCCCCTTTTTTGATGATATTATATGATGTTAGCTTAGCATACATGTTTAATTTTCATTTGTATGATGATGTAGCTTAGCATTTATTGATATGTGATGATGTTTAGATGTGATGATAGATGATATTGATGATGATATGATAACAAACTATGTACAAGCAAAAAACAAGCAAGTAAAAGTTAATCAAATCTAATCAAAACAACACAACTATATACAAGTATGCAAGATAAAAATGAACCCAATGCACTCCACAATATATTAAAGTAACACTTAATCTAAGAAAGAAAATGAATCCAATTTAAAGCACACAAATAAAAAAATGTAAAAACCAAAAAACTATGTATAAACAAACAACTAAAGTAAGAAACTACTACTTTGTTTTTGTGGGACAATTTTGAAATGTTTTACACTTGTTTTTGGTATTATCTCGAGACAATGTTATATTGTTTTTTAGTTTTCTATGAAACATATTTGAATGTTTTGATTTTTCCAACTAAACATATTTGAATGTTTTGGGATTTTCAAAAGTTATACGAATGTTTTTGTGATTTTCTAGAAGTTTTCCAAAGCTATGTGCAAGAAAATGAAGAAACATGTGGATGCCCCAATGATAGATGGGATGTACAAGGGTAAATGCCACATGTATGTTCAAGAAGTGATGATGCAAAGTTTCCCAGCATTAGATGGGAATATACAAAGGAAAACTCTTGCATATAAAAGTAGGATCATTGGATCAAGGCCAAGAGGGATAGGCTCAAAAGTATCTCAAACACACAAGAAAATACTAGCTTAGGATAAAGCCATCATAATCCTAGATATTGAGATGCTTGTGAACAATGGACCCTCCAATGGCACCGAAAACTAGTTTTCACCAAAGGACTTGTCCAAAGTGCCACAATTGCATGGTTTTCACACTTGATGCATTGATTTCTCTTTACTTTTTCTTTTTATATTTTTTTTTGTTGATTTTTTTTTGATATTTGAGGGACCCCATACTTAAGCATAGAAACACTTGAGATGCATGGCATTCATGGGTTCCCTAAGTTCATCACCATCAGAGTGAGCAAGCTTGTATGCACCTGAACCAAATTTAGTGACCACAACATATGGCCCTAACCAGTTCAGGCTCAAACTTACCTTTCTTTTCACGGTCCTTGTGGTATTGAATTGATTTTCCTTTTAGAACAAGGTCTCCTACCTCAAATTGGTGAGGTATCATTATTTTTTTTATAACTTTGATGCACTCATTTTGATACACTTTGAGGTGATCAAGGGCATGAAGGTGCTTCTCATCCAATAGCTCTAGCTCTACTAGCTAGCCACTCTGTAGTCCTCCTCTTTATCCAAGTAATCTCTTAGCTCTATGCGCAAAGAGGGGAGCTCGATCTCAAGGGGTAATATGGCTTCTGTGCCAAAACTAGGAATATGGAGTAGCACCAGTAGGGGTGTGGATGGATGTTCTATAAGCCCAAAGGGTGGGATGAATCTGCAAATGCCAATTATGACCATTTTATTCACCATCTTCTCCATAATATGAACAAGGGTTTTATTTGAGGCTTCATCCTTTCCCATTACCTTGAGGGTAATAGGGGGTTGAATACTTGAGTTATGATTTGAAAGCATTGACACAAATGCCTTTACATTTTTGTTTTTGAATGACTTACCATTGTTCAACTACAATGGCAGAGGGGATGTCATATCGAAAAATAATATGGTTCATTATAAATTTGGATATCTGCACACCCTTGACATAGGTGAGAGGAACAACCTCTACCCACTTCATGAAATACTCAGTGGTAGTAATAATGAACATATGGCCATCAAAAGATGTAGGGGAAAGCTTTATCGATGAGATCAAGTCCCCACTTTGAAAAAGGCCATGGTGTCATAATAGGTTGTAATGATTGTGTTGGCATGTATCAAGTTGCCATATTTCTTGACATTGCAAACATTTCTTTACATACTTACAATAATCAATTCTCCATGGTAGGCCAATAATAGCCTACTCTTAGTATTTTTTAGCAAGACTATCCCATTTGTATGGGCCCCATAGATGCCTTCATGCACCTCCTTAACCACTAAGATGGATTCATTCTAAATTAAGACAACAATGAACAATTCCCGTCATAGCCTCTATGGTAGAGAGTGCCTCCAAGTAAGGTGTAGTGGGATATATACTAGATAAGGTTTATTTTTTTAGAATGGGAAATGTCTGGAGGGAAGGTTCCATCATGAAGGTAGTTAAAAATGTCACTATACCAAGGGGAAAAGGGACCAACAACTTCACATACCAAACAGACTTTGGCATGTCATATGTTGGTATTCATAGATGCTCAACGAAGAAATGACATGTCATTTTTTCCCATGTGGGATGCATAACATAGACCCTACTATGGCCATAACATCCACTACTCTTGATTATTCCTCTTGGGATCTATTCAAATGTAATTTTCTCAAAGAACTCCTTTAGAGTGTCAACCATTTTTTAAGGAAGAATTTTTTCATCCTTAACTTTGTACTCATCAGTTACTTGTTTGATGATCAACATAGAATCACCTATTATATTCACTTGTCTAATGTCCCACTTGATAGCTAGTTTCATCCCTCGTAATAAGGGCTTCATATTCTGCTATATTATTTGTACATGGGAACCCGAGTCTAAATGCTTGAGGGATCAAATCTCCTAAAGGAGTGATCAACACAACTCCTACACCTGAACCATGAAATGTAAAGGAGCCATCAAAGTATAGCTGTCATATAATATATTCCTCAAGGTACATTGTAGAAGCATCTAGAAGTTCCTAGACTCAATGGTTCAGTACTTGGAAAAGGGGCTTCAACTAGTTGATCTACCAACACTTTCCCTTTAACTGATTTCTATGAACATACTCAATATCAAATTCACTAAGTAAGATGATCCAATTGGCCATCTTTCCTATAAGTGTTGGATTTGATAAAAAGTATTTCAATGGATCCACTTTTGATATGAGCTTGGTCTTATTATTCAAAAATAATGAAGTTTTTGAAAAGAAAAATGATGGCCAAACAAGCCTTCTCAATCTATGCAGGTAGTTGAGCTCATAAGCAATCAACATATGACTAAGATAGTAAACAAATTTTTTTTTTTTCTATATCATATTGGGCCAATAATGCACCAATTACAAATTGTAGTAGAAAATGTATAGTAGTAGTGGTTCACCTACCATGGGATTTAGAACAGGGGTTTGGACAGATATTCCTTAAGCAAAGAAAAACACTTGTTGTTGTTCTGGACCCCAATGAAAATCAACATCTTTCTTCAAAAGATGTGTGAATGAGTGGCACTTGTCTATGAGATGGGAGATGAATCTTCTGATTTCTTGAATCTTCCCCTATAGACTACATAGTTTTTTGATGTTCTTTGGAGGAGGCATTTCTGTTATGGCAAGTAACCTTTGCAGGATCTACTTCAATTCCTCTCTCTCGATATAATGAATCCTAATAATTTTCCTATAGACACCAAAGACACATTTCTTTGGGTTGAGTTCAAACCTTATAATCTCTAAGATGTTGAAAGATGCATCATAAGATAGTTGGGTGATCTTCTTCTAGTCCTGGATTTACCCAAGATGTCATCCACATAATCTTCCATTATGTCATTTATCATATCATGAAAGATGATAGTCATATCCCATTGATATGTTGCACCTTGCATTCTTGAGGCCAAAGGGCATGACTTGATAGAAAAATGTCCCCATGGGGTTGTAAAATTTTCTTATGTTGATCTTCCTCAACAATTTTAATCTTGATTATACCCTAAAATCCATCCATGAGTGATAACATTTCATAACCAATTGTTGAATCGACAATCATGTCGATGTTAGGAAGAGGGAAGTCATCCTTAGGAAAATATTTATTTATATCTCTAAAATCTATACAAATTCTAATACCAATGGGTTTCTTCTATATACAGGACTATGTTTGAAATCCACTTTAATAATCAATAGGCCTGATGAAGCCTACTACCAATAATTTCTCCAGCTCTTCTTTTACCAATAAGGTGACACGAGGATGCATCTTTTTAAGATTTTGTTTTATAGGATTTTCCTCTTTATGCACAACAAGGTTATGCACTACTAATGTCCATATCTAACCCTAGCATGTCCATGTAGGACCAAGAAAAGATATCTAAAAATTCACAAAAAGAAACACAAAGGTTTTTGTTCTTGGGTGAGAGCGAAGCTCCCAACTTGACCATTCTAGGTAATTCCTCTGTACCAATATTTACATCTATGGTCTCCTCCACAAGAAACTTGGATTCTTCCTCCATGCATGTAGGATCAGGGGAGATTGAGATCTTCTTCTTCTAAAGGTGTCTCAATGATATTTTCACCTTAGGCTGGTCAACTTCTTTGTCCATTGATTTTTCTTTTTGTTTGTTTCTCGTAAGTGCCTCAAAAAGGTTTTCACTATAAGACTTGGACTTATTCTTTTTGCAAGGCTTCTCTGTGGAAATTTTTCCCTTGCTTATTTTTTTACTTTGATGACCACATAACTCAACCTCCTCCCCAAAATATATGCATGTGCATTAAGGTTGATGGAGAATCCCTTCTTATGATCACCAACTGAATGTCATCACGAAGACCCATAAACTCACCAATAGCTTCATCATTTTCAAAAATGTCGATTGGTACATGTTGTTGTTGGTCCCAATTAATAAGTGATGGGTAGACAAGGTCTAATGTTGGAAATGGTAGGGGATATGACAGGGGTTATAGTTAAGATAGTTGTGTTAGAAAATAGGTTCATGGAGGAAAGGTCTTCATAAAGACTACACCGGAATTTGTTTCACTTTCATATTCAGATGAACTATCTTCACATTCAGAAGAGGAAGCCTCAACTTCTAGGGGATGAGACCCATATGGTCAAATGCCAATACCATATTTACAAACCTTGTGATGTGGTATCGAAGAGCTTCCTGACATACCTTGTTCATTTATGCCACATCCATATCCTTTGTATCCCATAGCATACATCATTTTATTTGGGATAACAAACTAGTGATTGATAGCATGGAGCCATTTCATCATCCAAAGGATGGGAGATAATATTGTTAAGAAAATTTTCATCTACTAATAAACCACCAGGAGTAAAAGTGTTACATTACAATTTTCTCTAGACCATTGATATTTGTGACAAGGCCTACCACATGCTTTGGGTGATAGGGGAGGTTAGAAACTAAAAGGGCTTGTTGAGATCATATTCTCTATAGCCATTTGCAACAAATTTCATCTCCCATGAAGAAAAAGGAGAATCTGATGTAGAATCACCATTATCATTGGTAGACAAGGTATCTAGATCAACTCATGAGGTGAGCACCTTTCGATTGAATTGGAATGACCATCTCTAGAAGGGACATTCATAAGTGGTGGGAAAATAACCCAAAATGCTCTATAATGAGAAAGGGTTGAGAATCCCCCTAAATAGTAATAATTTTCCTTCATGGTATAACTTCAAACACTGATGATATGTAGAAGGTATGACCTGCATGGCATGAATCCATGGGTGACCGAGAAATATGTTGTAAGGAAGCTCCAAGTCTAAAACATGGAACTTAGTATCATGAGTAGTAGGCCCTACTCCCAATGAGAAAGTGATCATGCCGGCTGATTTTCATTCTTCATTTTCATATGCCTTGATGGTGATGACCTTAGTTTCTAGATCAATTTCAATGTAACCTAGTTGTCAACCAGTTTCAAAGTGAAAATATTCAAACCCGATCCACCATCCACAAGCACCCTTTTTATCTTCTTATGATTGATAATGACCTCAATGTGTAAGGGTAAGTTATGGCTAGGATCCTCTTTAGGAATATCTTCATGACTAAAGGTTATGTGCTCCATTGAGAAATCTACATGACCATGGCTTGAAGCATGTAGGGTCAATATCAACTGACACTCTTACCCCTGTAATGTTTTACAAAGGATGTCCTTGTGAACATTAGATATTTTAAGAAGATCTAAGATCAAATCTTAGCAGTAGTTTTCTCAAGTTTCTCTAAAACATCATAATGACTATCCTAAGGGGTAGGAGAGAGGTTATAAGATAACAAGGTGAGCACGTTGTGTTTCCATGGTGCACTCCTTCATTTTAATCTTAATGGTGTTGATATGCTCAAAAGGTGGGTTAACACAACCAATTAGGGCATCAAAATAATTATTTGTTTTGCAACATAGTTGGCAATTTTTGGTTTGGGACGATTGTCCTTGATCTAACTTTTCCTTTCCTTTGTTATGCTTAGGGAAAGGTTCTTTGTAAATTCCCAAGTTTGCATTGGCAGATTTACTAGGGGCAAGAGGAATCCATTTCCACATCACCACTATCAATTAAGTCCTGATGAAGTGTTTCAACTTTAAACACTTATCAGTTTTGTGACCCTTAACACGATGAAACACAAATATTCATTCTCTAAACCATGATGGCTTAGGTGCATCATCTCCATAGGGTATAGTTTTTGGGTATTTAAGTTAACCACCTCTAACTTGTTTTAATATCGATGACATAGAGTCGATAAAGAAAAGGGGTGAAATGTGATGATTTGAACTCAAGGGTCGAGAGTCCCTTAGCAAGTTTCAAAGGAGCATGGTTTTGAACCACCTGTACTCATTTAGAGTCCATTATACCATCACCTATGACATTTTTTTTCTTGTTTGGAATGAACTTTGATTTTTCATTAGGATTTGAATCATGATTAGGTTTTGAATCATGGTTATCTCACATGAAGGGGTTTCAAAGTCCCTTTTGCTAACAATGCTTTTTCAATTTGACTACCTTTTCTATAACCTCTTCAAATGTGTTTCCACAATGCATTTGTAAGTGGAAAGTAATCTTAGGGTGTAAGTTAGGTACAAATATGCTAACTAACTATTTTTTCTTTGGTATGGAGCAAGGGAAGTGACTAGCTAACCCTGCCATCTTTGTAAGAAACTAGAAAAGTTTTCATTGTTATTGTTTTGTTACACAAAATCTATCATGGTAACGTCATTTTCCATGTTAAAGAGAAGTGATGCACAAAGTTTTTCTACTAATTCTGGCCATGTAGAAATGGATCCTTTAGGTATATGTAAAAACCATTTGAGTGCTTTGACCCCTAAACTCCATGGGAAAAGGTGAATGAGATAGTTATCACTAAATGACCTCTTGACATGCCATGTAAAAGTATTTAATGTGGTCCTTGATCACCTTTTCCCTTGTATTTTCAAACTTGGGACAATCAAAGTGATGAGGGAAAGGTACTTGTAACATAGCCCTATCGAAGGGATATGGGCATAACTCCTCAAACTGATACTTTTATTATTACCTATGTTTCCTTCTTGTAAATCAGTAAGGGCATTCTTCATGGATAACCACTCTTGATTAAAGAGTTTCCCTTGTAGGTGATGTTGGCTATATAAGTGGTTAAGTCTAGTTGTTTCACCACCACCATTATGTTTTGTGTATAACTCCTCATATGGTTCTTTACGTTTTTCTTGAGGAGTCTTAATATAAAACTCCTGATGCGAAGCCTTTAGGTTTTTCTTGTCTAGGAGTCTTAGTATAAAAATCTTGATATGAAGCTTAGGTTTTTCTTATCTAGGAGTCTTTTTGATTCCTTATTAACATGTGAAGCCAAACTTTCCAATTGGCAAGAAAGGGCTTGTATTTTTTGTTCTAAGGTAACCTCTTGGGTTGGTATCTCTTTACGAGTTTCACAGAGGGAGGTTGCTCATGATTAACATGTTCTTCATGATCCTCACAATGTATTTTGACAATGGGGATGTGATATCCACCATCATTTTGAGAAGGAACTTCTTCCTCATTCCTTTGGCTTAGAAGTAGAAGCATGTCCTATGGGTTTAATATTTCATCAACATTACATGGAGGATGATCCACTTCTTCCTCTCCTTGAACCATGCCAAAGGAGAGAGAGGGATCAACCATAGATGGAAACTTGGCCCCTAACTCTACAACACATAAGAACCTCATTTCTATTTTGGAAATAAGAAGTTATCTATTTGGGTGGGGCATAAATTCAAAGTCCACCCAGGAGAATTCTCCTCACCACCACTATGATCAACCATGGTGTTGTCTTCAAAAATTGGATTTAACTTGTCATCTATAAAGGGATTTGACCCTAATTTTTGATGCCCCATCCTTTTCATAGGAGGCATAATGAGAAAGGTTTTACTAAGGTTGATTTAAAATGGACCCTAGGAAAACCAAATAGCGTAACAACGTAAAATCATCACAAAGAATGTCAAATAATAAATGGTAACAAGTCCAAAGGATCAATAATATGAACCAAGGACACCAAAGAATAAAGAATGACACACTATAAGGTATGTGTAGCAACAAGTATCTAGGACAAAACAATCAAGTACAAGACTATGATCCAATCACAAGAATAGTTACTCCCTACGTTTTTCAAGTATAGGTTTAGTGCAAATAGTGACAACACAATATCACCACTTAGGTCAAGTTTAAAATAAACAAGACCTAAATACTAAGAAGGTGTTGATGTGATCTCCCAACAAGGTATACTAAAACAAGTTTTAGATACAAACAAAGTCCAAGTCTTGAAAATGGAGGCTACAAATGTGAGCAATGTAACAACACTATTTGGACACATTAATCAAGCTTTATAGAAAAAGCAAGATTTTAGTATCAAAATGATGTTACCACAATGCAAGCAAAGTAACAATGACACTTTTCAAAACTCAAGGAAATGTTGGGATCAAAACTAAGTCTAAGTATATCAAGAAGTTGTTATTTATGTGAGCAGTGTAACAATACAACTTAGAGACTTAGATCAAGTTTCACAAAGGAAACAAGATGTAAGTATCAAAATTGTATTGATATGATACAAGCAGCATAAAAAATCAAAGGAATTCAATGATGAGACAACCTAACTATAATGATAATCTTGATGTGGGTATCAAGATAATGGCTACCAAGATAAAAATACATACCAACACACTTTCAATGCTTACTATCGCAATGCAATAAGGAAGGATGTAAGCGGGTGCAAAAGTGGTGGACACAATCTTTGATAGCACTATGTATGTATGTTCTCTTTTTTTCCCAAATGGGAAATAAGAAAACAAAGGAGTAGACCAAGTGGTGATGAAAAATACTTGGTGTAACTTTGGTAGAGTTTCACCTGTCTTAAGACAAGTGAAAACTAGGAAAAAGTAACACTTTGTAAATTTCATGATGAATAGCATTAGATTTGTGTAGTACCCACATTTTACACACCTAATTACAACGGTGAAATAATAGGTAATTTTTTTACTTACATTGCTCACTACACACAAAGACAACAAGGACTCCAAGTACGAACTTGACTCGTATACGACAATTACATAAGTCATCGACTCACATAGACACAAGAAAGCAACATAGGCATGTTGATGTCACACCTTTCCCAATGAATGGTTACTAGTACTAACCCAACCACAAGAAAAATGACTTCAGGAATGGCAAACCCACAACACATCATTTCTTTAATTGTATTTTAGTTGCGATTAAAATTCCAAGAACATTATTGTGCAAGGATATCTTCCTCATTTTTCCAACTACAGAAACTTTAAGTTCATCCCACATATAATTTATAGTTTGACCATTTTAAGTTAGCTTCTTATTCTTTACAAAATTTCCCATAACTTGCACACTTATTTGGCATAATTCAAATGCATATAAAGTACTTAACTACCTTGTTCT